>OX422218.1:451260065-451860065 GCA_949130495.1 Sambucus nigra | reverse complement strand
TTATCATCCCATGACCCAGGAAAATTCTCTATCATCTTGGCTAAAATGTGGATTAAGGTTTTTTTGTGGATTCATCTTGACCATTGCCTTTAGGGTAAGCCACTGTTGAAGTGTGGTGGATAATTGAATATTTTTTAGTTAGCATTGCCACTTCCTTATTGATAAATGGAGTTCCATTATCTGATAGAATTACATCGAGAATACCAAATCGACACATGATGTATTATCGCATGAATTGTACCACCACACATGTTGTTGCCATTTTCAAAGGTACCGACTCTTCCCACTTTGTAAAGCACTTAGTTTCCACTAGAATCCATATTTTTCCCTTAGAGGAGGGATTGATCTTCCCCATTTGGTCAAATTCCCAAATATAAAAAGGATAAGGCAGTGTTAGTGAATAGAGTTCTATTGAAGGAAGATGAAGGGGGTTATCACTAAGTTGGAAGACCTTATATTTACAAAACAAACTTAGATGAATCTTTTTTCATTTTTGTCCAATAATTGACAAATGTCATGAGTTGATCATATTACTTGTCTCTTTCAATGAAAATTCGATCGTGATCTTGTTTGAGTACTTCCTCGGTTTCCTCCCCGGTGATGCATCGCAATGTTATATTGAAATATCCCCTTTGAAAGCGCTTATCTTCAAATAATTAAAATCTTTGGGCCTTTCTCCTTATTGCTATAGCATATTTTTTTTCACCCGGGATACCTCCATTCCTGATGAAATCAATATAGGATTTCCTCCAATCCGTTTAAGCTTCCACAAAGCTACGTTCAACTGGTTGAAAGAAATCTTGACACTTATCACATTCTATTTGTATTATTTTTGTGTAGTACTTCATCATTGGCTAAAAATACTCCTCCCTTTGAATTCTTTAATAACTGGGAATATCAATGGCTTAACAATTCTCATCGTGACTTTTCTTTAACTATTTTTTTGCTTCTTTACGACCCGCACATCTAGATAACACCCCCTATGATTTTTATAAAACCAACTTCCTTGAAGAAGGAAATATTATGCTAACTCAATAAGTTTCATCTTGCCATCTCTTGTTTCCAACCACTTTCTTATCTCTCCCTCTAATCTGGATCATCATCACTAAGGAAGAGTTGGATCATAGACAATGGATATGTTCTTACATGGATTACTACAACTGCAGATTCACCATTCATGGCCACTTTCTGTGAAATCGTGGCATAGGGCATCTAAAACACCCTATGTAGTTGACTTTCTAGGTTTGCTTTGAGTCTAAATTACATATGTCTTTCAAATAGTTCTGATATATAGACAAATTATTTATTTTTTAGATTTGAGCACCTCATAGGATTGTTTTTGAAGTCTAAGAAGATTCAAGTTTACTTCAAGATTTCTTCTTTAATGTGTTTATATCCAATGTCAAGTATGGTAAGAAGGTAAAACACCACACAATTAGGAAACATATTTCATTTCATGCTTATATAATTGGTCCATATTTTTTAGCATTTTAATTGGCTTTTAAAATAAGTTTTAGAATTCATTTTAGGTTAAAAATCAATTTCCTTCTTTAACAAAAACTTTTTAAATGATTTTTTAAACTTGATGTTTTATCTAATTAAACCCTCTTTTAAGCTTAATCCAGTTTACTTGAAGATCTGTTAGTGGGATCTAGCTGGCGATGTGGGGATGGTTAGAGGTGTATTTATTTGCTCTCACATTTGTGAGCTTCCTTTTCATTCGTTGGATCAAATTAATTTATGGCTTAGGTTATAGCTTGGCATGATCCTTGTGACTTCATATGTGACCAAACCCATGACTCAATAGTTTACATGTTATACCTGATTTAGCTTACTTGAGAAGATTCATTATTAACCGTTGGATTCAATTTCAGTAGGTAGATTTCATCCTAACTTCTGATTGCCTTGAATCCAGAATATTCTACCTATTGTATATAAACTCTCATCGTCTTTACTTTTTAGCTTTTGCTTAGTCTAGAGAGAGAAGAAAACAAAGAGAGATCAGAGAGAAGAGAGAGAAAGGAAATCTGAGAGAAAATTAAGAGAGAGAGAGAGAAAAAGGGAAAAATGATTGTTTACCCTAAGGTTTGTTTAAACACATTTGTTTTGGGTGATTCTGAGTTTAAATTTTAAAATCCTAGTGTTTTCTTCTTTAACATAGCAATCTATTCTCATTGTCTATAAAAATTAATTTTAGTCATTAAAATCAAGGTTTAAAACTCCAAGATATAGTTTTTCACACACTATTGAGTTATGTTATTCGAAATATCTGCTTTAAAATCATTTTTGAAAATATTTGTTTACATTCTGATATTTTGAGTGGACCTTGTCTGCATATACATTTTCGTTATAGGTCCATAATATTTTCTCTTTAACATAATATATTAAAAGTTGTCTAAGTGTTTAGATCTTGAAATTTTTGAGAAACAATTTTTTTTTATCTTTTAAAATCTTTTCTTCAAGAAAATATTCTTTTAAATCTATTTTAGTATTGATCTCAGAAGTCACTATCTTAAATAATTTTATATATAGTTTGTTTAAATTCTTCCATATCGAAACTTTTTGTAATTTGATAGATCTGTTTGTACTATCAAGTGTGCATGTGTGACTTACATGTTCATATAGAATATGTCACTGTTCCAGGAACACATTTTCACACACAACACTTATGTGTGGTTGTTATCTAGAGGATTAAATTCCTTGTCGACGTAAAGCTTGCTGGAATACTGGTTACATCAAACGACTAGATCATAAAAGTACCTTAAGGTGTTGCTCAGTTTTTGGTATATTTCTTTTCGTTTTGATTTGTTGCCTGTTTGTAGTTGTAAACTCTATTCTTTGTTTAGTTGATTTGTTTTGTTTACCTCCGTAGAGGGAGCTGTGGATATTTTCCCTTGGTTTGGGGTTTTACCATGTTAGATTGGGCGTTGTTCTCTCTTTACATCTTTTTAGACTTATTTGCTTCTCTGATAGATTCTAGTTTAGTACAATTAATTTATTTTACTTGTTTATTTATACCAAGGATTTCTAATCTTAAGTATATACAAGTGCTTCTTTTTTTACACATCTTGTGTTAATCATTTTTATACAATAAGAGTTTCTTTAAAAAGATCTTTTGAATTTTTAACTTTAGCATTTTGACTTTGTTAAAAACATAGAGTTTATCTTTTTCAGCATCAACACGGTGATTTATCATTATTGCTATCTCTCTTAAACTCTAGATAATCATTTCGTTAAGGTGCTAAACTGAGATGTTTAAATGCATATTCATCGTTCACTTTTTGAGCAAAATGATGGGGTCTTATTTGACGCAGAAAGAACGAATGCTTATTTGTAGTGCTTTGTGTAACCCAAAATTAATGCCTCATAGTTTTCCTCATATTTGAACAATGAAAGTCTATCTTAAAATATAGAGTAATTTCTTCCTAGCCTCTGGAGAAGATAACTCGTTCTCCTCCTTTCCATTTAGCAAATGAGCCATCAAACTCCATTGATCACTCCTCTAGATATGCCTCATAAAAATTGGCTTGTAAATCATTATTTGGTATGTCCTCATGAGGCATCTCAAATAAGCCTAAGGGGAAATGTACAAGAGATTTGTGTAAGCTTATATCTTAATCGCGCGAGGGACCACACATTTTATATCATACTCTGAAAGAAGGAGGAACCATCTTGTTGCTCTCCAAATTAAAACTATTCGCGCCAATAAAAAAATGATTGTATCACATCTTGTCACTAGAGAGTAAAGGTATTCCAGCTTTAAGTTGAATCATCGTTTGTGGAGAAATGAGAAATATCTTAAGCTTGTCGAAGTCATCCTGGTGTGGTTTCTCCCACTGAAACTTGGTGGTCTTTCTTAGAAGATAAATCACTAGATGAGTGATCTTATATAGACCTGGGATGAATCTTGTGAGTTAAGAAATTTTCTTAAGATTTTTTTTTAGCTCCCTCTATGTCTTTGGATGTTATGTCAAGTATGTCATTTTTGTTGTCTTAGTCCATCTTAACTCCTTGTCGATCCACCGTAAATCTCGAGAATTTCCCACTCATTACACCAAAGGTACACTTGAGTGGATTTATCTTTAGCTTGTATATTCTACACTATTGAAATATCTTCTCAGATTAACTCAGTGTGGGCGTTCCTTTTTCAACTTGATGACCAAATCATCCGCATAAAACTCTAAGATGTCATGAAAATGGCCATAAGTATTCTCTGGTAGGCTGCTCAATAAATGAAGTTGCCTAAGGGGTCCTGAAAGATGTGTTTTTCGCGTAGGCTGTATCCATCTTGATCTAGTTATAGACTACATAACCATCCACGAGTCTATATATATCAAGGCCAATTGTTGAATCAATCATGCTATCAATTGATGGTAAAAGGAATTCATATTTTAGGCAAGTTCTATTATGATCTCTTAAATCCCCCCCCCCTAAATGCATTTTTTTATCTTTCTTCCTTACTAGAAGGGAGATAGACAGGAAAATTGGATGTTGAATTGACTTTATGAATTCAGATGCCAATGACCGTTCTACCTCAGCCTTTATCTTTAGATCTGTCTCAGGCTGGTATATTCTAGTTGATTGCTTGACTGGGATTACTGAAGGCATTACATTCAACTTGTGGCAAATCACATCTTGATCTAAACCTGGCATCTTAGTGTACTTCCACACAAAGATATACTTGTATTCTTGAATGATCTTGATCAGCTCGAGCTTCTTTTCTTCGTTCGAGTCTTTCAAAATGAATAATGGATTTATTTCTTCCCCACCATATGCCAAATCAATCTTCTCTAACTCTTGTACTTGGTTCATTGGGTGATCTTGAATAAATTCCGTCTCACCTTATATTATCTTTAACAAACTCCTGGATCTTAGAATTACCAATGACAAGGCATTGTCCTTGATCAGAAAACACTCATACTCTAGGCGAGCTTCCTCATCAAAATTAGTTGTTCGCTCACACCTTCAAAGGCGATAGACCACCCTTCCATCACTAAGGAAAACTTTTTTTTCATCTTCACTTAGGAGGTGTAGGTCCCTTTCTCTTCTTAGATCTTTCCACATGCTTAAATTTTGGTGTAGTAATCCTTCTTAATGCACTCTGGTGTCTCACTGCCTTCTCAACTGGGTCAATCCTTGGCCTCATTCTATCTATCAGTTGTTTAGAGGTAACATGGGTTTTAGGAACAACCTCTTTCACTTGATCAACTTCTATTATCTATTCATATTAATCCACCACAAGCCCTAATATGTCCTTGATGGCCATCACCCTTACACCTTCGATACGCCTTGTCAAAATTCATGTATCTTCATTCAACTTTGTGTAAAAGGCAACATCCACCAAGTGTGCTTAATCCATGGAAAAGGTCTTCTTGGTAGCTCGGATCACAATCGCCGTTCCCATGATCTTGGCTTTGGCACAATGGTAGTAGGTCGAAGAGACCAACTCATAGTTGTGCATACAAACTCTTATAATCAAAAGATGGTAGGTTATGGTTTAATCAATCACATGGAATTTTATATGTGATGTGAGATTGCCCATCATTTCAACTGTACGTGGTAATTTCCTAAAAATAATATTATTCAATACACATAAGCTAAACGTAAATGATAATCATTAGGAGAATGAAATCACACACACAACGCAAGATGTATGTGGTTCAATTATGTGCCTACATCCACGGAGGGTTTGGAATTATTCGCTATTACTCAAGAACTCAGTCAAAGTTGTAGTATACTCGACGTTATAATTATGCACGTCCCATTTATGTGGTGTACATTTACATTTATAAGGCAAATTAGGAGAGCCATAAGCCTCATTAATAGTTATCCCAAAGAGTTTAGACTTATCCATGATATTATCAGTCGTTACAAGTGATATCATTGAATAATTCTTTATTGAAAGGGAGTCTCCATTAATCATAGGCACACATGGTTGGGGCGCATGTGTCTGAGCACGTGCCAGTGCAATTCTTGACCCCACACCAACATTAATGTATCCAATGGACTTGAAGTTTCATTATTATGGCCTAAAATTTAAAGAGCCATTACGATCAACCTATTCTCAGAGATGTTAGCCTCTTATAAAGAGCTAAATGGCATGATGTTAATCGACACTTCTCTATATCAATGCCATAGAAAAGTCGGTTCCATTTATGCTCGTTGTCACACATAAAAGCCTATTGTGATGGAATCTCATAAGTTTATTTTCATTTGAGAAATTATCTCGAACATAAATTGGCGAATCAACTTAGCAATAGGCCCTTTCCATTTGAGCAAAGGAACATCATTTTTAGTTGTTATTTCTAAGATTGCATGTGTAATATCCAATCGTCTCTCTCGGGGCATACCAACTTGATCAAGGAACCATGGAAACTTTGGTAACCTCGACACAACTTGGTACTCTAGGATGGGATGTACCTCATACTCTTTCGTCTGATAAGCTTTCTTATTATCTCTAACACTTGGTTCATCGTAGGCAATGACCACGTTAGCCATCCGTACCAAAAATTTATTGTACATCAACTGGAACTCTTCCTCATGTCTTTTTTCTTTCCTGGTTTATGCCTCTGCTTCCTCATCAAAATCTACCACTATATGTGCCCCATGCTGGTAGAGGGTTGTTATTGATATTGCCTTGAGGATTTGATAAGTTTCCAACTAAAACTTTTTTTTTATTGATGATCCTTCTCAAGGTGAAGCATAAGGCCATTTGTTGACAAATATGCCAATGTATATGCCAGTATTTGGGGTTAGCTTGCACATTTTTCATGAGAGAATAAGAAGAGTAATTTGGTGGGAAATTCAGGTCGTCTGCTATTATGCTATTGTAACAACTTATTGCCTCTTCAACAGAGCAAGGAAATGGGTTGGATCCTCATAATCAAACTTTTTACTTTTGCTCTTCCTCTTTCCTTCTCTACTAGTGTTTGCTTCCTCGCCCCCTCTGTATAGATTACTCGTGGTGCCTGGACTCTTCCAATTTCTTGGCATAACTATTTTTTCCACGCTACATTGATAATAATAGGGATAAGGAGAACAATCATGTATATGTTACGAGCATTCTTGGTAAAATCTTTGAACATACCTTCTCTGGTTTCACTTATCAGATGAAAAATGTACTCCAATTTAAGTTCTTCAGCACATGTCTGACAAAGATTGATCTTCATGGAATCTTCTCTAACATTTAAAGACCTCTCTCTAAACCCTTGAATATAATTCATCACCTCCTTACTTGGACTTTTCCTTTCACGAGCGAGCTGAACCAATGTAAACTCACCCTCTGACAAAAAATAAAATTATGGAGAAATTGAATATGCATGTCTTCCCACTTAGACACACTCCTTAGGGATAAATGGTAATAGGAGATGCAAACTTTGTCGATCAAAGACTTAGAAAGCTGCCTCAGATGGAGTTTCTTATTGTTATAGTGAGCTCTTAAGTGCTTAACAAAATGCTTAATATTCTCATTCGGGCTTCCTCATTTCATATTAAATTTCTCAAAAATTGACGGGATATACCCCTCAGGGTATGGTTCATCGTTATACTCCTATGGGTAAGGAGAACATAAATCATTATAGATGGACACTTCCTTACCAAGAGATTATGAGGAAAGTGTCATCATCTTCTTCATTTCTCTTTTGACCTCTTCAATAGTCAAAGAGGCGAGGCAGATAGCGCCACTGCCTTAGCTTTTGGTAGAGCAACCACAGATGGGGCATTGACAACAATAATTATTTTAATGGTTGGTGTAAAAATAAAAACAAGATTGGTTATCGGGGGACCAACATATCTTGCAGGTAGAACATGATTTCCTGTTAAAGAAATAATAGGTGGTGTCAGAAGAGAAACAAAAGACCTTGGATCCATCGTTAAATTAAGTATCGTCATACCAGGTTGAGTTTGAAAGCTACGTGAATTTATCCATGATGTTTGTCATTTTATTAGACCCTATTACAGTCTTCGTGGAAGTTTGAACATTTCCCGTGACATCAGTGTTTGTAAGGAGCTCAACAACATGAGTCTCGTATTCTCCTCCAGGTAGATTATTATAAAAAAGAGTACAATTAATGTTATCTTTCACCATTTCAAAAATAATACCTTGCAAAAGGAGTTTCCAAATGTAAGAGAGTAGTTTGTGATAAGGTGTTTATGAGTAAACTGAGGGCATAACCCATTTTAATAATGATTAAACACTGATACATGTGCTTTAAATGACAAGGAACAAACTATATTTCATATTACAAAGTAGTAAATAAAAAATATTAAGATTATAAATGAACCTCTGATGGATGTTATTTAAAGGGAGAAAGAATCAAAAACTCTAAATATGCCCAAGGTAGGTAGATAAAGGTCAAAATTGTGATGGAATAGTGTATAAAGCTCAATAAATGCTTGAGTTCTTGGTAAGAACTGGAAAATCATATTAATGGAGGAGAGTTAAAGATCTAGTTTGCAATAAATAACTTGTAGACACCCTATCCTAGTACCCTTCAAACATCTCCTTAGGTCCCTAATACCATTCCTTTCACCCTCTGACTCCAGGTCCTACTCCAAACTCTAATACAAAGGCTATTGATCGCTTTCGAGCTTCATTTGAATTTGTTTAACTCTCCGATATGGGACTAGCTCAATATACTTTTATAGGGCACTGAATACCCTTTTTAAAAATCCATACAGTGCATGAATTGGCCTTTTAGTTCATACATTCTTATCTTTTACTCCAAAACCTCACCTAGAGACCACTAAACACTTTCGAGATCCATATGATTTTGGTAAACTCTCGGACCTGGGATTGCTCGATGAACTATCTTAGGGATCTGAATACCCATTCCAATGGTCCATATCGTGTTATATTCGTCTTTATGATTCGTCGTACGTGCTTACCTTTTTACTCCAAACCCTAACCAAGAGGCCACTAGGTTCTTTCTAGCTCCGTTTAACTTTGTTTAACTCTTGGAACTAGGAGAAACCCGATGAACTTTTTTAGGGCTCTGAACACTCTTTCCAATGGCCACAACCGTGTGTGATTCGGACTTATGGTTTGTATTTTATGCCCATTTTCCCACAAAAGTCTATTTTGAACCGCCTATAGGCATCCTTAACCCTCTGTCGAGGCAGCGAGGTACTTTACTTAGCCAATACACCAAGTGGTATGTCGACAAGCTAGGCTTATGATGATTGATAGACTACCTAAACCTAAAGTTTTACTATCTAATGAGGCCATGACCTCACTCCCAAGAGCCTTTTTTTAGATTTAAAGAGCCCCTGCCTAGAAATTTGTGCTCCGTTTTCCAAAAATGTCATTTTGCAAATATTCTCTCCACCTTTCCGTACATCACTTTCACACCACCTTTGCCAATCATTTCACCATCACCCCATCACCATAAGAAACAAACCCACTTCATTTAAAAAATCAATAGCAAAGTTTCATAGAAGGTCTACTTCTATCCTTTTGTAGCTCATTTAATTAGTGTCATTTATCACAATTTCTTGACTCTTAGCATATCTTTTGATTTGTTTTTATTTTTTCACCCTAAACAATCCCATTTTATTATTTATATACACAAAAGTAAAGTTTCATAAATCTAAAAAAGCCAAAAAGAGGGTTTAATCCTTAAACCTCAAATTAGAATTACCCCCTCCTCTTTACTACATTTTCTTTACCTGTACACATCTTTTAACAAATAAAGGGAATTATAGTATTGGATTCATGTTTTAAATCCCACCTTTATATGTTTTTGAACTAGTTGGAATTTGATGTCCTTTTTACCTACGTAGGCATCTCGAGTCTTCCTCGAAATTTAAGTCCTCTTTTCTTATTTTTCTTGATTCTATTCATTTCACTTTAATTAGTATCATATGTTAACACACACACACACACACACACACACACACTCACACACTACTTTATTTGTTCTTAGCAATCCCGTGAGACATGCATATTCATTTCCTCATAGTGAATCATGATCCGGTGTGTTTATCAAATTACATTGTAATTTCATATTTTTTATTCTCTTTCGTTTTTGCAACCCTGTCAGACAGGTATATCCATTTCCTCATAGTGGATCATGGTTTAGTGTATTGCACATAGGGTAACCTTTCTCTTTATTATATTTTAGCGGCCTCATCAGATATGTGTATTCCATTCCTTGCGATGGATTATGATCCAGTGCCCTGCTCACATTTTGGCTACCTTTTTAGATTACTTTTTTCTTTATATACTCCTCAGGATGATTCATCTCCGTCTTTTTTATGACGTTAGTGTGATAATTTCTTTTCTCACTTATTTCCACATCGTACACATTATACACATGAATTATGTTTTAGAGAAAGGGAAGAATATTATCATATCCCATAAGAGACCGAAATGATGAAATGCGTGCCTATTACCTTCCCATTTGGTAACATAGTCCTCGAACCCGTGATCTATTTGTTTTCGTATGCATCAGTTTGTCTTTGATGCCGTTTCTTCAGGGAAGGCTACATCTTTTGCTTGTTTTGAGAATAATAGGATAGTGACTCCCTTTTTTTTTTTTTTGCCCATTTAATGACGACCAATATTATGTCCATGAGAGCTCGCAAAGATCACGCGAGTGGTGAAAGATGATTTTTTTCCTTGATCCCTGCAAGTGCAAATTTCTCTTTCGGGGTGAACCCATGTCAACGGATGGCCACATTGACGACTCCGCTGGGGAGCCTATTTTTAGAGGACTAAACTCTATTTCACATGGAATTTATTTTCTTTTCCCTCCTTTTCTCTATTTCTCTGCATGTGTGTATGTATCTCCAATTGTATTTTATTCCTAATTTCATACTTACATGTTGTATATATGCCTTCCTCATATCATGATATCCATGTATATTCTTCTTTCCATCATACTCTTTTTCTCATTACGTGTGTATACCACCTTTTTTATCACATGCTTCATGCTTTATTCTTTTTTTTTTGTAACTCGTATATACTTACCATGTTCACTTTACTTACTCACATTTGCACATGCTCTATATCACTGTAGATATCCATGCTTAGTCTCACTAGCACACGCTTACACATTGATCTCGTTTGTATATATCTATATATTTTATTTACTTACACACATTCCCATGTAAATCTCACTTTTCACATACCTTTCTCCCACTTATGTATACTCATATGCCTCACACTTTGTATATACCATCATGCTTTGCATATGCTCCATACTTCATGTACATACTTTATAGTTTTACTCTCTATATTTATCTCACTTATCACATGCCTCTCATGTATATTCATGGTTACACCTAATGCTTAGTAGTAGTATTTATCCCGCTTAGCATACATAAAACTCTCCATAAAATACTAATTAAGACTCATGCATTTTGCACACTACTCACGTGAGCATTAGTTTTGACCAAAATTTATCCCGTACTGGGGGTCAATTCATGATGGGTGCCGATCCTGCAGCTAGACCTGATGATAGTCCTCGCTCAACTTAGCACCAAGATTGATAATCTCCAAGAAGATGTCTAAGAGATGAAGCAAAATAAGGATCAAACACCCGTGGTTCTTGAGACCAACATCGTCTTCTCCATATCATGGATACGCAAGCTCCAGAATAAAAGGGGGTTCCAAAGAAATATCAACATGTCGTATGTGTACCAACTGCTTATAGGCCATCACCAGCTCAGTCACTGATGTCGAACCTCACATAGCGAGGTTCTAATTTTCCAGTGCCTATTCATAGTTGTCCTAAAGAGTAAAACTTAAACCAGGTCAAGGAATACCTCATATTGTTATCCAAGAAGTTTAACTAAGTTAAGATTTCAGGGAACTACATGGAATGCACCCACATGTCTCCCTACCCAAAATCTCGATTGCTAAAAAATTTCAAGATGTTGGACATCAAAAAATTTAGAGGTAGTGGACCTCTTAGTTTACACCTTCATAGCTATCAGTGTAATATGACTCTACTTGAAGCATCCAAAGAAATAATAACGCAGATGTTCTAGCAGACTCTTTAAAAAGTGCTATTCAGTGGTTCTTGTCATTTGAAGAATCTCGAATTCGAAATTGGGAGGACATAGTTCAAGAATTTTTGACCTAATACAAAAACAATGAGGCACTAGAAGTCACTCGCTGTGACCTTGATCTACTCAAGTAGAATCCTGAGGAATCAGTTAGTAGCTTTATCGAAAGATGGAGAAAGAAGGCCATTGTGACACCCCGCCTAATTAAATACCGTGGGATCAGTCCTTTATTAAATTAAATCAAAGTGTCCGGTTGGTTCATTCTTAGCATCACTGTCGAAAAATAATTTTTCTTCATTAATCACCTAATAAATAATTAAGATAAGTGTAAAAATATTTAATTTTATAAAATTAAGTCCTAATGTTATGATTTAATATACGAAACCATTTTCATAAACCCGGATAATAATATTATAAACCAAACCATCCAAATGAAATAACCAGGCTGGATTAACCAATCCAAATAATATATCCTAAATCGCAGGACAAATAAATAATTAAAACAATACCAACTAAAACTAAAGACTCAAATAATAAAGAGTACAAGTATCTCTGAACTAAATAAGCTGGAAATGGGTGACACATTCCCCATCTAATAATGACTAAATAGAAGACTGATAAGACAAGGATGAAGTTGTCTACTTCAAGGACCTTCAACTCCCACACTAACTGCGACACGTCGACAATCCAAAGATCTAAGTCCGATGCCCCTGTGGCTGGACATATGTAATACATAAATATATACAAGAGAAAGAAGAGAGGACAGGAAACGGGTCAGAGCCCGAGTGTAAAAAAACTTTCAAAATTGTTTAGCAAGTATTTAAAATTCTTACCAGTTGATATTACATACATGTTACTACCTCGACACTCACTTGAGAATTCTCACCTCTCAACTAGTGTGCACGTCTAATGTAATACCGAATTAATCTAGATAAAGATAACCCAGTTAACTAGTTTAACCCAATTTTCCTCTACCAATCCCGATCCAAGCAATCGCATGACTATAGTTTATATCTGATAACCTTTCCTTATAAATTATTAAGCCAGTTATGTTCATCTCAATACAGATTTAAGTTCACAACCACTTAATTCGTTTAATATTAATTATTCAATTTTATCCACTTACAAGCACAGTACATTAATCACAGATACATATATTTATCACTCATAATATATATACTAATAGGTCACCCCACATAAATCAATGGTGCCGGCATACTCTGCTATCAAATCCCCGTATCTCTTGTACAAAAGGGAGTACTAGTTCGGAATCACTCTCGAACTGTATTAACATAAAACACACATATTGGAGGCAAAGCATAGTTCCAAGTCACTAAGAGGTCAGTACCTACCCTCACGTCTCTTAGAACCGTCTGAATATCATTCTTAGATAGCCTATACTAAGGATGCTATGTTCTAGGGTACAAGTCAATATCCCCCATAAGGTCCAATCGAGATAAGACTGTCCCGACGCGGAACCTCTATGATAGCAAGTAGTGCGGGTATTATTACAAAGATATTTATACAATGAATATTCATACACACATATTTATATTTTCGTCATTCAGATAGGTACACACACGACCTATATAATATTCTGACTATATGCAATACATAGCGCCCGAGTCCTACGTATAATTAATCCACTCTTACTTTCTCAATTACCGTAAGTCCTTAAGTGTTTATCGACTCTTAAAGTGTATCAAATTAGTAAATATAAAGTCAGTAGGTGTACGCTCTCTGGTGTAAGTCATTCTTAGTTCTCATGAGACCTAATTTAACGTACGCATAATTTCCACTCCATTTCATACCCCCGAAATCCCACGGTTAAATTCCACATAAAGTCAAGTTACTCGGACCTTACCTATACCTTACTGGTCCTTCTCAAGTCCCATTATAATATTTAAATTATGTCTAAAGGTCCTTACACATTGGGACTGAGTTAACATTTAAAAAGGGAAAGAAGTTTCAATTACCAGGAGGAGTCGATCGATCGACAAAAAGGGTCGATCGATCGATACAATCGATCGATAGACATTCTTGAGTCGATCGACCAATCGAATAGTTCTTAGCCCAGTTTCTACAATTCTTTACCTACGGGTTTCATCAACTTAAATCCTCAAAACCGCTATTAATTCGTCCCAAATTCCCAAACAATCAAACCAAGAGTTGTCTTATCCTATATACATGATTTCTAACGTAAAACATATACAAATTCATCAAGGGCCATCAATTGAAGGGTTAATTCATCAAGAATCCTATTTTTATCATCGTCATCATCAATATCTTCTTAATTCTTCCAGAATTTAACCTCTATCGGACATCAATTTCATAGTTAACCATTTACATATAAAAATAGGGTTGTCTTAACATGGTTTCTACTCAGAGTTTCGATATAAATCTCCCAAACATCATTTAGCTTTCATGAAGACATAAAATAATTATCTCCTACACTAGCATGGTTGTGTTATAAACTAAAGAACAACAAGTTAGATACTTGCCTCAAGAATGAAAGTCTTAATTGTAGAAGATGATGGGTATGATCCCGCTCCTCGTTTGAGAAGAGTGCGCTTGCGTGCAAATAAGGAAGTTATTTAATTAAACACAGTTTTTACCACTCAAGTCCTAAACATGCATCTATATGTGATTAAATACGAAGATGAAACATGCAAGAACACATATATGAGTAAAAATCTCCCAAAGGGGCAAAACCTTTTATTTTCACAATAATTTTGTAAGAGTACAAATTACACGGATTACAATGAAAATATATGACACAGAAATACCCTCGGGTGTCGGTTCTATTATCGGTGACTGGAACAATCCCTTTCCAGTAGGGCAGCAGTGAAGAAGAGAGCGGCTTCCTCACAAATTACTCCACATGAGTAAATGATCTTTTTGAAGGTTTAAAGATTCACACACATATATGGGACTGGTTTTGTGAATCAAAAAGGTTTAGAAAACCTTAAAAAGTGAAGTCTTATTCTGGGTTGTTTTTGCAGAATTTTGAGATTGCAGAAAGACTTGAAAAACGTGTAGAAGGAGATCAGATATTTCTATAAAAATCGAGGCTGTGGCTCATTCGAACGAGATAGCCATGTCGCTCGAATGAAGGACAAAAGTCGTTCGAACGATATCGCGCGACATGCCTATCTCGCGCGAACGACTTCCAAAGTCGTTTGAGAGATCTCGTCGATCGAGGCTATTCGCTTTTACACTTAGAAAAATTCTGTTTTTGATAAAAAATAAAACCAGACTTCAAAAATAATTTTCAAAAACATTTCCCAAATATTTATGCAAATATTTAAAGCTCCAATAAAACATATTACTGATAAAGCGTAGTGGAGTAGTGGGAATGATCTGAGTAGCACGTTGCATGTAGCATGATGCACATGATGACAGTGGATGCATAGAATTCGGATAAAAGCCGTCGAGGATGATCATGTTGACGTGCCGAATGTAGCGGTATCAGACATATGAACTGTGATCTAGGAGAAAATAGAAAATTTCTAGAATCTACCCCGGATATTTATAAAATTATGTCCTTACATCGTTCCCCGATCTACGCTTTGGTGGTGGAATTAGTGAGAATGGTGTAGGGTTGGTGGTTCTTCTCCTTGGAAGCCTTCTCTCTTCCCTCTTCCTTAGCCTCTCTGCAATTCCAGTGTTTCTAACCCTCGAGGACTCCTAATTCCTTCAGATATAACCTCTTAATTTTCGTCCTTAATTAAGGCCTAAAATGGAAAATTACTCAAATGCCCTCCTGGGGTGTCGGTTAGGCCTAAAATCACTCCGAGACGTAAACTAATCCCCCGAGTACACTTTTATGACTATCTCGAACCTTCCGGACACACTGGTGCACTAAAAACGACCATATGGGAGAGTTAGAATTAATTTACTTTTTATTCCATTAATTTAGTCTCGACACGACACACGCGCATCCCGACTTAATTTCTATAATTGTCGTATTATTCACTCACGATAATTTTTAATAAATTCAATCTCATATATTACTTTACTCATTTAGTAATATTCAACATAATTCTCACCAATAATTACTAACTCTCGTCACGCCAGTAAATATCTATTTTAAAATTGAGATTAATATTAAATTAATTTATCCCAATTTAATTTAATTAATCCCATAATTAAATGCCATAAAAATACGGGGTATTACATACTTCCCCCCTAATAACAGAATTTCGTCCCAAAATTCAGAAAAAGGCACACCTGATAAAAACAATTCCGGACACTTTTCGCGCATATCTGCCTTGCGCTCCTAAGTGGACTTCTCTACATTATGATGCTCCCACTGGACCCGTACAAGTGGGACTACCTTCGACCTCAATATCCTCTCACTATGGTCTAGGATAGGCATTGGTCTCACCTCATAAGAACTTTCAGGTTGCAAATCAATCTCATCTATCGTAATATGAATGTGGGCCAAATCATCCCGAAGATACCGCCTCAATGACAAAATGTGGAACACATCATGAATACAGTGAAAGTGCCACGGAAACCCAAGCCTGTATGCCACCGGTCCAATCCTCTCGATGATGGAAAATGGTCCTACGTACCTCGGAGCCAATTTACCTTTCTTCCTGAACCTCATCACTCCTTTCATAGGAGACACTTGCAATAATACTTGGTCTCCCACACTAAACTCCCTGAAGAACCGCTTTTCATCGGCGTAGCTCTTCTGCCCGTCCTGGGCTACCCGAATGTGGATCCTGATCAACTAAATCCTAGCTCACATGTCCTGAATCACCTCTGGCCTGAGTAACTTATTGTCCCCCACCTCTCGCTAATAAGTGGGAGAACGACAAGGTCTGCCATATAATGCCTCAAACAGGGCCATGCCAATCATAAACTGGTAGGAGTTATTATAGGTTAACTCCACCAGTGGGAGGTACTGCTCCCATCCCCCTCCAAAATCAAGGGCACACATGAGTAACATATCCTCTAGCATCTGATTAGTACGCTTAGTCTGCTCATCTGTCTGCGAATGATAAGTCGTACTCAATTGCAGCTCGGTACCCATAGCCTCCTGATAGCTCTCCCAGAAGCGTGACAAATTTTTTTTGTCTCCGTCAGACACGATATCCAGGGGCACCCCATACAACCTCACTATCTCAGCAATAAATAATTGGGCATACTATCCAGTAGTGTAGTCTATCCACATCGGCAGAAAATGAGTTACCTTGGTCAACCGATCCACCACTACCCATATAGAATCATGCCCTCGATGTGATATAGGCAACCCAGTGATGAAATCCATAGAAATGCTCTCCTATTTTCACATAGGGATCTCTAGCAGCTGAAGTAACCCTGGCGGTCTCTGATGGTCCACCTTTACTAGCTGACAGGTGGCACACTTTGACATGAACTCCGCAATGTCCTTCTTTATCCCACTCCACTAGTATTGTCGCCTCATATCCTGGTATATCTTATCTCCTCCGGGATGTACCAAAAATTGAGATCCAAGCGACTCTATCATCACTACATGACGTAAGTCCTCACCCTCAGGGACCACTAATCTCCCATTAAATCGCAAACCCATCTGAACTCACTGAGTAGGATTTTGCGCCCTCGGCTAGAAGTCGTATAATCTGATCCTGGAAAAATGAATCAGTCGCTTGGGCCTGGATCACTCTAGTAACAATCTCAAGTGTGACTGTTATGACGGACATAAAGGATCGGGCCACTACATCCTGATGTCCCAATTCCTTCCATTTTTCCTTCCACGTTTTGGGCGCCTCAACTACTGGCCTATGGCTCAACGCATTAGCAACTACGTTAGCCTTTCCCGGGTGGTACCGTATCTCGAACTGGTAATCTTTCACAAACTCCAGCCACCTGCGCCGACGCATGTTCAACTCCCGCTGAGTGAACAAGTATTACAGTGACTTGTGGTCTGTGAACAGGCGAAACTTCTCCCCCAGCAAGTAGTGTCTCCATATCCACAAGGAAAATACGATCACTGCTAGCTCCAAATCATGGGTGGGGTAATTCTTCTCTTAAGGCTTAATCTTGCGAGAGGCATACGCTATAGCCTGCTCCTCCTACTGAAGTACTCCACCAAGTCCTTATAAGGAAGCGTCAGTATACACCAGGTACTTTAATCCTGGCTTGGGTAAAGCAAGAACTGGCGTAGAAGTTAGCTTATCCTTTAGCTCATCGAAAGCCAACTGACAAGCGTCATCCCATACGTATGGTACCCCCTTGCGAGTCAGATTAGTCAATGGACCTGCTATTTTTGAGAATCCTCGAATGAACTGCCTGTAGTACCCTGCCAATCCCAAGAAATTACAGATCTCTGACGGAGTCATGGGAAACAATGTGCCCCAAGAACTGGACCTCTCGTAGCCAAAACCCTCACTTCTCATACTTAACATATAACTGATGCTCTCACAGAGTTTGAAGAGTCCTCCAGGTTAAACCATCCATAAGCATCCGAATCTCCTTCTCTTCGGTGGGTACCTCATCTGGGACTATCGTAATCAATCTCGTGAACTCCTCTTCATCTCTCCAACAGTCATACCTTCCTGTTTGAGATTCAACAGTTTCTACCTCATCTCAATCTGCATGGCAGAAGGAAAGTATTTGTGGTTAATTTTCCACCCATAAATTGTGAATCGTCATACTGTCCCTCTCCTCCAAAGTGGTAGTGGACTCCCACCACTGTAAATCATCCCCTACTAGCTTGAAGGAAGCCAGTAACTGTCTCTAAATGTCTGTGCACTTGTACATGTGAAGATGCCTCTGGATGTCTTTCTTCTATTGGCTCACGATGACAATATCAGAACCGCCTGAGAACTCTGGGGATGTGCCCTCTGAAAGTTATCCCT
The DNA here is from genome assembly GCA_949130495.1 of Sambucus nigra. NCBI lineage: Eukaryota > Viridiplantae > Streptophyta > Magnoliopsida > Dipsacales > Adoxaceae > Sambucus > Sambucus nigra. The sequence goes on along the minus strand of OX422218.1, from coordinate 451,841,208 downwards.
AACTCTCTACCATGCAGTGGGAAACTGAGATGGAATTAGCACCATGTCTTGAACCTGGGGTGGGCCTCATGCACCACCGCTAGATCTGTATTCACCTCCTGAGCAACTATGGTGGAAACTTTGGCTGCATTCATTGTTCCCTGAGCCTGAGCTGCTGGCTGCTCTAGTTGAGCATTTCTGTCCCTTGGGTCTCGTTTCGGAGGCATCTGAAATAAGAATGAATTTATCAGTCCATAGTTATTATTAAATCTCAAATAGCTGAAGTCGTAATCGCATAAATAAGAATACAACAGTCTTAAAGATAGGTCTCTATATCAAAGACGCTAAGCTGGAAGCACAATAAGCCGTACAGATCCTAAAAGACACTAGAACCTAATGTTCTGATACCACTTGTGACACCCTGCCTAATTAAATACCGGGTGATTAGTCATTTATTAAATTAAATCAAAGTTTCAGGTTGGTTAATTCTTAGCATCACTGTCAAAAACAATTTTTCTTTATTAATCACCTAATAAATAATTAAGCTATGTGTCAAAACATTTAATTTTATAGGTTAAGTCATATTGTTATGATCTAATATATGAAACCATTTTCATGAACACGGATAATAATATTATAAACCAATCCATCCAAATGAAATAACCAGGCTAGATTAACCAATCCAAATAATATATCCCAAATCGCAGGACAAAGAAATAATTAAAATAATCCCAACTAAAACTAAAGACTGAAATAATAAAGAGTACAAGTCTCTCTGAACTAAAAAAAGATAGAAATGGGCGACACATGCCCCATCTAATAATGGCTAAGTAGACGATTGATAAGACAAGGATGCATTTGTCTACTGCAAGGACCTGCAACACATCGACAGTCCAAAGATCTAAGTCAGATGACCCTGTGGCTGGGCACCTGTACTGTTCTAAAAAACCCGCCTAGGCTTGAGGCTTGGGAGAAACGCCTCGCCTTAAGATTTTGACGCCTTATGCTTGGTAAAACCCTTAAGGTGTACTTTTTCTCTAAAAATAATAATGCTTTAGTGAAACGATATCCCCTTTTAAAGATTTTTTTATAAACCGAACCATTATCTCATCCAAAAAAATCAAATAGTATTTTTATTTGCAAATATTCAGACATATTTTTATGATATGTACATTTTTAGTATTTTAATAGCCTTGTTATGGTTAAAAAATATTAAAATATATTAAAAAGACCTAAACGCCTTTTCACGCCTTTTTACGCCAAGGCCCGCCAAGGCTTCTAAGGCTTAAGGCTTGGCCTCCACGCCTCGATCACGCCCCGCGTTTTTTAGAACCTTAAATACATATATATATACAAGAGAAAGAAGAGAGGAGAGGAAACGGGTAAGATCCCGAGTGTAAAACAATTTTAAAAATAGTTTAGCAAGTATTTAAAATGCTTACCAGTTGATATGACATACATGTTAGTACCTCGACAATCACTTGAGAATTCTCACCTCTCAACTAGTGTGCACGTCTAACGTACTACCAAATTAGTATAGATAAATATAACCCAGTTAACTAGTCTAACATAATTTTCCTCCACCAATGTCGATCCAAGAAATCGCATGACTATAGTTTATATCTGATAACCTTTCCTTATAAAATTTTCAAGCCAGTTATTTTCATCTCAATACAGACTTAAGTTCACAACCACTTAATTCGTTTAATATTAATTATTCAATTTTATCTACTTACAAGCACAGTAGATTAATCACAAGTATATATATTTATCACTCATAATATATATACTAATAGGGCACCCCACATAAATCTATGGTGCTGGCATACTCTGTTATCAAATCCCCATATCTCTCGTACAAAAGGGAGTAATAGTTTGGAACTGTGTTAACATAAAACACACATATTGGAGGCGAAGCATAGTTCCAAGTCACTAAGAGGTCAGCACATACCCTCACATCTCTTAGTACCATCTGACTATAATTCTCAGATAGCCTATACCCAAGATGCTATGTTCTAGGGTACAAGTCAATATCCCCCATAAGGTCCAATCGAGATAAGACTTTCCCGGTGCGGAACCTCCGTGATAGCAAGTAGCACAGGTATGATTACACAAATATTTATACAATAAATATTCGTACACATATATTTATATTTTCATCATTCAGATAGGTACACACACGACCCATGTAATATTCTGACTATACACGACACATAGCGCCCGAGTCCTATGTATAATTAATCCACTCTTACTTTCTCAATTACCGTAAGTCCTTAAGTGATTCTCGACTCTCGAAGCGTATCAACTTGGTAAATATAAAATCAGTAGGTGTACGCTCTCTACCCTACTGGTCTAAGTCATTCTTAGTTCTCACGAGACCTAATTTAATGTACGCATAATTTCCACTCCATTTCATACCCCCGAAATCTCATGGTTAAATTCCACATAAAGTCGTGTTACCCGGATCTTGCCTATACCCTACTGGTCCTTCTCAAGTCCCATTATGATATTTAAATTATGTCCAAATGTCCTTACACATTGGGATTGGATTAACATTTAAAAAGGGAAATAAGTTTCAATTACCAGGAGGAGTCGATCGATCGATCGATGAGGGTCGATCGATCGATCCAGTTGATCGATCGAAATTCTTGAATCGATCGATCGATCGAACAGTTCTTGGCCTAGTTTCTACAATTCTTTACCTAAGGGTTTCATCAACTTAAATCCTCAAAACCTTTATTAATTCGTCCCAAACTCCCAAGCAATCAAACCAAGAGTTGTCTTACCCTACATATATGATTTCTAATGTAAAACATATAAAAATTCATTAAGGTCCATCAATTGAAGGGTTAATTAAAGTTAATTCATCAAGAACCCTATTTTTATCATCATCATCATCATCATCATCATTATATTCTTAATTCGTCCAGAATTTAACCTCTACTGGACATCAATTTCGTGGTTAGTCATCTACATATAACAATAGGGTTGTCCTAACATGGTTTCTACTCCGAAATTCGATATAAATCTCCCCAACATCATTTAACTTTCATGAAGAAATAAAATAATTATATCCTACACTAGCATGAATGTGTTATCAACTAAAGAACAACAAGTTAGATACTTGCCTCAAGAATGAAAGTCTGAATTGTAGAAGATGATGGGTATGATCCCACTCCTCGTTCCCTGATCTACGCTTTGGTGGTGGAATTGGCGAGAATGGTGTAGGGTTGGTGGTTCTTCTCCTTGGAAGCCTTCTCTTTTCCCTTTTCCATAGCCTCTCTGCAACTCCAGTGTTTCTAACTCTCGAGGACTCCCAATTCCATTAGATACAACCTCTCAATGTTTGTCCTTAATTAAGGCCTAAAATGGAAAATTACTCAAATGCCCTCCTGGGTTGTCGGTTAGGCCTAAATTCACTCCGAGACGTAAACTAATCCCCCGAGTACACGTTTATGAATATCTCGAACCTTCCGGACACATTGGTGCACTAGAAACGGCCATATGGGAGAGTTAGAATTAATTTACTTTTTATTCCATTAATTTAGTCTCGACACGGCACACGCGAGTCCCGACTTAATTTCTATAATTGTTGTATTATTCACTCGCGATAATTTTTAATAAATTCAATCTCATATATTACTTTAATCATTTAGTAATATTCAACATAATTCTCACCAATAATTTCTAACTCTCGTCACACTAGTAAATATCTATTTTAAAATTTGGATTAATATTAAATTAATTTATCCCAATTTAATTTAATTAATCCTATAATTAAATGCCATAAAAATGTGGGGTATTACAGCCGCTACCGTGAAAAAAAATCTGTTCGAGGAAGAACAAACGAGCATTATGAATAATAATTTCATTTAGCATAATAAAATTTTAATGGGAAGCCAGTAATACACTCATTTTAGATCCCTCTAGGAGCTTGGGTTCGAGATCGAAGAAGGGTCTGTCAACCAGAAAGCTGAGCTTGAGCCAAAGAGGCCAACATGGCAGTTCATTTCTCATAGGTATGACAAAAAAACCCAACCTCAATAACATTTCTCAACTTTCTACCTCAAGGGCACTTAAAGATCATCCTGTACTAGTCAAAAGAGAAAACATCGAGCTCCATGATCCCCTATCAAAGGTTTACCAAGATCTATTGTCTCGAAACCTCATCAAGCATCTGGAACCTCACCGATTACGATACCCACTTCCAAGGAACTTCAAGCACGATGCTAATTATAATTTTTGCCAAATCGTCGAGCACACCACTGAGCAATATTTCCACTCGAAGAACGTCATTCAAGGCCTCATTGATAGGGGGTTATTGCTCCTCCAGCTAATCCTAAACCCAATACTACTCAAAACCCATTGCCAGCACACCTGACTGGGGTAAACGATATTCTTCTAGAGGAAAATCAATATTTTAATCCTTCCACCAGAATTCGACCGGTTAATATTACTGATCCATCTGTCAGTTCCCCTAAATCCTTTAAAATTTATCCCTCTTTCTTTCTACATCTAAAAAATACACCAGACTAAGCCTTATCTCTCATGAAAAGGGCCTATATCATCGTCTAGTCCCGCTCAAAAATAGAGAGCATGGAGTTACTGACTGTTTTAAATCAAATCAGGGACTTAGATGAAATTACCATCAGGGATGACCCTCGAATAAGGTAATTATGAAAAAATCACTGATGATTTTATGTCCACCCAATTACATAGAAATGAATTGATTAAGCTCCAATGATTTTTTCAAGGAGAAAGAAATATCATGTAGGTCATATCCAATGATTTTATCAAGGAGAAAGAAATATATAAAGTTTCTAAACTTCTTACCATCATAAGGCTCAAGGGATACCTGGTTCCCTCTTTCCAAAACTTTTCCATGGAATGCATAAATTTTATTGACACATGGTAGGGAGATAATTCAGACAACTCCAATGATGAACTGAATGGTAGGGATACCGATTCTATCGCCTCCTTATGTGGGATAATTTCTTTTGAAGAGTTACTATCAATAATTAATGAAGTATCCATTATTCCCAAAGTAGACGATCACACAAGATTTTTATTTTTCCCCGCATATGTGAATCACATGACCCGTTTAGGGCAATATACAAAGACTCGATTCTTCCATCAACAAGTATCCGCATGGATAAAGAAAAAGCAATTGCTAAAGAAATACCAATGCCAGAAATGTCGTTCGAAGAAAGTAAAGTCCTTGAACAGCTCATGAAAACCCAACCTAACATCACTTTGTGGGGGATTTTCATGTCCACCCAATCACATAGAAATGCATTGATTAAGCTCCGCACATGACGCACAATACCACCTATTACTACCCCTAAAGAAGTCATCATATGGTTGAATTTTTTTACCGCGATGAGGCTCATCACGTTTTCGATGAAGAAATTCCTAAGTTTGGTCCTAACCACAACTATATTCTCAATATCTCAGTAGAAATCATCGAAAAGACAGCCTCATTGGCACTTGTAGATAATGGGTCCACTCTCAATGTAGGTCCATTAATAACTCTCAATTATTAAGGGATAAAATATAATGATCTCATCTCCACTTCCACCGTTGTGCGCACCTATGATAACATTTGTCGAGAGGTTAAAAAAAATTACGCCAGGGGCTGGTCCTATATACCCCCAAATCGAGTTTCAAGTCAGCTATATACCAACCCATTTTAAGTTATGCCTTAGTCGTCCTTAGTTTTACAATATTAGAGGTGTGTCTTCCTCCCTCCATCAAAAGCTGAAATTTTTTACTAATGATTAGGTCATCACTATCATCAGGGATAACAAAAATTCTGATGGGACCGACACAAGTAATATCGTCTTAGAAATCCATTATGGGATTATTGACATGCTCCTCTCAGGTTTAAAGATTAATCCATTTCCCATCCAGGTAGGGGATAATTTTAAAGACCGAGTATGTCCCGAGTACATCACGCATGACAGCATCAATATGACCCAGATGTTTAAGAATATGCATTTCATGCCTAGAATGGGTATAGGTCGCTGCCAACAAGGGATTCTTGAACCGATAATTCTGAAAGAAGCTTTCCTTCCTTGCAGTCCGGGTTACCAATCATCACCAGCTGAACTCATGGCACTCTGCTAGCCCTATTGGAAGAAGAGCTTGAAAAAAGAATAGTTAATCTTAGGAGACTCCTTAAATGGACGATTTATCAAGAAAGGTGAAGATTTTCACTTCTGTGGTTTCCTTGACCCATGGTTTGAGACTGTTGAGAAGAAAATGAAGCCGAAATTGGACATATTCTTTGGACACAAAGTCAAATAGACTGAATACCCAAAGCATGTGGTGAACCCTGACCATCAAATTCGGGGAAGGCACTATAAATTTTGAGGATAATGATAACTATGAGCCATTTGGTCTTCTTACATTGGGGCTGGATCTCTGCATGATCCACACTAAGGTTGAGTAGCCTGACCCGTCTGCCATAATCATGCCTGCTGAAAAGTTGCTCCTTAGTTGGCACGGTATTCCTATCAACCCAACTCTAACCAGTCCAAACCTTGTTATTCACCCCCATAAGATGAACCTTAATCCATCACCTCTTGTTTTTATTACTGATATGATTGTAAATGAGACCTCCTCTGACGAGGTTCTCACTACTGTATTTCCAAAAAATGTTTTTATTAAAATGAATAAGATTTTGAGTATCTTGTTATATCATATATTAAGTGCATTAATTCTAATCAAACAAATAATGAAGATGATATAATAGATGAATAATTCTTAACTAATATCATTAAGGAAAAAATTAAATAACATAACTGCATTTAAACTAATGATGATGAGATTATTATTATTAATCTTAGTAGCAATCCACATGAGATTAGATAGGGTCTGCTCTCAATGAGCATGAGCAGTTGTTATTTAAAGAAATTTTGAAAGAATTCATAGACGTCTTCACATGGTCCTAAAACGGTATGCCTGGCATTGACCTAGAGATCATGAAACATGAAATTCCTACTCTTCCAAAAAGCAAGCATGTCAAGCAAAAATCGAGAAAGCTTTGGACTGAGTGGTCCCTCAAAGTTAAATATGAAGTGGTCAAACAGTCAGACGTAGGTTTCATTTGTGTGGTCAAATATCCTACATGGATCATAAATATTATTCGTGTAGCAAAATTGGGAGGAAAAGTATGCATATACGTCGACTATCGGGATATGAACAAAGCACCCTAAAGGATGATTACCGTTTATCCAACATCGACATGATTATTGATAACATTGTAAGTTATGCCCTCAAGTCATTTGTCGATGATTTTGTCGGGTACAACCAAATCACGATGCATCTCGACCACCAAGAGAAGACTGTCTTTATCACCCCATGGGGAACCTTTTGTAACACTGTTACGCTTTTCAGTCTAAAAAATATTGGAGCTACATACCAAAGGTTAGCCACAACCATCTTGCATGATCTTATCTATAATGAGGTCGAAGTCTATGTTAAAGATATGATCATCAAGTCCAAAACTTGAGAAGTTCACATCCCGACCTTTGGGAAATTCTTTGAGCAATTGCGACAATATTTTACGCATCTCGATCAAGAAAAATGCATCTTCGGCATCACAAAAGGAAAAATATTTGGATTCTTGGTTAGTGAGAAGGGGATCGGACAAGATCCTACCAAACTTAGAGAAATTCTCAAAATGCCACCACCTCACATGGAAAATAAGTTCATGGATTCATGGGAAAACTTTGGTACATCAATTAATTCATTAGCCAATTAAACTTCATCTGCGAGCCTATATTCAAACTGCTCTGGAAGGATTCGACCAAAGTTCAGAACAAGGCATGTCAAAAGGCCTTTGACCAAATTAAGCAGTACCTTGCCTGACCTCCTATGCTCATGCCATCGTAAGAGGGTATTCCCCTCTTTCAATACCTCACTGTCACATACGCCGAAATATGGGATATGTTAGCCTAATACATCAAAGAGTCATGTAAAAAAAGAGACATCTACTATTCTAGTCGAAAGCTAATAGTGTATGAAGTGAACTACACGACATTGGAGAAGGCGTGTGCAACCTTGGTTTGGGTTACTCAAAATCTATGACATTATATTCTTGTATTTCCTATGAAATTAGTGTCCTGAATGGATCCCATGAAATAATTGTTAGAAAAATTTGAATTTTTTCAATCATATGGCTCGTTGGTTGATGCTACTAGATGAATTCGACATTATATATGTTAGTCAGAAGGCCATGAAAGGAAGAACAATCTCTGACTACCTTGTTGACAATCCCATGGGCGAAGTCGATGTATCGATTTTCGAGTTATCGAATGAAGATATTCTTTATGCTTCTCATAAAGAGTTCAGATGGAATATATTCTGCAATGGAGATACTAATAAGAAGTGATATGGAGTTGGGATACTTCTAATCACCCCGACGATTATCAAACTCCCATTGCCATAAAATTGGACTTCCCTTGCACCAATAACGTGAAAGAATATGAAGCACACATTGAAGAACTCAGGATTTTCTCGAGAAAGGAATCAAATGATCAATGTCTATAGAGGTTTAGCTCTCATCATAGGATAATTCCTTCGAAATTAGAAAGTGAAAGAAGAGAAACTCCTACCCTTTCATGCTTATATTGAAGATCCCGCCTCCCAATTTATGGGTATCATCTTAAATTATCTTTCCGTTCAAGAAACATATTGTCCAACTCATTGGCAACATTGGCCTCCATGGTTGACATGCCCGAGCGGATAATAATAACTCCCTTTCTAGTCCAAAAGCAATCTACACCCACTCACTTCTATCACATCGAGCTGATAACATAAGAAGACCCAGATATGATTGGATTATGGTACAATGATATTTGGTGCCTCCTCAAGCATGGTAAATTTATCCAAAAGGCAAATAAAAAAGACCGCATGACTCATTGTAGGCTTGATGCTCTGTAAATCATTTGAGAGAAAGCACTCTTCAAGAGAAATTTTGACAAGAGGACCCATTTGCAATGAATAACAGGGGCTGGTGATGAAGACGTGATGAAGAAAATCCATAGCGGGGAATGTGGATCCCATTTTAACGGTCATACTCATCCGTCAGGGATATTACTGGACCACCATGGTTCAAGACTGCACTTCTTATGTCAAAAAGTGCCTCAAATGCCAACAATTTGTTAACCTTCAACACTTGTCTCCTCGAGAGTTGTACAACATGACTTCACCCTGGCCCTTCTCAATTTGGGGCATTGACATTATTATGAAAGTCACTCCCAAAGCATCAAATGGGCATAAATTCATCTTAGTCAACATTAATTATTTCACCAAATGGGTTGAAGCCGAATCATACGCGTTGTTAAATGTAAAGAAAGTGGTTACGTTCATCAGAAATATAATCATTTGCCATTATCGAGTATTCCCCAAGTTAGTATCAGATAATGGGATCTATTTTGAAGCTAATATCACAGAATTAGTCAACGAGTATAGGAATCAAAGGCATAATCCTCTCCCTACCGACTGCAAACTATTGATGCTGCCGAAGATGGTAGCAAAAACCTCAAATTCATAATCTGTAAAATGACTGAAAGTTGCAGAGATTGGGAAAATCGGATCCTATATGCCTTCCCCCTAGGGCTACCACACCTTTATTATAACACCCCTTGGAGCTGCACCCTACTCCTTCGTAGATGTCATAGAGGCAATCCTACCTGTCGAACTCAAAATAACCTCTCTCTGGATCATGCTTAAAAGTTAGGTCTTCGAAGTCGATTGGCAGTAAAGTCATTATGAGACTTTTGGATGAAAATAAAAAAAGGGATATATATCATATACAAGGATACCACCGCCGCATTGCGCGATCATTCAATAATAAAGTTAGAGATCGCGGTGTGAAATAAGGAAATATCGCTCTCAAAGAAATTATAAAACCCATCTAGGACCTAGTAGGAAAATTCAAACCTAACTGGAACGGGACCTACATTGTGAAGAAGATATTGTCAGGTGGCGCCACTATGCTCATAGAATTCGAGGGAAAGGAGAAGACGCTTTCAACTAATTTGGATTGTCTCTAAAAATTCCACCCCTAGTCCAACTCTCTTCGCGCTACGATTCTTTTCACTTCACTTCTATTCTAAAAAAACTCTACTCTCCTCTTTCTTTTCAAAACTACGTAAGTACTGATCCTCTCAACATTGCATTTTTAATAAAAGAGAAAACTTAAAAAATAAAGTTTCAAACCCCATAAAGGTATATAGGCTTCCCATAAAGTCATTTTGGTCACAATTCTTTCTTTTTTCACAAAATATTATTCTCTTCTCCCATTGAGAACACCAGAAGATTTTTCAAAAGGCACAAAAAATATGTCAAAAATATCATTTCATTATTTTATTACAAAACACAATAATTACATGAAGCATCAGTGACCTAAAAATCTAAAAATACCTTCTTAACAATACCAACCTTACGACCTGATGAGCCCCCACACAAATACACCTACTACTAAACTGGCCCCATAGTCCAACTAACCTACCTCAGCTACCAGGTAGTCCTACCTCATCATCACAACCATCATTACTAGTCCCTGAAGGACCCCAAGGATTCTTATCCTGACTGCACTTTCTTATGCACTCCACGTGATGCTATGCCTTGATCAGCTTGGACGAAATCACAACGCCCTCCTCCAGAGCATCAGACATCACAAGCCACCTATGCCTATTTTTGTGAGCATGAATATTTGTGACCACTTCCCCTCATAACCATGTTGAAGTTTACAGGTACGAACTCATGTTCCCTAACAAACTAGGACGTACGGGTAGCTGGTACACGATGCTACCACTAAGGCCCTAAAATCATCCTTAGAGAGTAAGTCAAATCCACCACAGGAAAGAAGTTGGATATGCATAGAGGAAATCTTTTCTCCCAACCCTCTTAATGAAGAAGTCATCAAGGAAAGTAGAAGGAATTTTGGCAAAGGCTTACCAATTGAAAATAACGATAATCGTCCAGTTGAAGAACAGGTTGCAGTTCACCCCATAATGGCACTAACCAACGAAGTTCCACGAGCCAGTTAACCCAATTCTCCACAGAGGTACCAAAGATGTGAAAGGACCGCGTAAAAAGTTTGGGATACCAGTCATAGGGTAATCTGGGGAACCACCAGGTAAAATCTCTCTAATAACCATATGAACAATATCATAGGGATACATCGTAAAAACTTTGGTCCGACCTTCCTTCCAATCATTCAGGCCATTTGATGTCTCCGCTAATATTGTAGCGAATGGATTGTGATGATAAGATATCATAACATGATTGTGTCCACCTGCTACGTCGTCATATCACCTGTTACCAAGAGCATCCTGTCAGTCAATCCCAAGGACACGATGCTAGCAAAGCCATTTCCAGCATTGTCCCTCTCGTACAATGAATTTATCACTAGTGGAAGGATGATACTTCCTCCATGCACCAACGATCGGGAAGCTGAAGGAGAGACATATAGTAATTTGACTAGAAACCCCTAAGTAGAATGGGATAGGTCAAGGATAGTCACAAAAACACTGGGATTGGCACCTAACATAGCTGAAAATTCTTTAGGGGTGGGACACACTTCATCTAAGCCAAAGCGAAACATATGGTATATTCGGGATACTAGGACTGTAAAGCCGCTTCTAGGAGATTCCATTCAATGGAATTATTACGCCACAAAGTAAACAGATGCAAGTTGAATGCGTTATAATTGATATTGTACAAACACATGGCTTTTAACCCCTCAAGGCTGGCGATAAAAGCCTCTGTCACAGGAACCACCATCTCAACGGAGCAAAAAACTTAAAGGAATTAAGGGTAAGTAAGAAGTTGAGGTGTGATTAAAACTCTACCCCAAAAGCTCCTTGTATACTTAAAATCCTCCGCAAAGAATGAAGGAATCATCCTGCTATTGTAATAACTACTTTTGAGTACATAGAAATGCAGAAGAAGGACAATCGTGGCTGAAAAATCAATTTGGACCTGACTGGTATACCGATAGTCACGGCAAGGGGTATATCGATCGGCACACCCCCTATTTTTGGAATTTTCCTACTTTTCTTCTTTTTCCATTTTTCTAATAAACCTTTTTTTGTCAAAATAATTTGTTTATAAAGGTTTTCCCGAGTAACCCTTCATAGAATAGAACTTTAAAAAAAATACATATCTCAAATTCTTTTTTACTTCTTCAACAAGAAAACCCTAGTGGAAAATTAGAGTGCACATAGACTAGGCCATTTAACTCAAGATAAATCCAGAAAATGAAAAATGCATCATCTATATATATTTGCAATTATGTTTACATTTTTTAAGAGTTAAAAAAAGTAAAAAGGAAAAAAGATCAAGATTGGCGGGATGCAAATTGGACTTTCCAAAAATCCTGCCAACTAAGACCACCGCCCCGTGCACTATGGCGAACACGTTTCCCCCGAAGAAGAGCAGTGGACCCCTACTCCAAAATCCAGAGCTCTCCACAAAAGTTATCAGTGGAACCATATAAGATCTATCTACCTTCATCACGTGATCGTATACCGAAGCCATCCACCATCGAATATCTCGTATCCAAGATGTCGAAACCCGAACGATCTAAAAAGAATGATCAATTAGAGGCAAGCAAGTAAGTAACATGGAAAGAGATTAGAATCAAAGTTCAAAACTGAAAGGTAAAATCATACCTCCCTCTGAAGTACCTCCTTAGAGAGGGGAGTGAAGCCGCCTATCGTCTCTTGAGGATGATGAGGCACAAAAAGGTGCTGGATAGGAATATCCTCAGTTGCCTCTATTACACCGCCCCAAGCTATGCACCAAAGATACTGGCACACTGTTACCCCTCCCCGATCCTGCTGATGGTGGGAGCATTCCCTCCATATCATAAATAGATGGAAGCAACAACCAACTGGTTGTAAAGTCTAAATAATCATACCCCATCATCACATTCGTATAGAGCATATAGGGTTTGCCCGCCATCTATACCGCCATTGCCTCGTCCGACATTTCCTTTACCCTCCTCATCTATTCAGTGGCACTGATAGTGTAACCTATACCTCATCCTCCATCACCTGCCTCACTACCCTCTCTCCTAGGTACTGGACGTACCTGAAATTATGGGCCATTAGCCTTCGCATCTTGGCATGAATGCTCGTAATCCTTATAGCCCCCGGGCCCAGATGCCAAGGATAAAATGTCACTTATGCCCAAATAAAAGTCATTCATTAATGAAAAAAAAATAAGAAATCTAAAAAATACAAAACCATTGCCTAACCTTATCACTCATTAGAACATTCAACACTGCCCTCAAATCCTTCAAGGCTAGGAACTCTTTCGACTTCCTATTCAACCTCCTCCACGATTCATTCTCGGGTACTTCCTCGCCTCATTAAACTTCAGAGACGTCGGCCCAACATTGTGCCCAATCATTTCATAAAACCATGTATGTAGAGGGCAACATAAGATCTTCTTAAACGTCAAAGAACAATAAAAAAAGCTATAAGATCAAGATTTTATAATTACTCATAACTTAAATATTTTGCTATATTTAGCGCATCCCATTGCAAACCAATGTTTCTGAGAATACACTATATGGTTGAATTACTTGAGTCTATACCATATAAGAGTTACAACCAAAAAGGGAAGTAATCTAATGCACTAAACACATTATAGGACATAAATCAAGCAGATATGTGTTTGGGTGTGTTCACAAGTGTTTAAATATTTTAAGGAATTTTTTAAACATGTTAAAACTTTTTAAAACATTTTAAATCATTTAAAATGTTTTTTAAAACATTTAAAATCTTGTTTTTAAAATGTTGTGGGTTAAAATCAAATTACTTTTATTCCTTAAAAATATCCCAAGGTAGAATCCAAAACTGGCAAAGACATTTGGGTTAGAAAGTTGAATTATTTATAACTCTAAAACACACATTTTATTATGGTTGATATCGCCCTATGTGTTGATCCATAGTTAGTCCCTTTTGCATTTCTTTCCCCTCATAGTTCTGAGATTTATTGCTTACCATTCGATCAAATCTAATCTTCGGCCTGTATGTCGTCTGAAGGAATTATTGTGAGGTTTATATTGATCAATAAGAGGATACGGTTGTGCGGTCCATTTAACACCATTAGATTAGAATTCAAATGGACGTTTTAATCTCAGCCGTCCAATTCCATTCGATCAACCAGAATGTTTCATGTTTAGTATAAATAAGCCCATTGGTTATCCATTAGAGAAATTTTGATAGCTCATCATTTTGAGAGAAAATCGAGAGAGAGGATAGTAGAGAGAAAAAAAAAGAAAGGAACCAGAGAGAGAGAAAGCCCATAAACCATTAGAATTCTCGTCTTAGGTTTTCTCAAATTAGACACCTCCTAATTCGTATCAACCAAAATCAAAAAACCACTATGTATGAATGTTTCTATCCTTAGGTTTTCTTAGTAATTTTGGGGGTGAAGCTATATTAAAGAATATCTTCAATCATTCTCTCTCTTAGGAACCCAGTCTCACGGTAAATCTCATATTTTTTTGTAGAAATTGGGAGAGATACTAAAAGATATATATCACGTAGTATTTTAGGGTTTCCTGTTCTTATTCTCTATTGGATCTTGTGTTATATCTGTATATTTTCTTAGATCCACTCACTATTTAAAGTTTCTTGAAAAAGAGACTTCAAAAATAATATATATATCTCATACCTAAAAGTTGTGTTTTGAAAAATCTAAGTTTCACAGTTTGTGAAATTAGTGGGTATATAAATAAATTTTTTAAACAGTTGATCTATTTTTCAGAAAGGTTTTTCAGATCTGAATTATTTTCAAGTTTGATTTTCAAAGAAATTTGAACCCTCCACATATCATATAGATTCCGTGTAATTTATTAGGATTTATTTGTATAAATTTCTTGAGAGGTGTGAGTTGCATATTGCATGTAGTTATAATCACATCACTACACTCTCACACAAACACCTTGTCAAAGTGTGGTTCATTTGAGAGATTTTGTATTGTTTGAGCCACTAGGAACACGGAGCAAGGAAGAAAGCAAGGAAACTTCTAGGAAGTTCAAAGCCAACTCAAAAATACCTTCGAGAGGGAAGCTCGTATAGGTATATTTCTTTTCTTTTAGCTTAGGATCACGAATGCATGTTTAATGCTTGTAATCCTATAACTGTTGTTTGATTATAGTGGATTTTTATTTTGTGGCCTAGAGGTCACCGTGGATGTTTTCCCTAATTTGGGATTTTACTACGTTAAAAAATCTCGCGTCAAACTTGTTTGAACTATTCTTAACTTTCTATATGTGTGGTTTCATATTCAAAGAATTAGTATAGGTTTTAATTTTAAAAACCTAAGGTAATCTATCTACCAAATCTCACATCCATATAGTAATTTGATTTTACACATCTTGTGTAGTATTTTTGAAAAGAGTTTCATTCAACGAATTTATCTTTCGGATTTTGCTTAACATTTAACTTTTAGTTAAAAACTTAGTAAACAACATTTTTCAGTTTCAAACAAGCACCTCATCTAGATTTCCTGCACGATCATTCAGAGATATGTTAAGTGACTGAGCAACGTTTTAGAATTCATCACCGACACTTTATGGAAGTATACGACTTGTGGTTTTCAAATTAGATTATATTCTGCGATGTCTATTTTTTTGAAATTAGATTTTTTGATGAAAATGAATTTTTAAAATATTTTTATTTATTTATTTTATTTCTAATGAGATTAATATCTCATTAGATTGAAAGCTGGTTCTCATTAGGACGATCTTCGAATGCCATCGAACGAGAATCCTCTATTTAACATGTACCCCTCGTTAAAAGGTCATTATAAATATGTTTGAACGAAATGAGTTATCGTTCGAATGAGACCAAATCTCGTCTGAATGAAACTAGTATTTTTGTTTGAACGAGACCGCCGCCTTGAAATTCTTGTTTTTTCTATAAAAACCTATTTTGTTCAGATTTTCTCAAGATTTTTGGCAAAAATACATTCCCAATATCTGAACCAAAAGTTTTCATCTTTATGTTTTTAGAAAAACACTTGACTTTTCCAAATCATACTTCCCATATGTGATTTGTTGAGTTTAAGAAAACCCCAGTTTCCATACCTACATCAAACCCTTGTAAAAAATTGCTCCAAGATAAATTTTTGGAGTTGTAACTCTACGACTGAAGAATATAGGATTATACAATCTTGAGGCTAATCGGTAGATACCGAGGAAAGACCGCTTCCTATGGGTGGTGCTAGTCTGCGTCACATTTTGTAAAAGATTTAAAGACCCTGCGTGTTACGCTTAGTGGAGCTACGTAGTTTGTAAGTCGAATAATGTCTATAAAACTCTTTATTGTGATGAATATTAGGTTTTTCCCGAAAGGGATTTTTCCATATCTTCTTCGCATGTTTATTTTACTTGTGCGATTGAAGAATTTAATTTAGACACTTTATTACAGGCACTACTAATTGCTAATCAAGATAAAATTTAGGTAAAATTTGAATTTGTGCATGTGTAACCTAATATACAGATTATCCATACGAACCCGCATTCTCAAATTGGTATCAGAGCCGGTTAATCTAAGTTTTGTGTGATTTTTTAAAAATTTGGGTTTAAATGGATAACCTGTATAATAGGTTACCTATTTTTGATGGGTCTAAT
This sequence comes from Sambucus nigra, assembly GCA_949130495.1. Classification (NCBI taxonomy): domain Eukaryota; kingdom Viridiplantae; phylum Streptophyta; class Magnoliopsida; order Dipsacales; family Adoxaceae; genus Sambucus; species Sambucus nigra. The sequence continues at coordinate 451,824,566 of OX422218.1, read as the reverse complement.
TATGCTTACTCTAAAGCTAGGATGAGATCTAAAATCTATGGATGAAGGAGTCTGATCTGTTTATGAAAGAGGGTGGATACTACACACTGTGATCAATGGCAATATCATAGGTCCTAAATTTGTCATTGCTTGGACAAAATATTATTTTAAGTGGAGTAATTTTAACTCACGCGATTTAGGCGCCATTTCTGGAGCCACCACACCTGATTAGTTATGCCGCATCATGACGTGAACTACGTCTAAGGAATCTTGGGATATCCTCTCACTTATTCATGAGGGTGCCAATGTCGTGAAAGCTTCTAAGCTTCAAAATCTCAATACACAGTTTGAGACTGTTACTATGCTAGAGTCTGAATCTTTTGATGAATTTTACGCACGATTTTATAATATTGTTAACTATAGTTTTAATCTGGTTGAGAATATTCTATAGACGCGCGTAGTTATAAAGATTTGAGATCCCTTTCATCCTAATTTATTCCTAAGGTTACCGTCCTTAATTCGTTGGGCATTTTAGATACGATTAGTTTAGAATAACTCGTAGGAGACCTTCAAATATATGAGATCGACATGTGTCTGAAAAATGTTAAACCTAAGGAAAAGAGATTTTATTTAAAATCTCAATCTAAAAAGAAAAAGGAGGTTTCTTCTTACTTGGAGTATGATTTTGATCTTGATGATCTTGCCCTTTTTGTAAATAAATTCAAAAGTTTCTCAATCTTAGAAAAGAAAATACTTCCAAACAAAATAAAAGTTTTGAGAAAGATAAAAAAATATAAATCTGGTAAGAAAAATTTTGAAAAAGAATCTCACGAGTGTGATACGAGATTAAAGAGATAAGGCAAAGGAAAAGCTTCCTTCAATACCAAGCTTAGTGATAGGGATGTCGAGTAGGTGGATTCCGGTGATGAATCACCATATAAACATAACTTCACCATGTTCATGAATAGTCATGTTAGTACATCGAGTGCGCCTCATGTGGATAAGGAAATTTATAAACATGATGATCTCAATAGTTAGTCTAGTTATTTCAGAGAGAGTGAGGGATATGACATTTTGAGCGAGGGAGAGAGTAAACTTCAACGTGCTTACGCCGAACTTTGCACCGAGTCCTTTAAAACAAAAAAGCAAAACAAAGGTTTAACGCTTAGAGTTATATCGTTAGAGAATGAATTGAGAGAGTTAAGAGAAAGCGAGTCATCGACGAGAGTTTCTTTGGGAGAGGGAGTCGTTTTATTGGAGAGGGAAAATGGTGACTAGATCAACAAAGTGGTAGTCTTATAAGAGATATTCAAGGATTGGTGGGGACTCGTGAGAAACTTGAATCCCTTGTATCCCAAGTCGAGAAAGATCTCGACCGTTCTCGGGAGGTCTAGGTTACTATAGAGGATACATCGAAGAGGGTTGTAAAGATACTCCTCAATATCTCTTTAGGCTTTTGGGAGATATGAGTAATAGGTTACGACGGAGCATCCACTTCTTATGTCGCACCGAAATCGTTTCCTAAATTTATGGTAGATCCTTATGAGCCTCGACTTAAACAATAAAAAAAGTTCAACCTAAACGACTAAACTAAGGTAGACCTAAACAAGTGTATGCTTGGACCCATTACAAAAGGAGAGGTCAACTTAGGGCATTTAGCTACACATAATCCCGCGTATCGCTATAATGACTTTGCTAGCCTTAGAGACAAAGTTGAGTTCATATTTGCTATTTCTTAAAGCTTAATGGAAGAACTTTAATGGATTTCTATGCCCTTTGAGAATGCTTCTAATTCTACAATTAAATCTAACAACGATAAGGGAAAATAAAAGGTTAACTCCACTTGGGTACCTATGCAAGACGACAAAAGCCCAGGTTATTCAAATTGATTTCAAGGTTCAAAATACTTTCCAATGGTATTTTGATAGTGGGTGATCTAGTCATATGACCGATGACATACAATTTTTTACCAACCTTGTGAATTGCAAGAAGGCAAAGTACATTTTGTATTTTAGAACGTGGATGTGTTGAGATACCCGAATTTCCTAAACTAGACAATGTATTGTATGTGAAAGGATCATAATCGAACTTAATTAGCAAAACAATTTGTGCGGCATAAACTTTACGATAAAGTTTGATCGGTCCGAATGTAACTTATATGATCAATCTATTGAATCTTTACTACAAGGAGTGAGGACTGAAGTTAACTTATATGGGATCATGCCCAAGTCCACCTTTGTGTAAAAAAATGCCACGGTCTCCTCTATATACCTTTGGAATCAAAGACTAGGTTATGTGAACTTTAGAGATCTTGAGAGATTAGTAAAAAAGTAACTAGTGCGTAGCTTATCGTCACTTGGGAAACCAACTTCCTCAATTTATGGACCTTACCAACAAAAACAAATAAATTCCAAGTCCCCATCGGAAGTTGAACACCATTACTACCTCACGTGTTTTAGATTTATGAGTTATGGACATGGAAGAAGCCCAACTTATCATATTTCAGTGTCTTTAGGAGTACTTGCTGCATCCTAAGATATACAGTGTACTTAAGAAAGTTCGATTCTTGGAATGACGAGGGCATAGTTTCGGGTTATTCATCATCGAGTAGGGCTTATAGGGTGTTCAAACTTGCAATCTCTAAGGCTATGCAGACAATAAATGTCAAAATTAGAGACGACAAGCCACGGGAATTTATTGACCCTAGCCTTCAGTGTGAGGATGATGCATCCCTTAGTGACGATCCCATCATTCCTCATACTACCTCGATGGACACCACTGTTAATTTATAGGATCCACCTTCTTGGGTTCGAAAGAGTCATAACCCTCCTGCTATACTTGGTGATCCTACACTAGGTGTCAAGACTCGCGCTCAAGTTTTGAATGTGGTCAGCTATCTTTGCTACATCTCTTTAGTTGAGCCTAAGAATATAAAAGAAACACTCAATGACGAGAATTGGATATACTCTATGAAAGATGAGTTACTTCAGTTTCGTAAGAATGATGTCTGGGAGTTAGTCCCCTGACCTAGAGAGACTAATATGATAGCTGCTAAGTGGATTTACAAGAATAAGATGAATGGGAATGGTACCATAGTTCGCAATAAGGTAGGTTGGTCACTCAAGGATACACACAGATTGAGAGTGTAGATTTTGGTGAGACATTCACTCCTGTATCTATGCCTAAATCCTTCGGCTTACTACTCGCCATAACATGTCGTCTACACTTCAAGTTATATCATATGGATGTCAAAAGTGCCTTCCTTAATGACATTCTACAGAAGGAAGTTTACGTGGAACAACAAAAAGGGTTTGAAGGCCTAAAGCACCTAGGACACGTATTTTATCTTAATAAGGCCCTCTATGGTTTGAAGCAAGCACTCGTTCTTGGTACGAGAGGCTCACTTTCTATATATTATCTCGTGGATTTATAAGAGGGGGAGTGGATAAGATTTATTTGTGAGGAGAGAGAGTGGTTTTGTATTGGTTGCCCAAGTCTATGTGAATGACATAGTATATAGATCCACGTGCTACCGACATACTCAAACTTTTGAGGAGGAGATGAATAGAGAGTTTGATATGAGTATGGTTGGTGAGCTTACGTTCTTCTTAGGTCTCTAGGTGCGTTAGCTAGAGGATGGGATATTCATGTCTCAATCCAAATATGCTAAGGACCTAGTGAAGAAGTTTGGTTTAGACTCGGCTAAGAACTTACGCACCCCTATGCATATATCGACTAAGATTAGCAAAGACACTTTAGGCAAGGACGTAGACCAAATCCTTCATAGAACATGATAGATAGTCTTATATACTTTATCGCTAGTCCTTCTGACATTAACTTTAGCGTTGGAGTCTTATAATATCTGTACCCGAATTATGAGACCTTAATTCTTAATTTAATCCTCCCAAAATATATAAATTTAAATATATTAAAAATAAGGATTAAAATAATTTATAGTACCTACAAAATTTCCAAATGAATTAAAGAACCCTGAGGTTTCAATAATTGCAATTAGACCCTAAAAACTTCAAACTATCATAACTTAACGTATACTTAACCCCTAGATCCAAACATTACATCAAATTGATCCTCTAGACTTCAATTTATTATAATTATAATTCTAGCCACTATAACTTTTAGAAATTAAAAAATACCCTTAAATATTACCAAAATTACACTTTTGAGGCTATATAAGTACAAACATTATCAATGAAGGACTAAAAATCAAATATTTATTAATTACACACAACCCCTGTTCACCTAAGCTCCCACATCAGCACTAAATGACAAATATCATATGTTTTAACCATGAAAACATGTGAGGTTCAAAAGTCAAGATAGAAAACTCTCAGAATTCAGTTCAAATCCGCCACCCATCTGAACCAATGAAGTCCCCACGGGTACAGCCTTAAAAACTCACCTCAACAGCAGTTTCAAAAACTCGATTTTTAGCTCAAAATAAGTAACCCATTATTTTATGCATTTCATTCAGTTTTTTCAATTCCAAATGATTCATGTGTTGTTATAAGTTTAGAATACATCAAAACAGTAGAAACTTTACATGTAAAACAAGCTCTTAGTGAGAAATGTAAAAATCCCACCATTAAAGCTTAAGCTTAAATGGTGAACTTTGAAATAATGTTTAGAACTCAGGTTTAAAGCTTTGAATATATTCACTAGAACATTAAGAACTCTAGTGCAATGATCAAATCCCACGAATGTGCATAACAAGCTATAATCAATTTAAAGTGTTTTCTGAACTAGAAAACTCACAATCTCAAATTCTCTTTATATAATCCACCTCAAATCTTGAAATAAAAACAAAAGTACTCCTTAACATAGTAGAAACCAAACTATGTTTATAAGAATCCCTGCCATATTCTTGAAAGCCACTAATGTTAAGTCAAAATTTTGACAAAACACACAGTTATGGAACTTACGATATACTGCATCTTAATCCATAAAGCATATATATTTGGATTCCTTATGAAAATTTAGGTTGAGTTTCTTTAGAAATCATCTCGAATGGTTTAGAAATGAAGGAGAGATCTTCAGTCAAAAATCTAAAATCCTAAAGTAAAAAATTGAGAGATTGAAGATGAACTATTTGACTAGAAACCTTGACCACGCACGTGAGGGCACGTGGCCAATAAAAAATTTCTAAAATTTTTCCCAATATTTTTATTTTATTTTTCTGGTCAAAACGATATAAGGTAAGGCCATGTTTGGTCAAGCGTAGCCCAAGTTATGGAAAAATGAGATTTTAAGTTCAAAATATTTTTCTTAAATTATAATTTAACCCCTACTAACTTTTTTAACATATGAATTTGAACCCCAAACTTTGCCTATAAGTACTTTAAAATACTTTAAGTAAAAAAGTCTTTCAAATTTCAAATATAACCTTAAGTCCAAGATTTTAAAGTCCCAAATAATTAAACCCTTGAAACTTTAAAAGATACAATTTTTTTGTATAAACTGACCAACCCAATCCCAATTCCAACAAATGCTTATATACCCAAATATTTTTATACAGAGAATTAAGTACCAACTCCTCCTGATTTCTTCTTTTGATCCATAAGCAGTTCGAAATACCGAACAAGTAGGTTTCTTTTACCTCTTTAATAGTAAATTTTGCGTATTCAATAACTGCTTTGATATCATTCAATGATAGCCAAATTTGATTCTAAGTATTTGTAAAAATTACGATACTCATTTGTTGTTATATCAAGCGATAGTTTTAATTATAATCATTCGAATCAAATTTACCCTTTTCACCTAATAACTGATATCATAATAATTCGTTGTAACGATTAAGTTTACCCTGCACTTTTGTACATTATTCTTATTGAAAAAGCATCGATATTAACTAAGGAGTAGACTACCGTGTTATCCTATAGAATTTTTCTACTCGGCCTATGGTCTTCGATGTTGAGAACCTATTTTATTGCTATATATGTATGAGTGCCACTTTCATTATGTGCATAGCCAGTTATTATACAAAGGGTTTAGATTTTTAATTATTTGGTTTTACTCATGGCTTACTTATTTTTATACCACCCTAGGTAGCTGATAAGTATGGGATTATCAGTTCAAAGATCCATAGTTTTTTTATGTGACCCATAATAAACTAATAAGTATGGGATTATTAGCTTTAATTTTTTAGCGTTGCTATACAAACATTGAATTCTATACACACTCCACCTCTCATTTATACAGATTTTTTTTTATAGAATTGGTAAAGCCTACTTAGCATATTTATGCTAATTCCTTTTTCCTCCAGATGGCCTAAGAGAAAGAGGATAATATATTTGTATATTATCTCCACATATCTCATCGATGATGACCCAGACCTACCACCAAAGTACGATGATCCTAAAGGTCGACTCCACATGATCTCGCTCAATGTGAAGATGGTCTGTGGAGGCCTAGCAGGGGGTGGTGCAGAAATGGCTGACCGTAAGGCACATGTGGCCGAGGCTAAGGCCCTTCCCAAGGTTGAAGCTGTTAACTCGGTCGATGTAGGCACCAAGTCAGAGAAGAGAAATAAGGTAACTTAATTGTGAATTTTTCAAGACTTGACCTCAAAGGAATCCTAGCTCCTCAGGATGACCCTTTGGTAATTACAACTAGAGTGAATAGGTATGACATGATGAGGATATTGGTCGACGGGGGAAGTTCGGCCGATGTTATGCTCTGGACATATTTCAAAGGTTTGGGAATCAACAAGAAGAGGCTCGTCCATTATCATCACCCTGTGAGATAGGGTTCAACAGCGAGAAGGTGCATTCATTGGGAATGTATGAAATGGACGTCATAATGGGAGATGTTTGGCCTAAGAGGCTAACAAAGAAGGTCAATTTCTTTGTGATTGATGAAAGAGTATACTCGGTTTATAAAATTATCATGGGAAGAGTAGCCCTCAAGGAATTTGAGGCCATGCCATCCACTGTACACCAAATGGTAAAATTTTCGACCCCTTATGGGGTAGGGGAAGTCCATGGTGATCAAGTGTTAGCACGTGAATGCTACTTTAACTCAGTCGAGGAGAGGGTGGCTCACAAGAAAGTAACTACGACCTACAACATTGATACCCTAGATCCCAGAGATGAGACCAAACTGAAGAAAGGGGAGGCCACAAAAGAGGTAGAATCCATCGTCCTCAATGAGGATGAGTCGAAAAAAACCATCCAGGTCGGTAAAGTCGTGAGAGGAGATATCAAGGAAGAGCTGATCAAATTATTGATAGAGAGGCAAAGTATCTTCGCATGGAGTCACGAGGATATACCGGGCATCGATCCTGAACTTTTTTTTCCATAAACTGAATGTGGCCGACGATGCTAGGTCGATACGACAGAAGAGAAGAATTTATTTTCGGGAGAAATACGAGGTCATCCGGGAAGAAGTAAAGAAGCTAAAAAAAGCTAACTTCATAAGATATATGATATATCCTGATTGGCTAGCAAACAAAGTTATCGTCCCCAATGCTAATGGGAAGTGGAGAATGTGTGTGGACTTTACCGATCTGAGCAAGGTTTGCCCAAAGGATAGCTTCCCTTTGGCCATAATCGATCAGATGGTTGATGCCACAGCAGTCAATGAGCTGATGAGTTTCATGAATGCCTACTTGGGCTATAACCAGATATCCATGCACCCGATCGATGAGGAGAAGACTGTCTTCTTAACTGATAAGGGGACCTACTACTACAAGGTTATGCCCTTCGGTTTGAAGAATGCTGGAGCTACCTATCAGAGGCTTGTCAATAAGATGTTTGAGGATCAAATTAGGAAGACGATGAAAGTCTATGTTGATGATATGCTTACTAAAAGTCTCAAGACCGACACCCATGTGGTCGACCTCAGGTAAAATTTTGACACGATGGATAGATATGGGATGAAGGTTAACGCTACAAAGTACGTGTTTGGCGTAGGACCTAGAAAATTCTTGGGATTCATCGTAAATCAGAGGGGGATAGTAGCCAATATAGAAAAGATAAAAGCCTTGATGGAGATGAAGACTCCAATCTTGATCAAGGATGTGCATAGGCTAACAGGGAGAGTGGCGGCACTTAACATGTTTATGTCCAGAGCCACTGACAAATGTATTTCATTTCTTAAAGTTCTTAGAAAAGATTTTGAATGGAATGAGTAATGTGATAAGGCCTTCCAAGAGTTAAAGTCCTACCTCATCTCCCCCTTATTATTATCACGGCCAGTCCAAGGGGAAAAGCTTTCTATGTATCTAGTAGTCTGAGAGGTGGCTATTAGCGTTTCCATCGTAAGAGATGAGGATGGAGTACAGAAGCCGGTATATTTCAACAGTAAGGCGCTCCAGGGGATGAATAGAGGTACCCCAAGATGGAAAAATTAACCTATGAACTGATTCATACTTCAAGGAAGATGAAGCCGTACTTTGAGGCCCACATAATGGTCGTCCTAACGGACTCTTCACTTTGGCAGATCATCCATAAGCCTGAGAAGTCGGGAAGACTAATGGCTTGGGCAATAGAGCTTGGAGAATTTGTTATCATCTATCAGCCTAGAGTGGACATCAAAGGGAAGGTGTTAGAAGAATTCGTATCGGAGTTCACGTAGGACGAGGCCGATAATGAAAATTTTGAGACTAATAGCTGTGAGCAAGAAAAAAGTGTAAGCTCTACCCCGGATAAGGCTGAGACAAGTTCAACGAGGGGGAAAGTATCTAAGAATGAAGAGGAATGATATCTATTAAAAAATGGATCCCTAGTAGAAGGTAATTTCTTTGAAAACGGTATAGTGTGGAGCCTCTTCATCGATGGGTCCTCTTGTGAGAGTGGAAGTGGTGCAGGCCTGATAGTGTCGACACCAGATGGAATAGATATTGAATATGCATTAAGGTTAAACTTTAATGCCTCTAATAATGAGTCCGAATACGAAGCTCTTATAGCAGTACTGTCCTTGGCTCGAGCCCTAAACGTCGACCATCTCTTAGTCAACAGTGACTCCAAGTTGGTTGTAAATCACATCTTGGGAGCATATGAGACAAAGGATGACAGGATGACCAAATATTTGGAGAGAGTGAGGTCAGTTCTAAAGAATTTCAAAGAGATGAAGATGAAGAGAATACCTCGAGTGGATAATGATCGATCCGACGCCCTTGCAAGATTAGCCTCAGCTACAAAAATGAAGATAAGAAGGACGGTGACCGTAGAAATCTTACATCAACCAACCATCGAGGATGAGGACAACACTCTAGAGTCTTATCTGAATTTAAATATGGGAGTCTCCTGGATGGATATTATCATCAAGTACATAAAGAGTGGGGAATTACTAGAATCAATGATCGAGAAAAGGAAGTTGAGATATAAAGCTGCTAAGTTATCCATCATAGGAAACACTTTATACAAAAAAAGGTTTCTGCTCCCTCTGCTCAGACGTGTCCATCCATCTGATATAGCATATATCCTGAAGGATGTGCATGAAGGATGTTTATCCAGTCACATTAAGGGAGGATCTTTGGCTAAGAGGATTATTACCCAGGGGTATTGGTGGTCGACCTTGGCCAAGGATGATGCAACATATGTCAAGAAGTGCGATAAGTGCCAGAGGTTTGCTACCATTACCCACCAGCCTCATCAACCACTGACCTCCATCACATCTCCTTGTCCATTTACGGTACGGGGAATTGATCTGATAGGACCCTTACCCAGGGCCATGAATAATTATCATTATTTGATCATAGCGATAGATTACTTTTTGAAGTGGGTGGAGGCTGAGCAAATGATTACAATTACGGAGCAGAAGACCTGAAAAAAACATCATCTACAGGTACGGCCTACCCAATACCCTGATTTATGATAATGGAACACAATTTAAGAACGTCTCCTTAAAAAAGTACTGCTAAAGGGTCGGCATAAATCATTTCTTCTCTACCCCTGACCGACCCCAAGATAATGGGCAGACGAAAGTGACAAACCGAACGAATCTTGATGGAATCAAGAATAAGTTAGAGGATGCAAAACGGGAAATGGATTGAAGAAGTGTATGATGTCCTATGGGCCTACAGAACAATGGAGAGGACCCCAATCGGGGAGACCCATTTATGCTCACTTATGGATTAGAGGCAGTCGTGTCGACAAAATTAGGTTTGCCTAATCATAGGGTTCATACCTATGACCCTGAAAATAATAGTGATGAGTGGATGCTTGATTTAGATCTTATAAAAGAAATAATAATGCGATGAAGTTAGGTAAGCTGCCTACCAACAAAGAATAACCAGATTCTACAACAAGAGAGTAAAAGCGTGCCTATTAAAGCTAGGGGACTTGGCACTAAAGAAGACACGGTGGAAACCTAATAAGCTTAATCCAAATTGGTAAGGCCCATATAGGGTAGTCGAAGAGGTGGTGCCGGGAATGTACAGATTAGAAAATGTAGAAGGAGATCCATTTTCCAACCCATGGAACGTCGACCACCTCAAGAAATATTACCAATGAGATCGCAGTCCTACTATCTTTTTTCAATTCTATTGTAATACACGTGTACGAGACTCAAATGAATGAAATTCAAATGAAATGCAAGTAATCTTTCATATGATTTTCTATTAAGATATTTATTTGTATGTATTAACTCATCTTAAGCTACAAAACATCATTCGTGGTGAAGTAAGTTTAAGTTACCTCGGTGATATGGCAGTCTAGATGGGGTTAACCTCATCCATGGACTACCAACAACATCGAAGGGAATTTATTATTAAACACCATAATTTGGTGGATGCAAATTTTAAATCACTCAGTTGTGGTTATTGTTAAACATCAATAATTTGGTGACCTTACTCTCTCGATGGAGACGACAGTGCATGGATGGGACGACCCTCCACACACTCTCAAAACGATGAGGGGGGAATTATTCCTAAACACCATAATTTGGTGGATGAAAATTTTAAATCACTTAGTTGTGGTTGTTGTTAAATATCATTAATTTGGTGAATTTACTCCCTCGGTCGAGACGACAGTGCATGGATAGGACGACCCTCCACACACTCTCAAAACGACGAGGGAAGAGTTATTCCCAAACATCATAATTTGGTGGATGCAAATTTTAAATCACTTAGTTGTGGTTGTTGTTAAACACCATTAATTTGGTGAATTTACTCCCTCGGCCGAGACAACAGTGCATGGACGCGACGACCCTCCACACACTCTCAAAATGACGAGGAGGACTTATGCCTAAATACCATAATTTGGTGGATGCAAATTTTAAATCACTTAGTTGTGGTTTTGTTAAACATCATTAATTTGGTGAACTTACTCCCTTGGCCGAGATAACGGTGCATGGATGGGACGACCCTCCACACGCTCTCAAAACGATGAGGGAGGACTTATGCCCAAACACCATAATTTGGTGGATGCAAATTTTAAATCATTTAGTTATGGTGGTTGTCAAACATCATTAGCTTGGTGAATGTTTTCCCTCGGCCTTGATTATGATGTATTCATGGTTGATTTGCAATATTATTAAATGCATGGACGAGCCGAGGGAGGACTTGATTATGATTGATTCATGGTTGATTTGCAATATTATCTTATTTGAGTACGATGTGACATCATAGTTATGGCATGCAAGTAAATCAAGAGGAAATGCAAATAAGAGAGCAATAAGAGATTCCATTTCATAAAATACAAAGTACAGAGATAAACAAAAACTTAAAAGAATAAAGTGTGTTCAAATAGACAAAATATAATTACAATGAAAAGAGGGTATTGGTCACAGACGACCACCCTAAGAAGTCATCTCAAGGTTGATGGTGGGATTTTCCTCGTCCTTAGGCTCAGTTCCACCCTCGGCCTGTATTACTTGGGCTGGAACATCGATCTAAATGTTAGACACGACCTTGGCTTCCACCATCAGCTCCACATACTCCAGAGAGGCATCAAAGAGGGGGTTAGATAAGTATGGAGCATCCAAGGAAGGTCGAATAGAAGAGACGACCTCAGTGAACTTGGTATCAATCCACCGAAAAGCCTTCTTCACGCCTCTCTCTAAGTAAATGATTCTAAAGCTGCTGAACTCGTCTGAAGCCTTGAAAGCTTCAACAGCCTCGAACCTGATCCTCTCAAGGGACATAGGAGATAAGGCCTCGTCTTTTCCCCTCTGCACGGCCTCAGCAAGCTCTTTGGTATAAGTGATCAACAATGCGACCAAATCCTCATTCTGCTTCTTAAACAGACCATCCTTTATCTTCAGCAAGCCATCCTTGATCGTCAGATCGTTCTGAGCTTGAAAAAGGTCGGCCTGGCATGACTCCAGGCATTTCTTCAGCCTCTCTTCGGATATGAAATCTCGTTTGGCCTCCTTTACTTTGGGATAATTCTAAACCATCCACTTATTAGCTGAGGCAAAGGTACATACAGACTGTAGAGGAAGGAAATCATTCTAGTATAGATGAGGTAAGAGTACGAGAAAAGACTTGTGCATAAAAAGAAAATAATTACCTAGGCCATCAGATGAAGGCTCAAATTAAATAACCGAGTAGGATCCATCTTCTCCAAGAACTCGTAGTCGTCCTTGGTGGGAACTCCGAGCATCGCCCTCTTGGATCTTGTAGCCGAGTAGATAATGGAGGCTGGGAACTTTCTGAGGTTGGCAATGTTGTTCTGCCATTACTCCTGAAAAGAATCCCCGGAACAAGAGCAAGCTATGGAGCTTCTTGACACAAACGATCCTAGGGGGACGACTCTCGGCCTCAGAGTGTCTATCTCAGCCCGACTTTCAAGTGCCTAAAGTCGCGTTATCAAATAGATCTACACATTTGTGTCTAAAGTGTATACACTCTTCTCACACTCGCATCCATCTTTTATCCATTACACATCCATCACTCATTATTCATCCATACATCACCATTCTACCTCATATCATCTTATCCTTTCCATCTCATTTCCCCTCACCCATATACATCCATATTCCCCTAGGTGTTCGGGCAAATGAAAGTCGACGTGGTGAATAACTCGACGTTCTCACTATAGTGATTAGCATTCTTTCATGAGATCAGTTTTCTTTCTTATGTTCGTTCTTTCTTATATGTGTGTGAGACGTTTGAACTTGCTTATATTTACTCACTTCCTCACACACAAGAGCGATACACTTACCCTAATCTCGAGAGTTCGTTTGAGAGAGCTATATCTAGTGAGATTTGAAGTTGAAGCGTTGATTCTAAAAAGGCAATCTAGGAATTACTCTTGTGATACTCGACTCGTTTTGACTGATTCACACTACACACGTTGAGTTCTACGAAGGATGTGCCTTGAGTATTTACTTAGCTAAACTTTTTACACATTCTAGTTTGTATTTCTGAAAATATTTTCTCACCTGATGGATTGTGCGATTATTCTATGTCTAATAAGAGATTGACTACCATTTTGCAAATAAAGAATTTTGTGGGTATATTCCCTGCAAATCCTCACGAGACACAACTCGTCTTGTAGGGAAACCTATAGGTGTAAAGGCTTGTTGCACATGCTAAGTGCAATTGCAAGTGCCCGCGAAAGTGGTACACTTTTGGTTACTTATCTTTCTCTTTCTCTCTCTCTCTCTCTCTATCTTATTGCTCGAGGACTAGCAACGCTCTGTTTGGGGGTGGTGTGATAAGCACCCAAAACTGTACAATTTATACCCCAAATAGCGTACTTTAGTTGCTAATTCTCGACAATACGGGTCTTATGTGCTTAAATGTTTATTTTGTAGGCTGAATGCACGTTGCGGTGTTTAAACGCGAATTTCAAGGCAATTGTGCATTTTATGGAGCTAAATTACCAATCCCGTAACCCTAACCTACCCTAAACCCTGTGTGTGTTTAGTTTGTGTCTTTTTTTATTATTTTTTAGATTTTTAGTTTTGAGTCATTTTTATTTTTAGGATTTATTTAGTATTTTCTAGGTTTATTTTCTATTTTTATTTTTATTAGTATAATTTTATTTTAGTTTATTTTTATTAGTTTTTAGTCTTAGTTTTTATTTTATTTTATCTTATTTGATTAGGATTAGATTTTTAGGATTTCATTTAATTTTTTTTAGTTTTATTTGATTTTACATTGTTAGGATTTTAGTTTTAATTTTATTAGATCTTATTTTTAATTTTATTTCTTTCATTTTTAATTTGAGTCTTTATTTTATTATTAGAAGTAGAATTTTTATTTTAGATTTTTAGTTTTATTAATTTTAGATTTTTATTAGTTTTATTTTTTTTAAGGATCACAATTTGACACACCCACACACTAACCCAATACACCCACCTACACCCTATCCTCACAAACTCATCTTCTCCAACAACCCTTCTCTCTTCTCTCTCTTCCACCATCTCCATTAAAACACACACAAAGACAAGCCCTCATCTTTCTCTCATTACCCCTAACCACTTAACCCACACACACCTCTATCCCCATCCCGCCGGAACCCGACCGGCATCCTAAACCGACCTCCGGTGCCGACCACCTGACCCGCCTCTCCTCTCTCTCTTCACCGGCCATGTCGATCCCCTTATCCCGCAGGCGTCCCTTTCTACCGAGACCCCGCTGCCAGCCCCTCATCTCCACACCATTTTCGGCGGAACCCAGCTCCGGCGACGACCCTTCTGCAAACTCCGTTCAACCCGAGACCAAATCAAACCCGAGCCCACCTGCCCCAGTGGCGATCCAACCTCCGACCTAGCCCCACAAACCCATTTCCCTTTTATCCTCATTTTTAACCCAAATCCAAAAGCCACGATCTGCAAAATCAAAACAAAGCCAAAACCAAACTAAATGCCATGTGCCTAATACCCACTAATTCCTATGTTACCCAATATACCCTTAAACCCACTTAAAACCCTTATCCCCTTTTTTCCCAAACCACCCCCATGTGCACACAAATCAAATTTTTATTCTCACCCAAATGACCGCACACCCCATGCTCCCCTCACCATTCTCATGCACACCCAAGCCAATTACCAAAAATACCCCCATGCTCCATGCCTACTGTAAATTGAAGAAGAAGACATCAAAAGAAAAAATCAAGAGCTTTTAGATAGGAATAAATAAAGAGAGAATTATAGAGAGGTAAACACCATTTTGTAAATAGTTTTTCCTTTTATTTTTTTAGATATTTGTTGAGAATTAATTGTGAGTAATTGAATTGAATGGAAGATGATAGAGTTCAAATTGCCAATTTCAAGGAGACTTGTTGAAGATTTGTTCTCTTTCTCTACTCTTTTATTATATATGCCTTGATTATTAATTTGTTATGTTTAATATCATGTTAGGCTAAACCCCTTTCAAGGGGTGGGGTAAAACCGTTATTTGATGTTATTTTATTTTAATTAGTTTAATTACTTGAAAAGTTCCTTTGAATGTTAATTTTGATCCATCACCCTTAGATTTATGCCTCGAGAGAGGGTAAATGATTTTCGAGAGAAAATCGAAATTCTAGTGATAATACCCATTTTAGATTCGTCCTAGAGATAGGGGTTTCTTAAGTGGGGTATTATTACTTGAATTTCAACTTTAAATTTATTTTATAAGATTGACATAAATTCTAATTGATCGATCCTAGCGGGCGATTAATTAAAAGGAGTGTAGATCTATTTTTCTAGAGTTGTTGGGTGTTAAACTTAATTTTCTAAAATATTAATATTGTAATTACACTTGCAACGAGAGTTGGTTTGTAATTTTGATATTAATTTGGGAGAATTCAAATAATTAAATTAATTAATTAGAATAACTAAAATTTGTGGTGTAATCCCATTCCTTGATTGTTCTCACAATTATTTACCTCACTTTATCTTTTATTTTAGCGTTAGACTTTATTTTCCATTTTAATCATTTTCTAGTTAGTTATTTTCATTTTAGTTTAGTTTAAAACCTCACCTCACCCATTTGTTTTAATATTGTAAAAGCTTAAAAAAAGTAGAAAAGTAAAAAAGCACAAAAATAAAATAAAAAGTGAATTACAATTGAATTTGCTCCATTTGCTTTACTCCCTAGAAAGTGGATTGACATCCTTACTTACCTCTATACTTTAGATTGTTTGATTTTGTAGGTATATAAGGATTTTGACTAACTTGACTTTCAACAACAACGACATATACGCAAAAGTCACGTTATCAGGGAACTTGATCGATAATTATTTTTTGGTCGGCCTCAGATGGTGTCAGCCTTGTGGTTGTTATCTTCTTCGACTAACCCTTGGCGGCCGACTGATTTTATTTTCTTAAAGCATTACGAAGGCTTAGCACGTTCATATTGAAAAATTCCTCAGACAGATGAGGAGGGCGATCTGTAGAAAATATAACACGGATTATTAGTCACAGTCATAAAATAAGATAAAGAACTTGAAAGAAAGAAATTGCTTCACTTACAAAGGTAGTACAATGGGTCAACCCTCAATCCGTACTTATCTAAGTACTCCGGGGACATCAAGTCTTCAAAGGAAAGGAGTTTCCATTCTCCCCTTACCCCCTGAGGAAGTCAACCTTCTCCCTATTGGTTATATAGAGGCCGGGGTCAGACTTAGAGAGCATTGAGGGCTTTGCCCAAGTATGTGGTACCCTTAACTCATCACCTCTTCCCTCATACTCGGATTCGACATGAAACCCCCAAGCCCCAGACATATGTAAGAATCTCTCTTTCCAGCTATAATTTGAAGTCTGATTGACATGGAGGATCTTCTTGTCAGACTTCCTGGCCCCCAAGTGGTAGTAACCAACCTGATTTGTGGAGGAAGAGACATGGTAACAAGAATGGAAAATCTCAATTGAGGGCTCATCCTCGTACTTATTTCTCCACAAGGATACATAACCCAAGATGACCTTCTAGGAGTTTGGGTCTATCTAAGTGGGAGCGAGGCCAAGACTGAAAAGTATAGCCCGTACGGCCGGGTCAAAAGGAAGGTGAAATCCAACCCTAAACATTTGTTTGTAGAGAGTGATTTCTCCCTCTCGTCTGTCATCCACTCTCTCATCCTCAGTTGGAACTCAAAAGGTGACATCGAGTTTAATGCCATAAAGGTGTATAAAGTAAAGAAGGTCAAGCTCACGGATGGAGGATTGGTATTTCTCAGCATATGAACAGTCCACTGGCTCGTCGAACTCAAAGCCCTCTTCCATCTCGTCATTAGCCTCTCTATCTCCACCCCCGGCGTCGGCAGTAGGGTAGGTTCTTTGGAACTCAACATCGGTCATAGCAGATAAAGGAACTACAGCTAGGGGAATGTTTGTATGGGTGGTCGGCTCAATAGGGTTTGGAAGAATCTCTACAAAAATGTCATCTCATCCAGACGCCTCGACTCGATTTGGTGATGAAGCCTGAGACATGTTATCAGGCTCTATCGTCTCCCTAAGATTGGTCGAGGAATACCTCATGGTTCCTTATACGAATCCCTATTACCGGCTTGGGTGGAAGACGAGCTGGCCATTTCTTTAACATAGGGTAGAATTATTTTCAAAGGACAGGAAAGAGCAGTCGTCTTAGTGCTTAGACTCATCCTCGTCCTCGTCCTCTAACTGACGTATCTCTTGGAAATACCTCTCCATGAGGGATGGGTACTAAAAGGCTAACTCGTATAAGGTTTTTAACATTCAGTGTCCGAGGTAACACTTAAGTTAAGGTTGGAAATCACAAATAATTTTAGGGTTTACTAAGGTTAACTCAAAGTTCAAAAAGGCAAAAGTGAATCATTTTCCTACCAAGAACAACGAAGAATAGTTTGATAGGGAGGATAATCGAAATGTGATTGGAGTGAATTAAGGGGCCAAATGGTAGCCTAAATGGTGTAAACACTAAGCGAAAAACTTCCTTAAAAGCCCAAAACCACTCAAAACCAATAAGTAGGCTAAAAGCCAAGACAAGCTGTCGGATTTGGGTTTGAGCTTGTCAGAAGTTATAAAGTCTTAAAACGATTTAAAAAACTATAAAATCTTGAATTCAATGGTGGAAGAAGGTTATCTGGAAGGGAAGTTAGAATGGAGAAGGAGAAACGACGTTGTAAAGATGCTTGGAGGCACATAGACAAGGGGCAAAAGCTCTGGTTCCGAAAGTTGGTGCGTTGGAGAAATGAAACTGGGAAGAAGACAGGCTTTGAAAAATAACCCCTTATATATGAAGGTAATGATTTGTGCACTCTTTAAAAAGTAGAGAACAGTTTACCATGCCCTCATCATAACAAGCACGAAACCCTAAGTGTCTAAACCATTATTCACACCTCAATTAGACATGACCCTATGGGAAGTGTGACAGTTATCAACTCAAGCTACCACTCACCTGATGGCTGCCATGTGTCCTCTCAATAATCGTCAAATGACATAACTTTATTACCCCTCAGCCTCATCCAGATGTCAAAGTCCAAGGAATAGGGGTGATTGATATGCCAAATATCACCTAATCTAGGATCATAGGCCTCGGCCTAAGATGACCCTCCCTAGTTGGCCAAGAAATGGGAAATTACCACTCGATTGGAAGGACTCGGCCTCCCCTTAGATGACTCGGCCTTGACCTTCAGCACGACCGATGTCATTACATCAGTGGACTCTAGCTCGATAACTCGGCCATTGCCTCAGCTTGGGTTGGCTCGACCTCATAGCTCTCATATTGCACCTTGGCCATAGTCGATCCAGACGACACCATCATCTGTAAAATCCCATCTGGGGGTTAACTCGTCAGCTTAACCTCGTCCTAGGCGGTATTATCGATAGTGACACTTGGCAAAGCTCGTGGATTGGGGAACGCGTGAAAGAATTGCTCGTGGGTTGTAGATCCTAAGAGTATGAAACCGTTATAGCAACAACTCATTCACACGTGAGGGAATATTTCATCATCATGATATACCATGTGGCAGGACAGATGGCACAACCTCATTAGCTAGGAACATTCTGTCCTGGGGGTACAATAAGCCCCCAAGCCCTATATATACTCTTCGTCTTCTCCATGAAAAGGGATCAATCGATTCAAACCCTAGCTAAAACTCTGCTCATTTGTATACAGAAGAGAGAGAAAGAAATCTTGTGTTGTAACTTGGCCATTAGAGCCAAATTTACTAGTGGATTTCACTCACACACACAGAGTGGACGTTGGCCCCGATCGAACCGCTTAAATCCAAGTGTTCATCCTCTTCACCTCATCTCCTTCTTTATTGAGTTGCCGTGTGACTATTTCCATTGTAGTATATCTGTTTGAGCTTTATACATAAGTGACCTGGTGATACCATTTCTAGTATCATCAATATATCTTCCCCTTTAGAGATAAATACGAGTCACCTGTTTGCATACGTGACTATGTGGGAAGAAACTAAGCTAGATGGGAGCAAGGAGTGACGCTTTTCGATCTTTTACTTTATAGTCCGTGTTGACAAATAAAATGTAATTTACACATGCAGTGGTAATACACTATTTGTATTATTTTCATAATGAATAAATTTATGTTTTTCGCCTTAACTTTAATTCATTTCTTTATATATACTTGTAGACACCCCATTATGTTACCCCCTAAAACTCTCCTTAGGTCCCTAGCACCTCCCTTCATCACTACCAACCCGGTTCATGCCCCGGGTACTGACCTAGAAGCCATCAGGCACTCCAAGGCTCCGTTTGACCAAAAGTAAAAGTCTTAAGCTCAATCAAGACTGAATGAATCTTCGAAGGGAACTGAAACCCCTTTCTAATGGTCCATCCCGTGCGTAATTCCGACTTACCATGCGGAAGAACGACCCATTTCCACCAAGACTCAATTAGGAGGCCACCGGGTGCTCCTGGGCTCTATTTGACCTAGGTTAACTCTTTAGCTTGACCGAGACTGAATGAATCTTTGAAGGTCACTGAATCCCCTTTCCAACGATTCACTCCGTGCTCGATTATGACTTACGATACGGACGGACGATCTGTTTTACTCCGAGAGGTCACTGAATGCTTCCAGGGCCCGATTGACCAAAGTCAACTCCTCGAACCAGATCAAACTCTTTGGAATGTCTAAGTACATCTCCGAAGGTATCTGAATTACCTTTTAAACGGTCTACCCCGTGCGTGATTCTAATCAACGGTTTCCGTTCTGCGGCCGATTTACTAGAAAGGCCTGCAAAATACTGCCAAACGGCAGGTCTCAGACCCTGCCTATCGGCAGTGTGCCTAAACGCACCTGTTGAACGACAGGAATAGGGCTATGCTGATCGGCAACGCCATGAGCCTATAAAAAGGAGGTCCTGACCTCACTTGCAAGAGGATCCCAAATGAGATAGAAATCACTCTCAGCAAATCCTGAAAAGCTCTCTCGAAGTCAGCGTGAGTTCTACACCCAAATCCCTTTCCAACCTTCACTTTTCATTATCCTTTTCATCAAACTTGATGAATTCACTACTCTCCATCATCATCCAAGTCTAAGAGCTGCTCTCCAATATTCAAGGTCAAGCTCAATGATGATGCTGGAAACAATACCACCCTTCAAGGTGTTTGTGAGCTCAATTCAATGTTAACAATGGCAGCATAAGGGTACATACACATATAGTAGAAGGAGGTGAGGAGATGAGGATTCACGCCGAAATATAAGTGGTTCAGCCAATTAGGCCTACATCCACTGTGCAAGTGTATGATATGTATCACTGTATGAGGGCTCTAATGGCCATAGTTACAATCTCTCAAGCTTTCATTCTCTACTGTGTGTTTAGACAAAGTTTCAGCTAAGGTTGCTCATTTTGGATCCTTTGCAAGGTAGAGGATGACCTCTATATATAGTACCTGGGGGGTGTAATGTACCCCCTATGTATGCAATGAGCATGTGTGTGTTAATCCAGCCAACCTGAAGAAGACATCTGTCACTGTCACATGTAGAGAATGATGATGAAATATTCCTCCCACGTGCGGGGAATGATTTTTTATAACTGATTTGTGCCCATGTGTCCTTATCCACATGTCAATAAGTGCTCGGCCATCTTCCTTGGTCATGACCTCGTCCTGGGAGAAGCCGAGGTTGATAAAGTTTAGCTGCTCATTCAGTCCGAGATGGGCTATGAAGGTCTCAGCTTAAGCGAAGCCGAGGTTAGGACTTAGGGTCGGCCTGGGCCGAGGTTGAGCTGGCATGTGCCTGGAACGTCGAATGATTTACTGATGAGGTTAACCTTGGTAGAAGTATGGCTTCCCACGACCTCGGCCAACCGCTGGCCAAGGTTATCATCCCTAGGTGTACTGAAGTGCTGCAGACCCTTATGATACGTGAAATGTCTCTTTGGTGAGGTTGGTGGTAGTGTCGACCGGGGCCGACCTTGCTACGTTCGAGAGTTGTTATCACGGGCCGAAGGAATTTCCAACCTCGGCAATGTCTTGGCCGAGGCTGGTGTCTCTGAGTCGAGGTGACACTTGGGAAATATAAATCACCCCCAGCCCTTAGTTACATGTGAGAGCAGGTGACTGTGGGATCTCTATATCTCCGAGGTCTTTCTCCTATGCTCCAATGTTCATTTGACACTTGTCCATTGCTGAAGTGTGGCTTGCCTGACAAGCATGTGTTGTCATCCGTCCTTTGGGCTCCCAAGGAAATGATGGGCCTTGGGAAACGTTCCTCCATATTTAAGGGTTTAAACCCCCATTTTTCCCTCCTTCCTCATTTCTCTTTCCTGGCACGATTTGTTTCTGCAGCAGTTTCTCTCTCTAGAAAGCTTTGGTTGGAAGTCTTTGGTGGTGATTCCTCGCGTCTTCTTCATCCTTCCTTACCATTCCATCCTCAGGTATCCTCTTCCATTCCCTTTTCTTCATTTTCCCTACTTTTCCCCTTACTTTTGTGTTTTCCAACGAGTTTTGGAGTTTTTCGGCGAGATCTCCATACTTTCAGGCGAACTGTTTTTGCTCTAGGTTTGGTAGTTTGATCCTTAAATTTCTTTATTTCATTAGCCAATCTTTTTTATCGTTTAGAAGCTCCATAAGTGTAGTGTCTGCCTCTGATGCTCAGACCCCTCTACCAACTTTTTGAGGAGTTCCCTTCTCTCAGAGAGAAGACTTTAGAGAAAATTAGGCAAATAGAAAGAGCTCAGGAGGAGGCTCGTAGGTCACAGGAATTCCCTCTCAGACCTATCTTTCCACCCCCCCTGAAGGTGATATACCCTGATCCATTGGAACCATTTAGCCAAGAAGAGGTCCCTGCTGAATCCGTACCGATGTCCGAGTCTGAGTCTTCCACCTCAGACCCTATGTCTGTGGATTCCTTCCAAGAGGCCATGGACTTCACAACTCGGCAAGATCAGGCTCCTGATCAACCCGAGGTCTCTAGTCGGGCCTCGTCCCATAAAATTCAAGCACCTCGTCCCCTTCCTCAGAGGTTGAGACTATTGAGCCGAGTGTGGCTATTCCACCCATACTTGATGCCATTCCCCCGTCGGCCGTCACCGGGGCTGAGTTCGCTCAGAAGTTCCCAAGTAATCCATCAATGTCTGCTCAGGCCGACGTTGAGTTAGACAATAACGATGATGATGACATTAAAAGTGATGTCGACGTCTTTGTGACGGCCGAGATCAAGAGTACCGTTACTGAGGTAGACCTTCTTTGCTTCAGATATCTGTACTCCATCAGCCCCTCCATAAATCTTAGGAGACCTCTGAGGGAAGAGAGGGCTTACCATGGCCGAGATGGTGAGATATGCTTGTACGAGCAGATGTTCAAGTTAAGGTTTCATTTGCCCATCCATCCCATTATTAGGTCCATCCTAGCCTACATCAATTTGGCCCCTTCCCAATTATCCTCTAATGCTTGAAGGGTCATAATTGGGGCCATAGTCCTATGGAGGGATGTTCACCACTCGAACCTTCCAGTCCAGGTATTTGTTGGTTGCTATATCCCTTCCTCTGCCAAAAATCATCCGAGCTATTATCATTTTGTAGCTCGAAAGCCTGAGAAAAAAATGCTCTAGATAACTCAGACTTCCAACCACAACTAGAAGCCTCGATATTTTTTTGCTTTAGGGCATGGGAATTTGGTCCATGTGTTCCCTCTTCCCTGCTAGATCCAAGGATGCCCCTAAGATGGGGTAAGGTAATAATATCTGCCAAGGCCGACCCTGGTCTGAGCCTGCAGAACCTTCAGAAGGTGAAAGACCTTCAAGATCAGGGGATGCATGATCTGCTTATTAAATTCGAACACTTGGTGACCCCCCACTACCTCTCTGAGACTGGTTTAGGGGGAAGTCCTCTTGCCGAGCTTGGTAAGCATTTTTTATTCCAAGTTAAACCTCTAAGTTTATGCATGTCTGATCCTCTAACTCAGACCTTTCAATTTTACAGAGTGTCCGAAGGATATCTCAGACGAGCTTTGGGAAATGGCTGCATCGAGTTTAACAAAGCTCGCAAAGAAGGCATGTCTTAATGCTCCTCCTCCAGCTCCCTCAACCTCGAAGCCTCAAGCCACCAAAAAGAGGGCTTCTACCGAAACATGCCTCTGAGGATCAGAGGCAGAAGAAAAAAGATGGGGATTCCGCCATCCCCATCTCCTCTGCAGATGCGTTGGCGGCTTGTATAGAGCAATTGAATATCAATGACAACATCATAGGCCACAGTCTGCAGGCTCTGGATGCCTTCGGCTCTACCATGACCGAAGCCGATAAACGTTTCTGCCGGTCACTGGATACGCCCCTACTGGTTGAGTTCGGCCTCCACAGGTCCATTCAGGTATGACCTCATATTTCTTTGTAGTTTCCAAGTATAACCTCTGATCTGGTCCTTAACTCATACATGATCACACAATCTGCAGGGCTTGGCAGCTATGCACCATCTCTCCAACTGGACTCTGAGGAAGTTGCCCCTCATCCAGAAGGGTCAAGAGGCTGAGAAGGTGCAAAGCACTCTGAACGAAGAAATTGACCGCCTGAAGTCTGAGCTGGGTGAGTCTGAGAAGAAGGTGAAGGGGCTGGAGAAAGAGATCTCCAAACTCAAGAAGGACCATGTTGTGGCTTTGAAGGCCTAAGACGATGTTCTCCAGCAGAAGGTCAACTCGGCAGTGAAGGCAGCCCTCGATGACGCCTTTGAGGGGATATTGGCTGATTATAAAACCTCTGATGAATTTATGAGCTTCGGCTTTGAGTACCTTGAAAGAGGTATCAAAGCCACTATCAAATGGGCGGTTGTCAAGGAGAAGGAGGCTGGAAGTTTAAAGGCCTCTGATTTCATAGGCCTCGACTTTGCTAACCCTCAGCTTGCCCATACCCTTCAATAGGTTGAAGAGGAGGTTGCTGCGCCTGCAGAGACTGCCACACTGGACGGTACAGAGATTGAAGGGGCTGACCTCAGGGAAGACATTACTGAGGTGACTAAGGTCGTCCAACAGGACCAGGCCGAAGACACCAGCATTCTCCCCTCTAACCCTGACTGTTTGTAATCTCTAAGGAACATCATAAACTCATATTTTTTGGAATCTCACAATTGTATGATAACCTCTGAGGAGGATTTTCACCACTTATTTTGTTGTTGAATGTTTATTTGCCATGCGATGTTTTGGTTATGAGGCCTTGGTGCAATGATGTCTGCTTGAACTAAATTAGCAGCCTTATCTCAGACCTTGTCACCACTTAATGTTGTAAGGGTTTGAGGTCATCACCTAAGATGTTACCCTCATAATTAATCTCACCAAATTAATGATGTTAAAGGTTTGAGGTCATCTAATTATGGTGTCTGGCCTCAGACCTTATCACCATTTAATGATGTTGTAAGGGTCTGAGGTCATCACTTAAGATGTTATCCCCATAATTAATCTCACCAAATTAATGATGTTAAGGGTCTAATCTAATTATAGTGTCTGACCTCAGACCTTGTCACCACTTAATGATGTTGTAAGGGTCTGAGGTCATCACCTAAGATGTTATCCCTATATTTCTCATCAAATTAATGATGTTAAGGGTCTGAGGTTATCTAATTATGGTGTCTGACCTCAGACCTTGTCACCACTTAATGATGTTGTAA
This sequence comes from Sambucus nigra, assembly GCA_949130495.1. NCBI lineage: Eukaryota > Viridiplantae > Streptophyta > Magnoliopsida > Dipsacales > Adoxaceae > Sambucus > Sambucus nigra. The sequence goes on along the minus strand of OX422218.1, from coordinate 451,799,658 downwards.
GGATCTGAGGTCATCACTTAAGATGTTATCCCCATATTTCCCACCAAATTAATGATGTTAAGGGTCTGAGGTCATCTAATTATGATGTATGATCTCAGACTTTGTCACCATTTAATGATGTTGTAAGGGTCTGAGGTCATAACTTAAGATGTTATCCCCATAATTCTCACCAAATTAATGATGTTAAGGGTCTGAGGTCATCTAATTATGGTGTCTGACCTCAGACCTTGTCACCACTTAAGGATGAGGCTAGACAAGTAGATTATAAGTATGGTTGGTTGAATACCCTGATTGTCCTCAAGGTTCATTAAAACTCATAATTATGGTGCTAGTATGGGGTTAATTCCCCTTTTATTAAGATCCATCCAATTGTAAGTGAAGAGTCGTGCGTGTCCATTGACGTGGGCCTTATGCAACTAATAAAGGATTCTATGGTCAATCGTGACAACGATGAAGAGTGATGACCCAATTTAAATACTAATTGACTGCCAAATAGAGCTGGTACCTTAAGTGGTTGGTGAAGATGATATGATATCCCCTTTTTATTCTTTTTATAATTGACTGACTCTAATCAATCTTGTAATTAATGAACTTTTTTTTTAATAAAAATAGCTTTGTTGGTTTTTAATTTGTGTTTTTGTTCTCTCTTTTTAATTTTCCTAGCACTTATTTCTTGTTATTACCTTTTGGTATGTGTCGTCACACTACCTTAGGAATAATACCAACTTTTGATGAGAATGAATCTGTTCGTTGGGCCATCCACCCATTCAGAATTTCATCCTACCAACATAGTCGGACTCTTAGTGCCTAGGGGTTTCCCTGTAGGTCTTTATCTTGCCAAGGACAATGCATTATGTTTTCATGTTAATGATAAAGAATCATGTAACTTTAAGATAATGCTAAGTTCAATCAAATCAATAAGGAATCACGACAGTATTTTGGTTTATTAGAATTAAGATAACTTATATTAACATTGAACTGTCATTTACAATAATCAAAGATACCTATACTAAATATAAGAATGTAATGACAAACTAAGATTTAACAAAAATTTGAAATTGAAAACCATCTTAGAAGTAAAAAAAATTCAGGTTATCTCTATTCCAACCCAGGGTATCTCCCTTCCCTTCATTGTTTCCAAAAGGTTGGCCCCTCGGAGGTCGTATCTAGTGACTCCAAATGGTCCTTCCCGATTAGGTATTAACTTATCGTCTGATGGCTTCCTTGCATTTCCTAAGATCTTTCTTAAGGCATAGTCTTCAACCTAAAACTTCCTTAGATGCCACCCTTTGTTGTACTCCCTAACAAACTACTGTTGGTAGGTTTTCAATATTAATAGGGCTTATTCTCTCCTTTCATATGCCATATCAAGTTCTGTGTTGATAATCTTATTGTTTAGGTTTTAATCGATTATACTCGTACTCATGGTCTATAGTTTGGACTCTATCAAGATTATGGTCTCCATTTTTAGGCTAAGGCGATGGGTGTTTCCCCTGTCGACCTCACTAGGGTTATTAGGTATGCCTAAAGGACATGAGGGAGCTCATTCACCCATACGCCTTTTTATATCTCCAATATTTTCTTCATTCGATCAAGGAATATTTTATTGGAAGATTTAGCCTACCCTTTCCTCTGAAGGTAAGCCATAAAGTTGTACTAATGCTTGATAGCTTGGTTATTGCAAATTTTTTATAAAGAGCCACTATTGAATTGAGTTTTGTTATCGGTGATAAGCATTATTGGTACACCAAAATGGGTTATAATTTTACTCCATATAAATATAATCATGTTGACATCTCTTATGTTCGCCAAAAATTTCTCCCCAATCCACTTTGTGAAATAATTTATGGCGAGCATGGGGTATTTCCTATTTTCAGGCGCTATGGGCAGCGAGCCTACAATGTCTAATCCCTAAGGCACGAAGGCCATGGGTTGGTGAAAGAATTAAGGTCATTGGTCGACTAATGAAGTAGTGGCAAGAAAAAATAAAACTTCTTTCACTTATTCACATAGGATATAACATTCTTTTGCATATAAGACCACCGATATCCCTCATTTATTGCTCTGAATGCTAGAGATCTCCACAAGGATGACTTTAATAAAGTTCTTCATACATGTCATATAGGAATTGGTCTACATCGCTGGGATGAACATATTTCAAGTCTGTCCAGGTAAAAGACCTCCTATAGAGTTTTATTTTAGGAGATAAAATGAATCGAGCAACTTTTACATTGATCTGATGTGTTTCCTTCTTGTTCGCAGGAAATACATCTTCTCGCAAATACTTGATTATAAGGTGCATCCAGCTAGGAGCTTTTTAAATCACGAGTACTTGGTCATCGTCCTATTTTCAATGGATTCTCAATTACGCCAAATACTACAGTTACATTTGACAATTAAATCTAAAGTGGATAAGGAATTTGTGTGGCCGTTATTCCCCTAAGGATTTGGTCATGTTTGAATTGAGCGACCAACTCCTGAGCTATCTCAATGTAGACTGGCATGAGTTCATTATTAATTATAATCTTTTGGTATTTTATTAGATACTAACTTTAAGTCACAAAATATATTAAGGTCAATTGCTCCAAGAGATATATTTTTCCTCAATCCCCTTATGAGTTCCTCATATTCATCTTCATTATTCGTTGCCTCAAAGACAAATCATATTACATGATCGAGGATGGTCAGATCTGGGTTAACTAGTACTATCCCCACTATGACTCCCTTAGTATTGGATTCTCCATCCACATAAAAAGTCCATCTATCACGTTTCTCTCATAGTTTGTTGATCACAAGGCTTAACTTCCTTCTCAAGTTGATGCTCTTGAAGAACTCAATGATGAAGTCTCCCAAATTTTTTCCATGCACAACAGTTTTTAGTTGATAGTGGATATTAGAACTCCCCAGTTCCACTGACCATTTGGACATATGTCTAGAGAGTTCAGCCTTTCCAAAGACCGCCTTTAATGAAAATAAAGTTATAACTATGCTGGAGTGCATTGATTCGACAAAAATATTTCATATTTCTCCCCTTAATTTTTGTTCTTTTATGACCCCGTGCATTGTAATTAACCCGAATTTATCTCATATTTATGCTACTAACCTTTTTAGCAAGTATTTCCTACTTTGTGTATTCCTCGTGTGTTTTATAGGTATTTCGTGCAAGTAAATGCCGGAGAGAAATCGAGACAGTAAAAGAAACCAAGGAAAGGAAGTTGAAGGGAATTTTCATAATTTTGCAGCCATAGTCCAGAGGTGGAGCCAAATGGAAAGTTGAAGAATATGAAATCACAAGAACACTGGAAGAAACAACGCCTTAATCTGAGCCATGATGAAGAAATTATGCGAATTCAAAGTTGAGAAGAAAATCCAGGGGTAAAAGAGGAATTTCAGAAATATATTCCTGCGAAACCGGTTTGATCTACTTGAGTGTGAATTTTAATTATTCTGATTTTTTCCCTAGAGTTGTATAGGTTTAGGACTCTTGTAAAAACGACTTCATTGAGTTGTAAACCAAGATTAGACATATCTAACATAGTTTTAACCTAGTTTTGAGAAGGAACAAAGGAGGCAAGAACATAAGAGATTATTTTCACACCAAGTTAATGATTTGTTGATCTTTTTCATGCAATGATAAATCTAGTTTGCCTTCTTTTCCTTCGATCTTTGCTTTTAGTTATTTTTCTGGTTTTCTTTCACCGTTTATAATTAGGAATTCATTCTTGTAGGCTTAGATACACATTAATGATGACTAAATTCACATTCCACGTGAAAGTCATGTCTTTGATTAGCAATATCATGTCTGGTTAGGTTTCTAAGGGTCGCATGGAGATAAAATATGTTATTGAGTTAAATAATTAATTTAAAACGGGGTATTTTATTAATACAACCATCGTAGGACTTTTAACTCCATATACCCTAGGTAACTAGAGTGTTTAAGAATGCGACGCACGTGCTAACAATCTTGGTACGCACTTTATTTTTATTCTTGATTACGTATTATGCTGGTTAATTTCTTCATATATGTAATGTTTGAAATAAATAAAGTCTTCTTTTCAATTGAGTGTTTAATTATTGAATAAATAGTTTTGTATCCGGTGAAATTACAAGTCAGTCAATCTTTAATCTTGCATGATTAGTTAATTTAGAGAGGATTTCATTGCTTTCGTTAGAAGTCGGATACATGTTTTCATCATAATCATCTTTTTTCTTTTTCGTGAGTCACTTGTTAGGGTTAGTCTTCTTACTTATTAGTCGTCACAAGAGATCATCTTAGTCCCTAAGGTCGACACCCGCTTTATCGGATTATTACTTGAGCGACTGATTTACACTTGAATCGTATTTACATGCGTTAGAGACACTTTTAGAGTCACGTCAAATTTTTGGCGCTATTGCTGGGGACTAGGTAGATATACTAGGTTAGGTTGAATTAATCCTATAATTTGACTCTTATTATCCAAAAATTTAGAAACATTCATAAAATAAAATAAAATCAAATAATTCAAAAAACATTCTCTCCATTTTTAAATGTAAAAAATATTCTCTCCATTTTTAAATGCAAAACACTCCTCTTAATCCCATCATTCCTAGAGTACACGAGAATCCTATGATAGAGCTTAAGTTAGATAACCCACGCACCCCAAATGATCCAAATGTTTGGGTTTCACCTCCTAGAATTCCCAACTCCATCACGAGTCACACGTCTAGGGCATCTGGTGAGGATATTGAGTCATTAAGAGAGAGTACGATCTCAGACAATACTAGTTATGGCACGTAGAGGGTGAGTGGCTGTATCGCCCTATAAGAGACCTATTATATCCCAAGTGAGTCATCACTTCAGGATGCACTATACTTTTATATAATGCAGGGCAATTTCATTTTAGAAATGGGATGATCTAAATTATCTCATCATTTCACGGTATGGAGTCGGAAAAGCCCTACCTCCATATTCAAGAGTTCGAGGAGGCGTGTGAGACTTTCACGGATTAAGCATGAACTCAAGATGTAGTGCGTCTCAAACTTTTACCCTTCTCCTTGAAGGATAAGTCTTAGAAATGGCTTTGGTCACTAGCACCAAACTCGATAGCCACTTGAAGGGATATACAGGCTAAGTTTCTCCTAAAGTTCTTTCTAGCGCATAGGACTATTGCGATTAGGGCTCAAATTCAATCATTTAGACAAAACGAGAGTGAACCCTTTGATAAATGTTGGGAGAGTTTAAATAAGAGTCAACATGTTCCCACACCACGATTTTGAGAAGTGGAAACTCATCTCCTACTTCCATTATTGGTGAAACTTAACTTCCAAACCACTCGTTGAGACCATGTGCGAAGGAGAGTTCATAAGGATAGATGCGAACGATGTGGAGTACCATTTTAAGTACGTTTCCTAGACTACTCAAGCATGGGATACCTCGGACTCGAGTACTCAACCCATGACTAGACAGACGTCCATGGCTCCTTCCGCATTCAGACTATATCAATTGGATAAGGAAGCCAAATTAAAACTCCAAATTAATCAACTAGTAAAGAGGCTAGATGATGTAGTCGAGGCTAGGGGAGAGACACATCTGACTTGACTCAAGCATTGAGAGAGAAGGTGTGCACTATTTGTGAGGTGGGACATTCCATGAAGGAATGCCAGATGATACCCACCTATAAGTGATGCTCCAAGAGTAAGTGGAAGAGGTAATAGCTTTTACGGGTAACTTTAACGCCCCACATGGGAATTCTTATAACCATTCGTGGTAGAAACATCCGAGTTTTAGTTACGGGCAACCAAACACTGCATTGAATTTGAATTTAATTATTTCCCAACAATCGTCACCACTTCCACCTTTCCAACAAGATCTGCCTATATAAGCACCACCTTCCACATTCCCACAGTGATTAAGTCTCGAGGACACTTTAAATCAATTCATGCAAACTCAGTTAGCAAAAAATGCTCAAAACGCCCAAAATTATGCCGACTTAAAAGCGTCGTTGTCTAAGTTTCAATCCTCCCTAACTGTCCAAGAGAAGGGAAAGTTTCCCACCTAAGGACAAAAACCTCCCTAAGGTAAAAATTGTATTATCTCTAATACCCACGAGAGCAAAGAGAAATGTCAAGCGGTTACCACTCTATATAGTGGGAGAGTTCCTGACTTGTCACCTCCCCCACACGACGAGCATAATGACAAGGAGGTTTCTCCCGGCACAAAAGAGGGTGAAGATGACCCCTTTGAGGAGAGTGATAAAAAGGACACAATTAGGCCCGAGGTGGTCGTTAAAACCTTAATGCCGCGCCTTACCCTCAATGGTTGTTTTCTGCCCCTAAAGGGGCCACCCGTGATGATATTTTAGAATTACTCAATCAAGTAAAGCTTAACTTATATTTTCTCAAGGCAATAAAGAAAATTATCACTTATTAAAGTTCCTTAAGGACTTTCTAATGGTGAAACGTATACTAACGGTAAAGAAGAAAATATTTCTATCGTAAAACGTAAATTCGGTACTTTTGAGAGACCTCCCGCCAAAGTATAAAGATACGGATGCACCCACCATTTCATACACCATTAGAGAGAGAAAAATCAAGAGAGCACTATTAGATTTAGGGGAGAGTGTTAATATTCTCCTTTAATCCATCTATAGACAACTCAATTTGGGGGACTGTAAGCCCACGAAAATTACTCTACAACTCGCGAATTATTCTGTGAAGATACCTCAGGGGATTATTGAGGACGTGATCATCAAAACCACTTTTTACTTCATGATATATTTTGTCATTTAGGATAAAGAACCCTCCTCTCCCTCGAGCCATCATATTCCTGTGATCCTTGGATGCACATTCGGAGCTACGGCTAATGCTTTGATTAACACGCAAAATAGGCAAATGCAACTCACGTTTGGGAATATGACACTCGAGACTAATATCTTCAACATCACCAAGCAAATGGGTGATGAGGACGAGTTGCACGAAATGGATCTTATTGAAGAGGTAGTACAAGAAAATTTTAAGGGTAATCACTCGAGGGATCCATTAGAGGTGTGTCTTGTTACGGTGAGCGAGGGCGATATTACGTACACCAAGTTCGAGAGAATGGTGACAGAGAAAGAAGAGTTGTTAGACGGGATTGAAAGTGAGGAGGACGTGAGAGATACTTGTTGGGTTTCTCGATTCGAGGAACTACAACCGAGGTAGTTACCCACGGTTACCTCCAATGAGAAATATCCTACTTTCGAATTGAAAAAGCTTCCTTCGAACGTTAAACATTCTTACATGGGAGAGGATGAGACATTTCCTGTTGTTGTCTCCTCGAGCATAAATAAAGATCAATAGGGAAAGCTTATGGCCATTTTGAGGAAGAACTGAAGTTCTTTTGGTTGGAGCATCGTGGATTTGAAGGGTATAAGTCCCCTAATTTGTACCCGTAAAATTCGTCTCGAGGAGGACGTGAGGCTTTTGAGGGAGATGCAGAGGCGTTTGAACCCCACATTGAAAGATGTTGTGAGAATGAAAATTATAAAATTATTGGACGCAGACATCATATATCCTATCTCGAATAGAAAATGGGTAAGTATTCAAGTCGTTCAGAAAAAGTTGAGGATGACTGTGGTCAAGAACGCTAAGAGCTTATCCCAAAACCTACCACCACTTGGTGGTGCATTTGCACTGACTATCGAAATGCTAGAGAAATCATTTCCCTTTATCGTTTATTGATAAAATGCTAGAGAGAGTGGCCACCCATTTTATTACTTTTTAGATTGTTATTTCGGATATAACCAAATCGAGGTGGAGATAGTCGATCAAGAAAAGATGACATTCATGTGTCCTTTTGGCACGTTTGCTTATAAACGTATACCATTTATATTATGTAATGAACTCGCGCCCTTTCAACGGTGCATGCTTAGTCTTTTTAGTGATATGGTCGAAAGAGGACCAGAGGTTTTTATGGACGATTTCAGCGTTTTCAGCCCCTCTTTTGACCATTGCCTCGCTAATCTAGAGATGGTGTGAGCCCGATGTGTGGAAAATAACTTGGTACTGATTTGGGTGAAGTGCCATTTCATGGTTACCGAAGGCATAATTCTTGGCCATTTCGTTTCGTCTAAAGGTATTGAAGTAAATAGGGAAAAAATTAATGTCATTGCTAATCTTTCCCCACCTAAGTCACTAAAGGATGTGCGCCCTTTCTTGGGTCACGTGAGTTTCTACAATAAGTTTATTAAAAATTTTAGCGCCATCTCTAGGCCCTTAAGAAACCTAATAGTAATGGATGCTCCCATTCAGTGGAACGAAGCATGTCAAGGATCTTTTGAAAAATTGAAAATCATGCTAATTTCCACTCCCATCATAGAAGCTCCAGATTGGTCCCTTCCATTCGAGCTTATGTGTGATGCGAGTGATTATGCAATTTGATTATTTGGGGGCAAAGAAAGGATAAGAAGGCCCACATCATCTACTACACTAACCGAACTTTAACCGGACCCTAACTTAACTACTCCACCATAGAGAAAGAGTTGCTAGTGGTAGTCTTTGCCCTAGATAAATTCTGCTCCTAACTCATCGGTTCACCCATTACTTTCTTCACAGACCATGCGACTCTCAAATATCTCCTTTCTAAAAAGGATGCGAAGCCGCGCCTCATTAGGTGGATCCTACTCCACCAAGAATTTGATATTTCCATTAAAGATAAAAAAGAAGTAGAAAATGTCATTGCTGATCATATATCGAGGCTTTTGTCTCATGTTCCTATCAATCCTATAACCACAGAGGAATATTTTTCGGATGAGCAATTATTTTCTACTTCCTCTCTCCCCTGGTTTGTGAATATAGAGAATTATCTTGTCATGGGGTCCCTCCCCCCAATTGGACATTGTAAAAGAAGATGAAGTTCCTTACTTGGCCCCGCATGTTCCTTTATGATGATCCCTACTTGTTTAAATATTATGCGGACCAATTCATCCGAAGATGTGTGCTAAATGACGAGATTCCTAGTGTCATCTGCTTTTATCATACGGAAGCATGTGGAGGCTATTTTTCCACGAATAAGATGGCCGCTAAGATCTTTCAATGCAGTCTTTATTAGCCCCCAATTTTCTAGATGTAAACGTTAATTGCAATTCATGCGATAGATGCCAAAGGATGGGATCCACCTATTCTCATTCTCGAGATATTTGAATATTAGGTCATCGAATTCATGGACCCTTCCCTCCCTCCTTTGATTTCTTATACATCCTCATCGCGGTAGATATGTGTCGAAATAGGTCGAGGCCATAACTACTAGGATGAATGACAACAAGGCGGTGATAAAGTTTATCCAGGAACACATACTTTCTCGTTTCAGTGATCTAATGGATATTATTAGTGACAACGGTAAGCATTTTTGCATAGGGAGTTTGAGTAGTTTATGAGGAAGTATGGTGTAGTACACAAGGTTGGGACGACTTATCACCCATAAAAAAGGCAAGTCGAGTTAGAGCATCGTGAGATAAAGGACATTTTTGAGAAGACCGTTAATCCTAATCGAAAGGATTGGTATACATGATTGAATGATGTGCTATGGGCCTACCAAACTGCCTATAAAACCCCTTAGGATGTCCCTATTCCTCTTTGTCTATGGCAAGACTTGCAATATCCCTGTTGAGCTTGAGCATATAGTGTATTGGTAAATCAAGAGGTTGAATTACAACTTAGATAAAGACAGTAATGTGAGGAAAATTCAATTGCATGAGTTAGAAGACATATGCAACAATGCGTATGAGATAACTCGCATATACAAAGAAAGGATGAAACTCGCGCATGAGCGCACTTTTTATCGAAAGGAGTTTCGTCCCAGTCAAAAGGTGCTTCTCTACAACTCACACTTACAGTTGTTTCCCGGTAAGTTTCGTTTGTGATATAAGAGGTATTTACCTACAGTGTTATTGAATTAAAAAATCTGAAGGGTGGGGATACATTTAAAGTGAATGGACAATGCCTAAAGCGATATCTTGAGGCGTGTGTTGAGGAAGCCGACACAATTTGGTTGTCGAACCCCGTTTATGGGGATGCTTGAGTTTGAAAGAGAGGTCGTCCACCCTCGACGCGTATGGAGTGATTAGGTGTTGTATACTACTGAGTAGAGTCCAATTTAGGGTAGTTTATAGTTCCTTAGATGCCATAATTGAGGAAAGTTAGGAGCACCACGTTGGGTTTTCATACACGGGAGAGAAAACGCACGTACAAGAGCGAGGTTGAGGTGTCCCGAGGTTTCTAGGTGTTTAGGGAGGTTTGAGACACATTAAAGAGGAGAGATATAAGATAGCAACACTTATAATATGAGAAACATGGAAAGTATGGTGTTTGAGGCAGACCACATGGGTCGAACCGGTTCACAAGAGAATCGGTTCGCTTGCACCTCCGAACCGGTTGGGAATGCCTGCTTGCAGATTCTTTCCCCTTTTTCTTTTCCCACCAAATTCATCCCCCTTTTTCATCATTCCTTCTATACGAAATCCTTCCCCCAAAACCCTCCCACCCATTTTTTTCACACTTTTACCGTCCTTCCACCCTTTCCCACCTCCACATTTTCCATTTCCCACCCATTCATACCTATAAATACCCCTACCACCCTTTACTCCACATCAAATAAAATCCTACTCTCTTCTTCTCTTAATTTCTATCAAATCCCCTTCTCCATTCCTCTGTGGCACCCCATCGCGCCCCTAGCCTCCTAAAGTATGACTCCACCGAAATCCTAGATGAGGGGGTGACCACATTTTTTGGTCCAATCAAGAATGAGATTGGCGTGACACCTTCTTTCGAAAAACACACACCATTCACATCGAGCGTCGTGTCAAGGGGGAGGAGATCGAGAGCTCCCAGTCGAGGTCACCACCCTAGTCAACCGCCAAGGGTGGTGAAATTTCTCCAACCCACCGCTCGATCGGGTTTATGATGAGGAAGTCCGTATGTTCTACGCTACACTCGTCCACAAATCCTCCACACTCCACGAAGAATATGTGGACGAGATACTCATTCCATTCTACCTTGCAATTATTCAACGGAAGATGCGTGAAAAGGGGTGATTCTTCTCCAACCCTTTGCCTACTCGAACAATGGGCCCCCTCGCACCAAATCCGAATGCATTGATCGAATGGCCCCGAATGAGGAATGAATTCAAGATACTTTTCCAGTGGGAAAAGTCTTAGAGTTGGTGTGCTACGCCCATCTAATCACTTATGGTACCATTTTTCAAACCACCAATGACTCGGTGGTATGTCGCCGCCACGGTAATTTTTATTTCATTTTCTCCATGAGGCGAGCGCAATCAACCTTGCCCAAGTCTTCTACACAGAAATTCTACATATCGCGTATGACATTATTGACAAAGTTTATCTTCCTTATGCGCGCCTCATCACCGAACTTATGCATGATGCTGGGGTGTGGGGCCCTGATTCGCACACCTAATTTCCAAAACCGATTGGGCTATCTTCCACCAATCGGAGTGTCCATCAAGTACGAGTAACTCACTCTCAACCCCTGGAGGTGGAAGAAGAAGAGTTTATGGAAGAGGACTCCCCTATCATAGGGGTGGGGGGGGGGGGGGGGGGAGGGGACGAAGCCGAAGAGGAGGCAGGCGAGGATGTTCAAGAGGGAGAGGGGGACAAAGAGGGTGACTCAGACTACGAGCCCGATTTTGATGAAAGTAATTTTCAAACGGTGGTGATTAATTGCGAAATTGATGAGTTGGAGTTACGCATTGATGGGCTGATCACCGAGTTTCGTACCGAGAGAGAGTTGGATTGGTGGGACTATAGTCGAGACATGAGTATGATGATGTAACCACAAGCAGACATGTACCGCTTCCAATTGGGGTCCGACGCACAATTCCCATCCTACTTATACGACCCCTGCACTCATGATCCCAATGCTCTCGGTCCATCTCAATAAATATTTATGGGTTAATTGTGGTCATATTTATGTAGTTCTTGGGTTTTAATACAATTTATATTGTAATAACTATATAATTGCTCTATTATTTCTTTTTGTACTTGTGTGGCAATTTAAATAATTGCTCGTTTTATTTTTGCACTTATTCTTTTTCTTATTTAGATTTTAGTCCTTTTGATTGAGGACAATGCAAAAGTCTATATTGGGTTGGGTTGGGGGGGGGGGGGGGGGGGTGACAAGTGCGTCTTTTAAAAATTTCACAAATATTTAAATTGCCCCAAAAAATTGAAAAATGTTAGGAAAGTTCAAAAATAAAAAGTAGAAAATGCCCAAAAAAAAATTAAAAAATTGTGAAAAAGTCAAAAATATTTTTTTTCAAAATAAATGAAAATTGGAATTAAATTTAAAAAAAATATCATTAAATTTTTTGTTTAAAGTCTCAATTTGTAAAATCCAATGCACAAAGTCAAAATTGACCAAAAACGAAAATTTGGCCAAAATTGATGACATAACGAATAAGTGTAGAGATGATTAACTTGGTGAGATTTTGAGCCTATCATTTTTTGAGAGTAATGAAATCAATCCGAGTTAATGGTTAACTTAAAGTTCAATTTTGTGTTAAATCAGTCGCTGAAGATCTCTAATTTTTTGTTTTGATCGGTCAAGGGAAATGAGTGAGATATTATCATAAGAATGTGCTAAAAATATCTCTAAATTAAATATAATCTTGAGAAGCATATGGTAAAATATTTAGTGATTAGGAAAAATAAAGTTGGGCCATCAATTGTTACCCAAAAAGATTAGCCATAAAAAATCATGAAAAAATTTGTCCTTTTCCTAGCCATTTTGAGCCTAATAAAATTTTCTAATTTCGTTTGATAACACGAAAAAACCAATTAGCCCGTAGTTTTGAAAATAAAAAACCATCAATCAAGTCCAAATGGTGCAATAAAAAGGGGAAAGAAAAAAATAGCAGAATGCTCAATAAAAATAGCAAGAAAAAAAAGAAAGAGAAAAAAAATAAAAAAATAAGAAAAATATTCCATCTTTCTAAATGTATGTGTGACTTTGTGTACATTATATTTACTCTTTATGCCACGTATACCGAGAGAAATAGCCTTATTCCGAGAGATTAGTTTGTGAGAGCATCCCGTGAAAATTTGAATCAATTTTTTTTTTCAAAAAGTAATGTAATGATCTACTGGTGGAAGTTAGTGGTTTGATTTTTGGCGTACACACACACACACACACACACACACACACACACACACACACACTATAACGTGAGATTATTGAATGAAAATTTGAAGTGACTATTTTTAAAAAATATAAATTTTGTGATTTTTAATTATTTTGATATTTTTTTCTTTAAAAAATAGAATTTTGTGGGTAAATTCACTTCAAACCCTCACGAGACACCACTCGTCCTACTAGGGTAGCCTAGGGATTTAAATACTTGTTGCATACGCTAAATGCAATTGCTTGCTTGCGAACAAGGTATTCTATCCCAATAATTTTTTTTAAAAGTTTCTTTAACTCATACTATTATTCTTTTACATTTCTTGGGACGCGCAACGTTCTAAGTTAGGGGGATTTGATTCGGTATAAATATTTCATATTTATCCCCTTAATTTCGATTATTTTATGATCTTGTGCATTGTAATTAACCTGAATTTATCTCATATTTATGATACTAAATATTTTAGGCCAGTATTTCTTGATTTTTATATTCCTCGTGTGGTTTACAGGTATTTTGTGCAAGTAAATACCAGAGAGAAATCGAAATAATGAACGAAACTAAGGAAAGGATGTTGAAGGACATTTTCATATTTTTTTAGCCATAGGTCGGAGGCGGATCCAATTGGAAAGTTAAAGAATATGAAATCACAAGAACATTAGAAGAAATGGCACCTTAATCCGAGCTATGGCGAAGAAGTTAGGTGAATTCAAACTTGATAAGAAAATCCAGGGGAAAAAGAGGAATTTTAGAAATATATACTTGCAAATCGATTCGGATTCCAAGGGAACCGATTCGGTCCACCTGAGCGCGAATTTTAATTATTCTGATTTCCCCCCGAGAGTTGGATGGGGTTAGGACTCTTGTAAAAACGAATTCATTGAGTTGTAACCAAGATTAGACATATCTAACATAGTTATAACCTAGTTTTGAGAGGAAAAAAAGGAGGCAAGAACGTAAGAGATTATTTGTGCACCAAGTTTATGATTTGTGGATCTTTTTCATGCAATAATAAAGCTAGTTTGTCTTCTTCTCCTTCGATATTTGCTTTTAGTTATTTTTCTAGTTTCTTGCATCGTTTATTAATAAGAATTCATTCTTACATGCTGAGATACACATTAATGATGACAAAATTCACATGCAATGTAAAAATCATGTCTTTAATTAGGAATATCATATTTGGCAAGGTTTTCAAGGGTTAGAATGCATGAACCAAACCCCATGTGTTTTGTATGGAGATAAAATATGTTCTTTAGGTAAATAATTAGTTGAAAACGTGGTATTTTGTTAATACAACCATCGTAGGACTTTTAACTCCAGTTTCCCTACGTAACTGGAGTGTTTAAGAATGCGACGCGCGTGTTAGCATTCTTATCACACATTTTATTTTTATTCTTGATTACGTATTATGCGAGTTAATTTCTTCATATATGTAATGCTTGAAATAAATAAAGTATTCATTTCAATTAAGTGTTTAATTCTCGATTAGATTTGTATCCGGTGAAATTACTAGGGTTTAGGTGATTGTATTCCGACCTCATTTTTCTTTCATATTAATTAATCCGTCAATCTTTAATCTTGCATGCTTAGTTAATTTAAAGAGGATTTCATTGCTTTCATTAGAAGTCGGATATAGGTTCTCATCATAATCATTTTTTCTTTTTCTTTTTCTTTTTCTTTTCGCGAGTCACTCGTTAAGGTTCGGCTCTTGCTTAATAGTCATCACGAGGGATCATCTTAGTCCCTGAGTTTGACACCCGATTTATCAAATTATTACTCGAGAGACCGTTTTACACTTGAAACGTATTTACACATGTTAGAGACACTTTTAGATTTGCGTCATGAGCCTCTATGTAGTGCTTAAAATTATGCGAGGCTATTACAAATGAATATGCAAAATTTTCCAATGGGAGGTTGTGAATCTTAACGTCTAGCAACGATTCACTAACATAGTAATTTGGGCCTTGATTTACTTCTTTCTCATAGATCGAGAGATATAAGTAGATTGGATTCAATGGGTTTGGAACTATGAGTATACGAGGTCAATTGAAATAACGTTTGATCTCTTCAAGTGCCTTTGAGCACCCATCATTCTAAAATCCCTCTTTTTACTTTATTAAAAGCAAAAAGAAATGTTAGAATCTCTCAAAAGAGTTAGATATGAAGCGATTAAGTACCACAAGCATTCCAATGAGCTTTTGGATGTCCCTAATAGTCTTGGGTGGTTGGATGGCCCTTATTTCCTTGATCTAATTAGGATTTGCCTCTATCCATCTTTAGTTAATCAAATAATAAAGGAACTTGTCTCACTGAACCCCAAAATAACATCTAATTGCACATAGATTTATCTTATAAAATTGAAGGACCTCAAATGTCTTCACTAAATGTTAAAGTGGTGGCCTTTTTATATTCTTTTCACGAGCATATCATTTATGTACACTTCCATAGCATCACCCAGATGATGTTTGAACATCTTGGTGAATAGACATTGGTAGGTTGCCCTCGCGTTCTTGAGTCAGAATGGCATGACTATGTAACGATAAAGGCCAAGTGTAGCAATAAAATATGTCTTTTTTGGGTCGGGAGCGAACAAATGGGTTTAATGATGACCGAAATAAGAGTATAAAAATCTCATCCACTCATGGCTAGTTGGGGCGTCGACCAACTAATCGATCTTCGGTAGAGGAAAGTTATCCTCAAGACATGCTTTATTTAGGTCAGTGACGTCTATAAATATTCTCCACTTCTTATATTTATTCTTGACCATGATTGTGTTTGAGAGTCATTCAGGGAATTAAACTTCTTTGATGGACCTTACCTCCAGAAGTTTATCAACTTCTTCTTCTATTACTTTTGCCTTTTCGGGAGCTGTTCTTCATGCCTTCTGTGTGATCTACATTAATATTGGGTGTACATGAATCTTGTGACACATTACTTCGGGGTTAATTCCATGCATATTATATGGATTCTAGGAAAAAAATATATTGATTCTCTCTAAGTAACGACACCAAGTCTTCCTTTTCAATATTGCTGAGAGAGGTGTCGATCATAAATTTTTTATATGGGCGAGAGTCTTTGAACATAAATTCTTATAGTGGTTCCATGACTTTATCAGCGGAGGGTCACCCTTATATTTTCTACCCCTATCCTCCCATATTTTAGCTATTATTTGGAGGGGTTAGCTTCTTCTATATTTTTCCACATTTTCCTTTTTCTTTTCTCATGTTTAGGTTTGATGGCCACAATAAAGAATGGTCGAGTAAAATCTTGATTTCACCGTATCTTTATTACCCCCGATAGATAATGCATTTGAGCTTCTGGTGATAGGTAGATGGAACTATCTTCATCGCATGAAGACATCCTCATCCCAAGACCATATTGTATGGTGATTCGATGTCCATGATAAGGAATTCAAATAATATTGATATACTGCCAGTTCATACTGAAAGAAAAACTTTTCCTAATGGCATTGTCATTCTCTTGACGAATCCTACGAAAGGGATGGTCACCTACTCCAGATCTTCTATCAGTAAGTTAATATAGCTAAAAAAATTGAGGTAAATCACCTCCGAAGAGCTTCCCTGGCACCAGTAACTTATCCACATCCTAGTTAACAATCCTTAGTGTGATTAATAGTGCGTAGGTTTTTGGATCCTGACTCCGACCATGTTTCCCTTAGTGAAGACGATGTGTTTGGCATAGTTTATGTAATACCATGCACCAATATATTATTCATTCTCCCCACGTAAGTTGTAATAATTTGAGGGCACCGAGATTTGGATGATTGGAACTGAGTTTATATTCTTATTCGACCACTTTGAAGGCTTAATGGAAACTATTGGAAGGTTGAATGCTCAAATTGGAATTTTAAGGGTTTGAACGATAGTTGGGTCGTTCGAACGAGATTTAGGTGTTATTAGAATCGAGGTTCAAATGACCTTCGAGAGAGAACTCATTGCATTACAGTCCTAGGTCGCACGAAGCAGTGTATCGAACGAGATGGACATGTCATTCGAACGAGGCTCATGTCGTTCGAACGACGTGCCTAAAAATATTTAATCTGACTTGCCCTTGTGTGTTGTCACATTTTTTACAATTAGATCGCTGAGATGTCAAGCTCTAGCGAGGCCAAATTGGACAAAACGAGAATTTAGGGCTTTAGAGGGTTTTATAAGGGGTTGTTTGGGGCTCATTTGGGTCATTTGAAGAGACAAGATGATGGAATAGGGAAAGAGATGGTGGAGTGGTCTTCCACTATTGTTGGACCCTCTCCACCTTTCCACCACCATTTCACCACCCTAAACCATCATATTCTTAGTGTATTCCACCACATTCAAGCTTATACACCCATTTCCACCATTTTTGAAGGGGAGCTACAAATTTTGAAGAAGTGTTTTTGGATTTTTGGGAAAGATTATGGAAGTTTTCATGAAAATTTGAAGAGGTTTTGGCTTGGAAGCATAAATAGAATACATGTGGAGCATCTTTAGAGGATGCATTTAGTGACCCCCATGAGGCCACATTTGGAGGTGGGGTTGCTCCTCCTACACCAACCTTATTACCACCATTTGGAGATTTTAGAGGTGAAAAACCTTACTCTTAGTATTAAGACTCTATTTTTGTGTTTTAGTAGTCTTGTTGTTAGATTAAATGAGTAGGCAGCATTTGATTAAACGATGAAAGTCATGTGTATTAAATAATAAAAAATTTTATGGAATAAAAATATTACAAAATATTATTTTGTTGAAAAATAAATGATGAGTAAATATTTCAAAGTTTCTTGAAGTGAAGATTGGGATTTTTAGGAAATGGTGTATTTTCTATAAAATCTATGTTAAACATTTTATAAAATAAAATGTTTGAAAATGATGATTGATTTTTGTTAAAACATTGGTGAAATAATGTTTCAAAGTGGTTTGCAAAAATGTTGAGTTTATTAAAGATGGACATTAGTTGAGTTTGAAGAAGTAAAATATCTTTTATGACTTTAAAATTCATTTTGATGGTATTATGAACATCTAGAATGAAATGTATGTTTGACCCATTTAATAGTATTTTAGGATTTAAAATCAATTTTCTCATGCATGTAAACTTGTAGTATTTTGATAATGAATATGTGAACAAGTTTAAAGGAGGTTTGTTGGATTTAAACAAGAAATAAGAAAAGTAAAAATTCTAATCTTTAAAGTGTGTGAAAAAGGGGTTAAAGGTGTAATGAATATAAGGTTATAAGACTACATGTATTGATAAAAAGAAAATGGTATTTTTTTTTATAAAAGTAGTCTTTCAGTGTAATTAGATTTCTTGAATAAAGAAGTAAAGAAATTTCTAATTTGAAAATATGGTTAGTAAAGTTGTTGGATAAGGGTTAATGGTTAAACATTGGGAAGTTGATGTGTGTAACTTAATAATATTTTGAAAGATTAACACTTATGAATTTGGAAGGGAAATAATGGAATAAAGACGTATCCAATTCAAATAAAAGTTACTCTAAAAAGGTTAAAAGGTGTTAAGGTGTTAAAAACACTTAAGAAGTTAGTATGTGTAATTTATTGATGGTTTGGGAAATCAACACTTGTGAAATTGGAGTAAAAAGTGAGTTTGAAAACAAGTGGGTAAATTGATAATTTTACATAAAGTGGAACATTTTTAAGAAATAACAATGTTGGAAATGATGTTACACATAATAGTTGTAATGAACATGGTTTTTGGAACAAAAATCAAAGTGAAAGTATAAATGACATGAAATAATAATTTCAAAGTGTAACACGAGTTGGGGTGAAACTTCGGGTTATGCTTCGGACGGATAAAAAGGGAAAGAAGGAATAATATGTATATTTATAAAATGTTAAAATATATAAAAGGAACTCGGATGACACCAGGATAATTAAGGAGGGCCCGGAGCCCTGGGGTGAAAGACCCAAAACATTTGGCGATAGCATATAGTGGCGTCGTCAACATTGTGGAGCCTATTAAAGAGTGTGATTTATCAGAAGATTCTGAGAATAAGATAAAGGAATAAAGAACATGTCATGAAATGGGTTGTGTGGTAAAATGTATTAATATAACCTAACTTGAATGAATTAATGAATGTTTTGGTAAATGTTAAAGTGGACAAGGAATTTGTAAATTGATTAATGTCCATAAGGTAAGCGAAAGGTAAAATAAATGGGTAAATGGGTGGTTAAGCAACCTAAGTGGTTCAACCCATAATTAACACCAGAGTGTGTTATAAAAGGTTTTCAAAGATTAAATATATATTTTCTAACACGGTGATTGCGTGTGTTGAAAGGATAATTTTCAAATGATAATACTAATGTGGATGAGTTAAAATAAAAAGTGTAATTCAAGTGGAGTGGTTTTAAATATTTAATCGTGTGTGTTAAATAAAGCGATAAATGTGAAAATGAGAAAAATGAAGTCTTTTACAATATTAAGGTGAATTAATCTGGATAAATAAGGTTTTCAAAAGTAAAACAGTTTCATCCATAAGTATGCGTATGAGTATTTATTTACATGTAAGTTAGTTGCATGTGAACGTAGGATTACGTGTTAGAGTCTTCTTTCTACCCTTTGGTTATATAGTACATTTTTTTATTTCTCACTGAGCATTCAACTCACTTCCTCGTATTGTTAAGGAAGGCTGGGTACGATTTTATATTTTGAGATCGTTATACAGGTAAGTACTCTATTTTATATTACGTTAGTAGCTTTGTATGCTTGGACTCCGGGGTACTCCCCATGGGTCCCTGACATAGTTTAATTTGAAATTAGAATCTCATGTTAAATAAGTGAAATGCTAATTAAAATAAACCTGAACGAGCAACATTATGTAGGTTGCTTCACTTCACTTCACACCTAATTCTCGGGTCGGACCGAGTTAACTACGGGTAATCCATAAATCCGAGCCAGAGTGTTACAAATAGTATTAGAGATCTAGGTTCAAGGTTTATTTTGGGAGTGATGTGGTGAGATCGGTATTGGATCTTTTGACGTTGGTGTAGGTTTGGTCCGGTCACGATTAGCTTGGTGATGGTTTAGTTTTTGTCCTCAATGGTAGAGTTATAAAGGTTAGCATGACAAGTAAGTTGGAGCTAAGTGGCTCGCGATCAAGTTGATAGTTATTAATCTCTTTTGCGCTTCTGATTATATGTTAGTAATTTATGAGTGTCCTTGCAAGGCAATAGTTGTGACACCGTGGTTATTAGTTGTAACACCCCGTGTTTTTATTAATTAATTTAATTAATTAATTAGAGCATGGCTAGGAAGATTTATTTTTGTTGTCATAACTAGTGGTGTAAATTTTGTTGGAGAATTTATATTTTGAGATACTTTATTGTAAATAATTATTGTGGAAATAGAAGAATTATGGTTTTTTTATATTTAAATAGTGGAAATTAGATGCTCTATACTTATTATTGATGGATTTAGTTTAGTTTTTATCACAGCAGCACAACGTGTGTCTTTCGAGGCGCGCGGGGTGTTACATATGGTATCAGAGCTTAGGTATACGATAACCCTCGGGTCTTTAGGTTTTGCGTCTAGCATGCACTACACTAAATCTGCCCATTTGTCAAGGTCATTGACCTTGACAAATCCAACTTGTCAAGGTCAATGACCGTGACATTTCGAGGCGAGACAACTTTTTTTGTCACGGTCGTGTCACGGTCATTGACCTTGACACAAAACTCGCGTTTTGTGTCACGGTCGTGCCGCGGTCAATGACCGTGACACGTTTGTCACGGTTATAAACCGTGACCCTTTTTAAAAAATTGTCACGGCCATTGACCGTGACACGTCCGTGACACAAAACGCGTCATGGATGTGTCACGGTCATTGACCGTGACAATTCTGGGCAGAATTTAAAAAAAATCTGCTGGGCAGTATGGCCATTGCCACTGCCCAGCAGTAAATTTGTACCTGTTATAGCAACGTCGTACCTGTTCCAAACATCATATATCCAAACAAACTAAAGATAATGCAAATATATATTCATGACGATATAATCCAAATATTCAAAATAGAAATAATATAAATGACGATATAATCCAAATATAATTAAAATGGACAAACTTAAAAATAATGTTACTACATGTCTTGGGTAAATTTGAGGAGGTGAGTAGGCCACACGACATACGAATTGACGCACTCACTAATATACGTCGTGCCGCATTGTTCGCGCAACCACAATAGGGAGTTCTCCTTCCCGGGTATGACATGCGTGACGAGCACCCTGGACTCCATCTTTTGAAGCGCACGTCCATGAACTATTCCACCCTCGACGATATTCGGGTCCCTCAACCCCCGCCCTATCCGCTGGCCATCAAATATGTCCAATATGAACAAGCTCGGTCAACCAAGTGTCGACAATGGTCTGTTGAAGGGTGCCAAATAGGGAAGTGGATCATTGAAGTACGAACGTGTCGGTGATGAAGCAGCGAGGTCCACATACTCGTCATCCTGCGCCTCGTCCTCCCGCACCTCCTCCTCCACTGCCTTCTCCTTCCCTTTCCCTTTCCCTTTACGGTCTCCGCCCAACGTACGCTTCATGAATGCGTACATATCTTGGACCGTCGCCTCCAAATGGGACAACTTCGCGTCGTGTGAATCCACCATTCGAGATAACCCGGTGTCGCTCATCTCCAATCCGATGATCCTTGATTTGTCCACCCGCGAGCTCACTCCCCTTGTCCTCCCCTTGCGATTAGAGCCAAGCACTTGGCTGAGTGCGTCTGTGGACAAAGATGCCTTGTCGGCATCAGACTGCGACTCATGCACTTCCTTATGCTTTGCCTGAAACGACAAAAAGCACATTATTAGTAAAATAAGTAAACTAAAAAATTATAACGTAATTAGCAAAAATTAAACTGTCGGATTACTTACAATCGTGGCCGCGACGCTCGGGGACACCTCCTTGTCCTTCCCCTTCTTCGTCCGAAGAGCCACATAAGTATCGAGCCTATGTGGCTTACCCCCTGGCCCACTCCCTACCCCCTGAAACAAAATAAAGAAAAGTAAAATTAGTATCGGCCCCGCAAAGTAAAATAATGAAGAATAATATATTTCTGTAGTTATAGAAAAATTAAATCTTACCTGCATCCTATGCTCCACCTCGGCGTAAGAGGTCCGGACGGAGTAGTGCACGTCCGTCTTTTTTGCCCGATTTTCCCTCCCCGATTGGCGAGATGCCAATTGTCTATCCTCGATCTCATTGTCAATGAACTTCTGCCATTGTGCCAATGAGATCGGCTCCTTGGGCGGGACGGATTCACGCCATTGGATAATCGACTCTCTTGTTTTCCCAAAGTACCGTGCCCGCATATTTTTTTTCCACGACTTGAGTTGCTCCCTAATCTGCTCCAAGACGGGATCGCGTAGCTTTGGATCCAAGTTGAATTGTTCTTGTCCAACAAATACAATGTTAGCTGCGAATAAATATAAATATAAATATAAATATAAATATAAATATAAATATAAATATAAATATAAATATGACATTGAGCTCATATAAATATATTACCTGTAGTGCCGCCCAAACAGCTAACTTGAGCTCATATGGCACCTCCTTCCAACTCATAAACCCCGGGCCGATGGCCGTCTTTAGCAGCTCGAGGGATCTCGCTAATAGCTCCGACTTGTTCTCGACGGTAATCCCAAATTTTCCATATTTGGGGATCCTAGGGGCGGAGGAGCCCTCGTCGCCTCCGCTACCACCGAGCCCAGACGACATCATCATAAACAGCATCATCATCTTCGCCTTAATATCTGAAGGAGACATTTTTGCTGTAAAAAAATGTTATTAGTACAGATAAAAAAAATGTTAATAGTACACATACACACACCCCTACCCCACCCCCACCACACACACGCACACGTCATGCCACTTTTAAAACTAACCAACCCAACATTTCATCAATTAAACTAACAATTAAAGTATACAATTATTAATTTACTAATTTACAATGAGGGACAATCCTACTTTCATATGAAATTGGCACTAATTATTAATTTACTTTCATCTAAAACTGTACAATTAAAATTACAATTAAAGCTATACAATTTCTTAATTAAAGATATACAATTGTTAAAATTGCCCCTCCACACCCCCCACACCCCACCCCCACCCCCACCCCCACCACACCCCTTGCCCCCTCCCCCTGCCACGCACACACCTACGCACACACACCCCCACCCCCACCACGACCCCCTCCCCCACCCCCACCCCCACCCCCACTACCCCCCTCCCCCCACCCCACCCCCACTACCCCCTCCCCCACCACACACCACCATACACACACCTACGCATACACACACACACCCCACCCCCTCCCCCCACCACGACCGTGACAACTACATTTATTGTTTAACAATAAAATTATGACATGAAATAATTATAATTGGAGCATAAATTTCATTATCATAAAGGGATAAATCCAACCAAGTACAGAGATTCTACAAATTAAAGTGAGAATTAAATTTAAGACTTTCTAACAACATGCATGTGTATGGATTCTACATAGTTGGGCACGAAAGTAACTAATGATATTCCTAAAAACATACAATTGGCTACATTTTGTGAATTTACTAAACTTTATATAATATTATCAAATTCTGTTAAAAAATTATCTAGGGTTTTACCTAATTGAATTAATTTCATGAATAAAATTATTATCAATTTAAATATTTATATAATTAAATTTAACATATGAATTCTAGAACTTTTCTAACATTTACACAATTTTAACTATCACTAACATTTACACCATTCTAACTATCACTAACATTTAAACATATATATACACACATACACATATACATATACACACATATATATACACACATACACATACACATACATATAGAAATGATAGAGAAAGAGAGGAAAAAAATATACCTTAGAGAGAGAGCAGAAATCGCGGATGTGAGAGAGAGAGAGGGGGAAAACCAAAAGAGGTGGGAAAAAAGAATCCTAGGGCTTTTTTTGCTGCAAAAGTTATCACGGTCATGTCAAGGTCATTGACCGTGACACAAATCTCGCGTTTTGTGTCACGATCATTGACCTTGACATGACCGTGACACAGAATTGTCACGGTCATAGACCGTAACACGGCCGTGACAAGTAAATTTGTCACGTCCTTGTCACGGTCAAAGACCGTGACAATTCTGTGTCACGGTCGTGTCAAGGTCAATGACCGTGACACAAAACGCGAGATTTGTGTTACGGTCAATGACCTTGACAAGGGTAGCCGGCTGAAAGGTGACAATTTGGCCATTTTGGTGTAGTGATGCGGGTTAGGCATATTTTCTTTGGAGATAGAAAGTTTTTTTGAGGACGTGTTAGGCATCGTGGTGAGGATGTTTAGAATTGATTTGAGGACTTTAGCGTTGTGATTGTTGGAAGATATAACCAAGTTGCATTTTATTTCGAGCGTTAGATTTCGTCGAATTTAAAGGACACAATTCTTTTGCTAGTGGGGAAGTATGTAACACCCTGTGTTTTTATTAATTAATTGAATTTATTAATTGGAATATTCGAGGAAAATAAATTTTGGATTTATTGATTTTTATTAGTAAAATATGCTGGTTTTGATTTTAGAAGAATAAAACTTCAAGCGGAATTTAAATCGGATTTAAAATGGATTTTTAATTAAGTTTTTAATTATTTTTGCCTTATAGGCATTTTGTGGGGAACTGTCGCCAGACCTGTAGGGTCGATCGATCGACTATTCCCATATTTGAGTCAGGGGATTTGGTTTTTAAGAGTTAGAGGATTTACAAATTCCTATCTTTTTCTCTTATAAAAATACGCGTGGGTGGACCTTAAAACCACTTTTTCACAAATACAAAAATGCAGAATACATATTTTATTTCCTCTCCTCTATATACAAGCCCTAGCCCCTATTTTATTCAATGTTCAACCTTATATTTGGAGGCCTATTTGGGTTTATCTCGTGCTGGGGGTAGAATGTGATTGGATTATTTTCGCAAGAGGAATGCGATGGTGCGATCAGATTTAGAGGCTGAAATTATGTGGTGATTCATGTGATGATTTTAAGGTACGGGACTTACACAATATGCTCCTAAATTCTCTCGAGAGTATTTTGTTTGTATTTCTGTGACGATTGCACTCATATTGAATTATGATTCATTTGAAATCTGAAATAATTATTGAAATCTAAATTTTGATTCATTGTGATATATTATGTTGTGATTTAAACATCGTGTCATAAGATTTTAATATGGCAGGGAGAATGGGCAACCGCCAATAGTCCAAAATTCAGATATGCTTAAGAATGCATATGCATGGTGAGGTGAGGCCTGTGTAACACCCCACCTAATTAAATACCGGGTGGCCAGTCCCATACCAAATTAAAACAGAATATACAGTTGGCTCATTCTTAGCATCACTGTCGAAAACATTTACAACTCACCCAATACCTAATTAAGCCGGTGTTAAAAACTTTCCAAATTTAAATTTCAACAAAACCATTTCCAGTTTAAGAATAACACAACACATTTTATTCTATAACACTGATAACCCAATAAATAACACAAAAGAATTTAAATGCAATTGGAATAACCATTTCCAAATAAGATTAATCCATTACAGTAATCCCATCAATAACAACTGTATTAAAAAGACCCGAATACAATAGTATTTGACCTCGATAGAAAAGATAACTAAAAATTCTTTGGGCGACATGCCCTACTAAGAGAATACGGTGAATCAAATGATGATAGGCGTCTAAGCAAAACTCTATAAATCCATAGCCTGTCATAATCCGCTAAGGTTGGCGTCCCTGTTGATGGACACCTGATATAGAAGATACAATAGAAAAGAAAATATGCTAGGAAACGGGTCAGAGCCCGAATATGTAGATGATTTTTAAAACAGCAAGTATTTAACAAGTGCAATAACGCATTTATTATGTATATGTTAGATCCAACTCTCACTTGTTATTCTCACCTCTCAACTAGAGTGCACACTTAACGTTTCCTATTAACCTCCTAGTTAATGGTTCCTCTTTTCTAGTCTCCATATTATAACTCCATCCCAATATCATAATCCCGTATGTCCCATACCATACGTTATATAATCAGTCTTATACATTTTTCATTTATATGAATTGTTTCTCATTAACATGAATCATTTCTCCTTAATATGAATTAAGCTTTTCAATTCTATAAGAATAAACATTCATTAACTTAATTCCATTCTTTTCTCAATTCGCCTTTATCTACAATTATCACACAGTAGATGACTTAACCACAATATAACCATTCAATCATTTAATTCATTATATATATATATATATATATATATATATTCATATATAATACGGCACCCCGAGTCACAGCTGCGGTGCAATGCATTACTCTGCTATCATGTCCCATCATCGCAGGTCGCCGAATAGGGGACTAAAGGTTCGATAAGATTCCACGAACCACAAACAACAACAAACAAATTGGAGGCGAACATAGTTCTCGTATCCATGGGTCACGCACATACCTACGTACCCACAGTCAACGGACTTATCAACTCCCCGATAAATCTTTCATAGACCTATGTTCTCGAGCGACAAATCAAAGATCCCATGGATTCATCAGGATATGACTGCCCTCACGCGCAAACCTCCCACCGATAGCAAGTAAGCTAGGTATGTCATACACATAAATCATCAATCAAACAAATAGGTATTATCATACCTATAATATAATATCAATAAGGTAATATCACTACCCTAAAATATCATATCTTTACTTCATAATTTAATTATCCTCGCATCCTATAACATCTCTCCACTCCCGACGTCGTTAAGGTTCATGCGCGGAGCGTCTCGCAAAGAGAAATCCAAACAAAGAACCCCTCCAATACACTACTACTTAACTTTGTCGATCGAGGAGGTCCGACAACTTCTACTATGCGATCGGGATAACCTCATATCTTCTTTCAACCAAAAGTGTTCTAAACTCCCATATCTATCCAGGAGACATACCACTACGCTCTTGTATTACACTCCGTCCTTGCGAAATCAATAATGAGCTTAAACTCAGTCCTTGATGTTCAAATTGTAACCCTAAGGCTACCCTCACTCAATACACATGATTCAAATAGATTTTTCCTCAACATATATTCAGTAAGAAGTCACTAATATTCTACTGGTCCATAACATCATTTCTCCCGAATTACTACGAGTTTAATTCTCCTTTGAATTAAGGTTAAAATCGATAGTTTCAAATCTCTTATAAACACATCTTCTTTCACTAGGATTAAACCCTCTTGTAAACTTAAGGATACCCAGGTGTTATATTAAATCACCCCTACTGGTCCTATCTTAAATCCTCATACATCCCCATTTGGAATTTAACAAATGAATCTAGCAACCGAAATTCCATTCAATATAATTTTCATCATTTTAATCACTTGAATCCAAATCAAATTAATTCAAATCTTATCAAGGGTTTACTGATATTTTCTAAGTCCCATAATATCCAAATAATAGTCACAAAATATCCACAAAAGTTTTGGGATAAGAATTAACATTTAAAAAGAAGCAAGTTTACATATTCTGGGGAGGTCGATCGATCGAAGGCAGGGGTCGATCGATCGATCCCTCAGGTCACAGCCTGGTTTTCTGTATTTCAGCAACTACGGGTTTAGCAACTTATGATCATTTAAACCTTCATCTAAATATCCCAAATGACTTATAATCTTTACTACATGATATATCAACATATATGAACGATTTCCAATACTCTAAACATCCTAGAATCATCAAGGGATTGGATTAAAAAGCATGTTTATCTCCTTATTTTCAGAAAATTATCAACATATCAACTTCAAGAACACATCAATGGTTTTCATAATTTCTTCAACAGTTTCATGACTATTCCGTGGATTATTATCAACCTAAAACATGAGTTTAATTCCTATATCATTTCAGTTTCTAGAAATCCATTTAATACTCCATTATTTCTTCCAAACATGAATAATCTTCTCTTTTCATACTATTCTAACATGGACAATATACAAACTTAAATTGCCATTATTAAACACTTGCCTTTACTGAAGGTGTGATCCTTTGGTGTAGTATATCTCAGTTGGTTCTCCCTTCTCCTGTCAACCTCCGGTGGTGGCTGGTGATAGTGAACCTTGGTTCTTGTTCTTCTCCTTCCCAAGTAGGCTTTTCCCTTCCCAAGCACCCTTTCACTCTTTCTAGGAAGATGGCTTCTCTACTTTGTGTAGAGGAGATGAATAACCCCCATACACTTAATCTACCAATACTTATAATAGTACAAAATCCGTAATCACTATTCATCCCCCTTAGAAAAATGACCAAAATGCCCTTTCGGGTTGTCTATTCATTTCCAAATGACCCGAGACTCAATATTAACATCCAAATAGACTTTTCTGACTATTTCGAACCTTCTGGACGCAATGACGCAGTCGAAATGACTATAAGGTCGATAGAAAATAAATTTCCTTTTAATTTAATACACTAGTCCCGACACGTCCCATACCGTGTCTGACTAAAAATATAAATTACCGAATTTATATCATACAGTCATATCAATGAAATCACATTCATATATTACCTAAATATCTTTAAGTAATATTCAGAATCATCCATTTTAATATCCACCGTCCGGATAAAACCCAAATGAATTAATTAATAAAAAATCCAATTAATCCATTAATTTAAAATATAACCCATTTTAAAAGTCATTTAAAATTACGGGGTATTATAGCCCGGTGACTCATTCATGTGTTGTGAAGAAATTGATATTGATATAATGCTTGAGTATTACATTTAATTTGTATATGTGAGTGTTGTTGTTGAAATTTATTCATCGTGCTAATTATTTTTCAGTATATATTCCTGTCATATTGTGTACTTCCTCGTATTTTCTTTTATTTGGCAGGTTAGAGTGGATTGGGACGCTATGGACTATTTTGGAGAAACATTTTAGAGCATGGCTTGAAAGATTTATTTTTGTTGTAATAACTAGTGGTGTAATTTTAGTTGGAGAATTTTATATTTTGAGAGACTTTGTTGTAAATCATTATTGTTGGAATAAAAGAATTGTGGTTTAGTTATATTTAAATAATGGAAATTAGATTCTCTATACTTAATGTTGATGGATTTAGTTTAGTTTTTATCGCAGTTGCACACCGCGTGTCTTTTCGGGCGCGCGGGGTGTTACATTAGTATAAGGTTCTTGTGTTGAATCCTAGATGATGTAGAATCTTGTGAGATGTTAATAGAATGAGATGACACACATCAGGCAAGTGGAACGAATTAATCATGGTCAATGGTAAGGGTTGATAGTTAGGGTGTCGTCACTTAGCACTGATGATTGGTGATTAAGATATATAGACCTATGGTGCCGCGCTTACGGGTAGTTAATGTCGGTAATGTAATTAGGAAAATTTGATCCTTATGGTGATATCATGATTGATGGTAATCCGATGAAAATATGAATTTTTTTAGGTCAATAACGACAACACTGTGATCCTTTGCATGAGATGTATTATGTGGTAAATTTGATGATGAGAGTCACCTTGGTAGTGTCAACTGTGATTAATGTTCATTGCAACCTAACTATAAAGGTTGTATATTTCATATATGGGGGTATGACTGAGTGGAGTTCATAAGTATTGATGTTGTGGTAAGAATGTATTGGGCCCCTTCATTGAGGACTTGGGTTTAGTGAATCTTGATTATAATGTGTTACTAAGGAATAGGATCCCTCGTGGCGTCCGTGGTGTAGGACTTGGTATTTATAGGCAATAACCGATGTCCCATATCCTACCAAGATCTATATAATTGTGTTAACTTACAGATTAGCACATGGTATGATGTTCATATAGTGAGGCAATTTTGTTGTCATGGCTGATCATTCATTGGGGATTAGGTGAGGCAGACGTTGAGGTTTATAGGTTGTAGGCCATGTCTTGTACCCTACCATAATCTTTAGTAGTGTTAGTTATGGTTTGTACGCGGCATATGGTCACAACTGTTTGGAAGAAAGATAAAATAATTATCTAAGTGTATAGACTCATTTTATCCACTGAAGTAATGGCTAGGTGTGAGGTAATCCTAGTGTGAGAGTAGTTTGTAGGCATTTTTGGGTGCTCATAGGAATAATTATGTGTGGTGTTATTGGGGATAGAAATCAACTTGTTGTGACGTCCTGATGTGTTATATAGTTAAGGTGTCCATCTATGAAAGCTCGTGGACTAATATTTTTGCGAGAACCAATTAATCATGGTGTGGGTATTGGAAGGTTTGTAGAGGGCACCTACAATGGTAAAAGTAGTAATAGTGAATTCTTGTTGGGTCTTGAGGATGATTACATGGAATGTGTTTTATGTCCTTGAGATCATCTATGTCCGATAGAAGGAATCATTAGCGTTTTAGTTGTGATTGTGTTGAGGGTCAAGTGATGATCTCAGACTGCTGGTCAAGGTTTAGATGAGTCATATAGTCTATATGCTGTGTGCGGTTTCCCAAATAAGCATAAATGGGTGTGTATCCTCCAAGGAAAAATTAAAACTCATGTCGGTTATGGGGCGTAAGGTCTGGGTGTTAAGGAATGAATAGTATTGGTGTTGTGATACTCGATTTCGAGATGTACTAGGAAATTTATTCAAGACTTAGGTTTATGACGCCATGTGGAGACTTGAAAATGGCAACCAAGGTAGGTAATATCGAATCATGATAGGAAGGTTGGCATGTGCCAATGGTATGTGCTAGGATAGCTTTAGCAAGGTAAGTATGTGACAACCCTCTTAAATTAATACTGAGTGGCCAACCTTATACCAAGATAAAATATGAATCTCAAGTGGATCATTCTTTGCATCACTGTCGATCAGACTAAAATATACCTAACCACCCAATATAAAATAAGCGGATGCCAATTTTTTTTAATCAACATACCAAGAACTACAAACCAACATGTAATATGACAACAAACTTGATTATATATATAATGTGAACACGAGTACAATGAAAGATATACCTGAATATCTTGTCGGGTCACAGACAATACATCATGCAGTTTAAAAAACATAAAAGGGATACATATACACGACCCCTGGGTACACATAATCGATATACAAAATAGATCCTTCACTAGATTTATAAGATTAAGAAGCGGATACAATAAAATCCTGTAACATTCCACATCTGCTATAGCTCCAAAGACTCTAGATAGAATAGGCATCATTGGCGGTCATGCGAAGGGACACCTAAAATATATATATATATACATAGCAAAAGAAAAGATATAAACGGGTCAGACCCCAAGGGTTGAAAATAGTTTTAGCAAGTGAATTAAAATGCATAATAATTATGAATGCACGATATCATAATTATGGTGGTGTCACACTCTCTTGGGTCTCAACCTCACATCTCATCTATAGCATGTAACTAACGCATACATATGAACCTCGAATAAGCTACCCAACACATTCTAGGGATAAATCCTCTGAAATCTACGCCTAAATCTCAATCAAGTAACTCACTAACTCAAACATAACCATTTATCTACTTCTTCTATCATCTCCTAAGTTTACACCCAAACTTGTATGATAATATCACTCAATTATATTTATCGACTCTAATTTTTAACCTTCACAAGTTATTAGCATAAGATACCTCACGTCATCTTAAATACTGGGAACATACCTCCACTATTTCACTTATACCAAAGAACTAAGGACCAAACATCACCCCACGCAAAACAGTGCGCTAATATTTGTGCGTGGGACATCTCACAAAGTGAAATCCAAAAAAGGAACCTCCCGATACACTACTATCTAACACTGTCGATCGTGAAAATCCGTTAGGCCCTCGGTCCAAAGTACACACCCAAATTACTTCCCGTCTATAAGCATAAGAGTAGACTCCTCCACTCTCATGCTACAAAAGACAAAACATCATACACATCTTTATAACTTTCTCTAGTTATAATATTAAGATATCACACACTACTTATAGAGATTGTATAATATTTCACACACTTATTATACATAATTTATCATTCTCTAGCAAGCACACATACATAACACGCATAACATATGTATACTAATATTTTCTATAATGCTATCAACTTCCAAGGAGTCTCTCACATGTCCCTGGGTTACCAATAGTCGGACTAGCTCACATCGAACTTGGTGAAAACTTAATCGTAACGAATGGGAAGCGGCCATAGTTCCTCCCCGGGAATGAGAACGAGACATACCCACCACGCGTCACCCCTAATAAAAAATCACATAATATAAATAATAGACGCTATGGCCTGGGGATTATACTATCCATGCTCCTCAAGCCAGGGAGATTCACCCACTTCGTGCAACTTCCCTTGATAGCACTATATGAGTATACTTAACATAATATATATATCATACACATCAGATGTATATACACATTCAATCACATCATATATATATAAACCATCACACAAGGTATATACATTCACACCATATATATATATACACATTGTCTCACGTCGGCATGTATAAAAGTAACGAATCCAGCTATATGTATATAACTCTCATTATACTAACCGTTACACTCTCGCATACCTACCCAATTAATTTCAATATTCAATCCCTCACTTGAAATTTACAAGTCCCTCACACTTATGATATGAATAGTCGTCCAATTTAACAACCCTAAGGACAGACCAAATTTCTCCCTCATTCTGTCCCTAATTAGAGTTAAGTAAGTTCCTACTACTCGAAGAATTTATGAAATAATCCATCATGTTTTCTCCCAAATATACCCCAAAACCATCCTTAATCTAATCCTCATTCCTTGGAGGATTTACTAAAAGAAAACAACACCCTTTACTCTTATATACCTCTATTTTATCCCCCAAAGTGGTCTCTCTTTCACATCCTAATATAAACCCTCATAATATCTCACAAACATGTTTACTACACTCTATTGGAGGGTCCCTAAGAAATAAAACCAATTAAAGAGGGGTTATAATCATATCTGGAAAAATACAATGACCGGACCGGATTGAGGGTCCTAAAAAATGAACCGATCCGGTTCCAAAAATCTTTGAAGAACTTTTAAGGGCGGGAACGATTCGGTGCCTCCTAAAATTGAAATGATCCGATTTCCTTAAAAATGAACAAATTCGACTTTCCTACACGGACTGGTCCGGTTCTGCAAAATTTTATTCTCACGAGATTTGTAACCAAAATCTTCGTTCTACACCTTACAATATTTACTCTACATCTTTAAAACCCAATTTTACTTTACTCCCACAATATCTTAACACCAAAACCCATCCCAAATATTAGTCCCACCATTTCCATCAACAAACCCACATATTTTTATCATCAAATTCAATATTTTATAAAAAATTCTAGGGTTTAATCATTTAAACTCAAAATCAACTAAATCACCAACAAAATTATAAGATAACTCACACACACAATTATTTAGCAAGTTTAATCACTTTCCTCAACGTTGTTCAGGTTGAATCTTCCTTGAAATCACGGATTTGAGCCAAGAGTCCAAGGCTTCCAAGCTTTTCTCTTCTCGTTTCTCTTCCTCCTTTGCTTTCTCTCTCTCTTTCTAGGGTTTTCTCTTTCTCCCAAATGAGATTGGCTTGTCTCGTAAGCCTAATAAGACCATTTCTAATAATACCCAACTTAAATGATAATACACGCTTAAAATGACTCGTTTTCTCCAATTCGAGTCAAACTAGGTCCAAAATACTCTGAAGCCCAAACACAACTTCCATAAATTTATTTTGACTATTTCGGCCCTTCCCAGATCAACCGTACACTCCAATTCATCATTCGAGACTCTGAAAATAAAAATCTAAATTCTCCCAATTAAATAATTCTATTTCTCCCAAAATAATTAAATTCCTAAGTCCTCGAACACATGGGGTGTTATAAAGGACTAGTTCTTATCACGTCCTACCAAGTCGGTACGGATTAGGATGTAGCCTTGTGTGATACTTACTACCTTTAGAATACAAAGGGGGAACGATGTGGTCGTCACGTGATTTTAGTTTGGGTAGAACCCAAAATCGAGCTTGATAATAATTTCTCATAGTCATAGGACACATTAAGGTGAATGTCTCCCTCGAATGGAATACTGCCTAAGGGCATCAAAACATGACAAGGTAGACAGTAACCTAGGTGTAGTAGGTTGGTAACGTCATCGCCATTAAATGGAATTTGTCAGTAGAGATAAGGGTGTTAGGAATCCGCCAAATCAATGTGGTTTATGTGTGCGAAGGATGCGAAGGGGTGGGTCTTAATTCCAAGGAGGGAAGCTGGGATTGACTTTCTAGAAAATGATAGGTCTGTATGTGTCTTTCATCTTACGAGATGATTGATTGCGATTTGATTCGTAATGGTTGGTGACCCAAGCCAGGGTATATGGCTAGGTTAGTACCCAGTGAAAAGTTTTGGTATGAGGGATAAGCCCTTCAGCATATAGCATAAGTTCACTTTCGTAGGTCATAGTCTGACGCATATGGGCAGAATTCCTTGGGATGGTTATTTGTTCCTTCGGACTCTCGTATGTCCCTTTCGGTTTTGATAATCAAGAATTGGTATTCTCACATTCGTGGTAACTCATATTGGTGTCATGTCATGGTACAACGCGGTTGGCCCTAGTAGAGTTCGATGGATCGGGTTTGGTCAATACAACTCGATAATTGGTTGTACCCTATTTGAGCTATTCTTACTATTTCATGGAGTTCTATGTACGGGTGGTTGTGTTTTTGGCCACACGATTTGCTCGTAGTATTAATTTTCCTTAGGAATAGTGACCTTTTTGACTGGTCGACATACCAGTCACTGACTCTAGTTGTTGAGAGAAAAATGATGGCTTGAGGATATTGTATAGTGTTAGAAATAGTGGAAAACTCATAACGGTGATGCTTTGCCATAATGAGTGGATAAATGCAGGTCTCAAGTGAGTTCTTTAAGGTGAGACACCTAGGGAAGTGAAAGAGTGTGGAAGCCCCCAATTTTAAACGTCTTTTACTTTAAAATCAATTTCCTTGTGAAATATATGCGGAAGCGTTAGGAGATGGTTCAATAAAAACACTAAGTGAAATAAGATTAAAACACACACTTATGTTAATTTCACTTAAACATAATTAATTAATCCAAGTCCTAGAAAATTTGCCTAATTCATCATGTTAGGCCAAACAAATTTTATCAATTAAATTAAATGACTTGAATTAAATTAACATAAATATTACCCAATATTAATTTGCACCAAATTAAACCCTTAGTGATTAAATTAAACCAGTTTTATCTTTTTACCTAAGCATGCGTTCTAGGTGATTGTACAAAAGATAAAATAAACAATTAATCCACTACGCCGCGATGTATGAGGAAAAACCCACAACGGGAAAAAACCTCGGACGGTCCTAACCTCAAATCCACTAAGTAGGGAATTTACATTTACAAGATAGATGACTTACAACCTCAACTAGAACCCTCTCAAGCCTTGACGCATCTTCTTGTAACCACCTCTGCCTAGCGGATAACCACTGAGCTCCACCGCGATCTCGAAACCACCGATCGGACTATAGGTACACCCTCAACCACACATAGTGACTCTCACCATGTGAGAAAGCCGCAGCTAAATAATTCTTCTTCTTCTTTGAGGTATTTTGAAGAAAACCCAAACTTCTCTTCAAACAAATGTAGAGATAAATCGGTGCCAAAATGCTCCAAGCAAAGTATACGTATATATGAACTTGGAAGAAACAAATATGGGTGTAACTAAGTGTTTAAAGGATTTATCTTTATAAAATGAACACTCAAACTCATGAACTTTTTCTAGGAAGAATCAACTCCCAAAACTCTCTCTAGGAGTTAGATTATTATGAAAAAGTTAGTTTAGAAAAAGTTATTCCCGCATATTATAAGATCTGAGAAAAGTTAGTGGAGAAACAAGTGGGGAAAGTGGAAAAAAACTGCTAAAAAAATGCCAAGAAAATTTCTCGCCTGATATCTCGTTCGAACGAGATTTTCATTCGAACGAAGTCTCATTCGAACGAGTCTTCTAACGAAGTTCCATTGTGAACTCGTTAGATATCTCGTTGGAAATCTCGTTCGAACAGCCATCTCGTTCGAACGACATTTCGAACGAAATTCCAGCGGCCAATATGGGAACTCGTTGGTAAACTCGTTCGAACCACTTATGGTTTGAACGACAATCTCGTTGACACTTCGAACGAACTTACAGAAAGTTCAAAAAATATCATTTTTTGCCCAGAAACTTTTTATACTTTATATAAAAGATTTTAATAGAAAACTTTCTGAAAACAAATCACAATTTTAAAACCTAATACCTAATAAACTTGTTCCTAGCTCCTATATATATATAAAATGCATTCATACCTTGGGAGCATGGAAGCACTGTCGATGACGTAGAAACGAGGCACATAAACTCGGCATTTGATTAAGCTTTATACTCTTTGCCGCTACGTCTTCAACTAAACACATCATAGGCTTGCATAGGTACACTTGAACACTATACTATGACATAAACGTTTTTGTTCGGAATTGAGCTAAAACTATATAAAGACTCAATTGGAGAATTGTGTCCTTACAAATCTCCCCCTTTGGCTATTCCGGGACAAAAATCAAACAAAAATTCTAAAGGGCTGTCAAGCTCACTAGACTAAAAAACATCCCACCCAAGATAAAAAATACAATGCTTGACTCGAATACCACTTTAGAATTAAACGCTTTGCCACTTGAAGGTTTCCGCTTTAGAAGAATTCCTGCACGCTTAAACAAACTATAAAATGTATAGGGAATATCAAAGTATTTAATGCAATGAAAATAAGTACTCCCCCTAAATTAATTCTCCCCCTTTATCAAAACAAATCTACCTAAGAAGGTCATGACTCCCCCTAAGTTAAATTTTTCTCCCCCCCGTCATTCTCCCCCTTTTTGTTCAGAAAAAGACAAAGTATAAAATTAACTAACCACGATGAGGCTTAGAGTGATATGACATTAAAGCAAATGAGAAACAAAATCATAACTAATCCAAGATAGATACCAATTAATGAAGTAGAAGCATAGATGGACTAGAAAGCAAGGCAAAGGCAAAGACAAAACAATATCATATATATATATATATATATATATATATATATATATATATATATATATATATATATATATATATATATATACTCTAAAATTATCAATAACATACACACATATATATATAGATATAAACACAAAATGACACAAAAATACAATTAGTTTAGCACACTCGTGTGGCAAAAATGTGTCATATGGAAACGGAAGTGTTGGGGTGTGAACTAGTAACAATTAAATTTAGACCCAATCACTTAAAACATGTTCACGGAGTTATCAATTGATTGCAAACTTCATCATATTTGAATATATCCTCACGTGACAATATAGATTGAACTCAATGAACAAACATACACAATGCATACAAGCCTAGAGTTTTGATGATTCTACAAACCAAATAGAGTCACGATAATAAAGACCACTAGGATAAACGGACATTGTGCAAACCGTTGATATACCATCCAATCTCCCTCAAGAAGCATCTATATTCTTTTTATATTGAATGAATATATCAATTAAACATAGGCCTTGGCAATTATTTTTCTTTTAGTGCCATTTTCTGTTTTTAGGCCTTTGGACCACGTATTTCTTTTATGTCCATTTCAAACGGTGGCTTACAGTCGCGAAGGATTATTATTCCTTTCGAAGCCCTTCCCCGTGCACATTTATATAACATTTTTTATATCTCACAAACTCACGTGCAACGGATTTTAACATGCACCAGTCCTCCTAGGTCATAAGTATGTAGATGACTAGATTGGTAGGAGAACACTTCACAAAGCTCAAATTTAACTTGTGACATTAAAATTTCAAAAGAGCTCATGCATGTGTGAAAAGAGGCATATCAAAATAGAATCCATTTAAGCAACGCAAAAATCCAACTACTCCATGTAAGCATGGTAAAGAACATAATAAGGATTGACAATTTAAACCAAAAGTTCTAGCCACATGGGACCGAAAAAGATGGGATTCTAACACAAATATATGCCATAAAAAGTGTGTTAAACAAAATACACACAAAATAAAATATTTTTGAGTTTTTGACATTTTTAACCAAAAAAAATATCCTCAAAAGAACACACAAAAATCATTTGTATTTTTCATTAATCTTAAATGAAACAAATAAAACACAAATGATAAACAAAAATCTTTTTGAATTTTTCATTTAATGCAAACAAAAATAAACAAATATAATACAAAAAGATAAACAAAAATCATATTTCTAGCATGTGATTAAGCATGGAGCATAGACTAGAAAATGATTAAATAAGCATACATTTAGCATGATAATATAGCATGAAGCACAAAAGCTAAAGTATGCAAACACTAACACATTCATCCTATAGATTTAACAAGGGAGGAAGCATGTGAAAGGAAATGAGAATCAAACGTCCTATTTTGCAAGGCAACCAAGTCGGATTTTCTAACCCAAATTAATGAAGAACGAATATCTTG
Organism: Sambucus nigra; assembly: GCA_949130495.1. Taxonomy (NCBI): domain Eukaryota; kingdom Viridiplantae; phylum Streptophyta; class Magnoliopsida; order Dipsacales; family Adoxaceae; genus Sambucus; species Sambucus nigra. The sequence continues at coordinate 451,760,944 of OX422218.1, read as the reverse complement.
GGGTGTAGGAATTTTAACTACCTCGGTTGCTTTATGTTGGGATTTTCTAGGAATTCGTTTAAGATCAAAACAAAATTTTCTAAGATGACCTTTTCGACCATAATGTGTACAAGTAAAATTACGTCAAAATTTCGTACCTAAGGAATGATCTCTAAAGGCTTTCCTTGTAGATTCTCCTAAAACATTGGTTTTGGCTTTATGAATAGATTCATTACAAGTATTGAAGCCTAAAACACAAGTGTCATTTTTAATTTGGGCCGTTCCTAATATTTTATCTAATTTTTCCGAACGACACTCCAAATTAAATTTGACATTACTAGGATCTTTTAATTTATTTTCTAATTCTAGGATGTTAGACTCTAATAAAACATTTCTCTCTTCGAACTCGAGAACTCCTTTTTCAAGGATTCCATTAAACCTCTAAGGCTATCTCTCTCGCCTTTTACATATTCAAGCTTCTCTCGAAGAGTCCTCTCACGTGTCCTAAGGTCTTCTACCAGCATACTATCATCAATGACCTTGACACACTCTTTTAAACTAGCTTCTAACTTCAAATTAGCTCTTTTTAGTTTAATTGATTCTTCATATAATTCTTGAAAATCATTTTGAAGTTCACTCACATTAACCTCTTCTTCATTTTCACTCTTTATTTCTTCTCCATTCTCACTATCATAAAAAATAAGGGAATCATAAACTATAACCTTGGAAGTGTCATGTGTTAAAGTTTCATCAATCGATGAATTCTCACTATCACTCACATGACTATCCATAAAAGCCACAAAGTTGGGCTTAGTGGGGGAATCGGGTCCCTCTTCCTTATCACTATCACTAAGGGTCGCATTATATGAAATGGGTCGCTTACCCTCTCTCCTTAGTTTAGTGGGGCACTCAAAGGTCCTATGGCCATAACCCTCACAACCAAAACACCTATTTGCCTCGTCCCTATTTAAATTTTCGTTAGAAGATTTAGGGATCCTTTCGGCTTTATCATACTTAGAAGTTTCAAATTTCTTAAAATCATTTTTAAATTTATCTTTGTTAAATTTAAGAATTTTTCTAAATTTTTGAGCAAACAAGGCCATGTCTTCCGAGTCACTATCACTCTCGCTCTCTACTACTTGTTTGTCCTCCTTTCGTGCTTTTAAATCAAAACCTTTAAAACGGTCACTTTTGGAATAAATCTAAAGGGACCTTAAGATTTTCTTTACAACTCGGTTGTCGGGTATTTTCTCTCCCAAGTTAAAAGATGAATTGACAATATTGGAAAGTCTAGCATAAAATTCATCAAAGGTTTCATTATCGTTCATTTTGATAGTTTCAAATTGAGTGGTGAGGTTTTGGAGTTTAGAAGCTTTAACGACACTAGTACCTTCATGAGTGAGTTGTAAAATATCTCACGCTTCTTTAGCGGTCTCACACGTCATAATGCGTTAGAATTCATCCGGTGTGACAGCGCTAAACAAGGCGTTTAGACCTCGGGAATTAAAGTTTGAAAGTTTAAATTCACCCTCACTCCATCTATCAGCCGATTTGGGAACACGTTCATTTTCTACTAAATGAGTTGATGGAGACCACCCGTTAACTACCGATAACCAAACCCTCTCGTCGATAGATTTTAGTGCCGATTTCATATGCGCTTTCCAATACGCGTAATTAGAACCATCAAAAATAGGAAATTTTAAAAATGGGGAAAATTCCATTTTAGCCAAAAATTAGTTAAAGGATCTTTAACGAAGTAAATTAACGTTTTGACTCTGATACCAATTTGAAAGAGTGGGGAAGCCCCCAATTTTAAACGTCTTTTACTTTAAAATCAATTTCCTTGTGAAATATATGCGAAAGCGTTAGGAGATGGTTCAATAAAAACACCAAGTGAAATAAGATCAAAACACACACTTATGTTAATTTCACTTAAACATAATTAATTAATCCAACTCCTAAAAAATTTGCCTAATTCATATTTTGTAATTTTATCACGTTAGGCCAAACCAATTTTATCAATTAAATTAAATGACTTGAATTAAATTAACATAAGCATTACCCAATATTAATTTGCACCAAATTAAACCAGTAGTGATTAAATTAAACCAATTTTATCTTTTTACCTAAGCATGCGTTCTAGGTGAATTTGCAAAAGATAAAATAAAAAATTAATCCACTACGCCGCGATGTACGAGGAAAAATCCACAACGGGAAAAAACCTTAGACGGCCCTAACCTCAAATACACTAAGTACGGAATTTACATTTACAAGATAGATGACTTACAACCTCAACTCAAACCCTCTCAAGCCTTGATGCGTCTTCTTGTAACCACTTCTGCCTAGCGGATAACCACGGAGCTCCACCGCGATCTCGGAACCACCGATCGGACTATAGGTACACCGTCAACTACACATGGTGCCTTTCACCATGTGAGAAAGCCGTAGCTAAATAATTCTTCTTATTCTTTGAGGGATTTAGAGGAAAACCTAAACTTCTCTTCAAACAAATGTAGAGATAAATCGGTGCCAAAATGCTCCAAGCAAAGTATATGTATATATGATCTTGGAAGAAATAAATATGGGTGTAACTAAGTGTTTAAAGGATTTATCTATAGAAAATGAACACTCAAACTCATGAACTTTTTCTTGGAAGAATCAACTCTCAAAACTCTCTCTAGGAGTTAGAATATTATGAAAAAGTTAGTTTAGAAAAAGTTGTTCTCGCACATTATAATATCTGAGAAAAGTTAGTGGAGAAACAAGTAGGGAAAGTGGGAAAAAACTGCCAAGAAAATTTCTTGCTTGATATCTTATTCGAGCGAGATTTTCATTCGAATGAGACTTCTAACGAAGTTCCAGTGTGAACTCGTTACAGATCTCGTTGGAAATCTCGTTTGAACACTCATCTCGTTCGAACGACATTTCGAACGAAGTTCCAATGGCTAATATGGGAACTCATTGGCAAACTCGTTCGAACAACTTGTGGTTCGAACGACAATCTCGTTCGAACAAACTTATAGAAAGTTCCAGAAATGTCATTTTTAGCACAGAAAGTTTTTATACTTTATATAAAAAAATTTAATAGAAAACTTTCTGAAAACAAATCACAGTTTTAAAACCTAACACCCAATAAACTTGTTCCAAGCTCCTATATATATATATATAAAATGCATTCATACCTTGGGAGCATGAAAGCACTGTTGATGACGTAGAAACGAGGCACATAAACTCGGCATTTGATGAAGCTTTATACTCTTTGACGCTGCATCTTCAACTAAACACATCATAGGCTTGAATAGGTACACTTGAACACTATCCTATGACATAAACATTTTTTTTTTCAGAATTGAGCCAAAACTATATTAAGACTCAATTGGAGAATTGTGTCCTTACAAGAAGAATTATTGTCATTAAAGTACTACAACGAAAGGTGTCAGCCTAACGCACGATGATGATTTGGTGGGTGTATTAGTTCTCGAAATAATAAATTATCATTGCATGGCCAATGGACAGCTCATGAAAGTCATGTGGTCGGGATAGACTTAAAATTTATGGGACACAGGATGTGCAGTCATAGAATGGAATCGATTTGGGTGATAAATACGATGATCGATCGTATTACGATTCACATTAGGTGAATGTTGACAGCTAGAGAGGGTTACTCATGGAGGTGCCGATATACCTTGGGTATTAGCAATGGTAGTACTATAAATTATTTAGGCATGAACATAAAGTGAGTGGAGACTCGGAGTCGGTGAGGTGACGTTCATGGTTAGTAAAATGGTGAACGTTAGATCATGTTGCATGTCAATTATTTATGACAAACCCTGTATGGGGTGCGTAGTGTGATTTTGGATGAAAAACTTTGATGATTTTCTCTTGGAGGATTTCTATGGCTTAGAATAGAACTTGGTGAACCCTATAAGTTCAAGGATTAACAAGCCAAGAATTTCAAGGATGAAATTCCCCAAGGAGGAAAGTTTGTAATACCCTGTACCAATATTTTATTTACTCTCCCCACATAAGTTGTAATAATATGAGGGCATGGAGATTTGGATGATTGGAACTGAGTTTACAATCTTATTTGACCACTTTGAAGGCTTGATGGTAAATTTTGGAAGGTTGAGGGTTCAAATTGTAGTTTGAAGGGTTCGAACGACACTAGGATCGTTCAAACTAGATTTAGGTGTCATTAGAAGTGAGGTTCAACGACCTTCGAGCGAGATCTCATTGCATTATAGCTTCAGGTTGCAAGATGCCATGTATCAAATGAGATGGACATGTCATTCGAACGAGGCTCATGTCGTTTGAACAACATGTCTCTAAAATGTTTAATTTCACTTACCCTTATGCACTGTCACATTTTTTACCATTAGATCGTTGAGCTGTCAAGCTCTGGGAAGCCCAGATTGGACAAAATTCGAATTTAGGGCTTTGTAGGGTTTTATAAGGGCTTGTTTTGGGCTCATTTGAGTCATTTAAAGAGAGAAGAGGATGGACGAGGGAGAGAGATGGTGGAGTGGCCTTCCACCATTGTTGGATCCTCTCCACCATTCCACCACCATTTCACCACCATAAACCATCATATTCTTAGCGTATTCCACCACATTTAAGCCTATACACCCATTTTCACTATTTTTAAGTGGAGTTATGAATTTTGGAGAAGTGTTGGGGGATTTTTGGAGAAGATGATGAAAGCTTTCGTGGAGTTTGAAGAGGTTTTGGCATGGAAGCATAAATGGAACACATGTGGAACATTTTTGAAAGACGCATTTAGTAACCCCTTGGGGCCATGTTTGGAGATGAGATTTGGTACTCCTACACTAACATTCTTACCACCATTTGGATCTTTTAGAGGTGTAAAACCTTTCTCTTAGTATTAAGAATCTATTTTTGTGTATTTGTTGTCTTGTTGTTAGATTGCATGAGTAGAGTGCATTTGATTAAAGGATGAACGACATGTGTATTAAATAATAAAAACAATTATGGAATAAAAATGTTGCAAAATGTTATTTTGTTAAAAAATAAATGATGACTAAATATTTCTATGTTTCTTGAAGTGAAGATTGGAATTTTTAGGAAATGGTGTTTTTTCTATAAAATCTATGTTAAACATTTTATGAAATAAAATGTTTGAAAATGATGATTAATTTTTGCTAGAACATTGGTGAAATAATATTTCAAAGTTTCTTGCAAACATTGTTAAGTTTAGAAAAGATGGACATTTCTTGAATTTGAAGAAATAAAATAAAAATGCATTTTTATGTTATTCTGAATTTTTAGAATGAAATGTATGTTTAACCCATTTAATAGGATTTTAGGATTTAATATTCCTTTTCTCATGCATGTAAAGTTGTTGTATTGTGATAATAAATATGTGAACAGGTTTAAAGGAGGTTTGTTGGGTTTAAATAAGAAATAAGAAAAGTAAAAATTCTAATCTTCAAAGTGTGTGAAAAGGGGGTTAAATGTGTAATGAATATATGGTTGTAAGACTACATGTATTGATAAAAAGGAAATGGTATTTTCTTATAAAAGTAGTCTCTAAGTGTAATTAGATTTCTTGAATAAAGAAGTAAAGAAATGTCTAATTTAGAAATACGATTAGTAAAGGTGTTGGATAAGTGTTAATGGTTAAACATTAGGAAGCTGATGTGTGTAACTTAATAATGTTTTTAAAAGATTAACACTAATGAATTTAGAAGGAAAATAATGGGATAAAGATGTTTCCAATTGAAAGGAAAGTTATTATAAAAAGGTTAAAAGGTGTTTAAAACCACTTAAAAAGTTAGTACGGGTAACTTAATGGTGTTTTGGGAAATTAACACTTGAGAAAATTGGTGAGTTTCGAAACAAATGGGTAAAATGATAATTTTACGTAAATTGAAATTTTTTTATGAAATAAAAATGATGGAAAAGGTGTTACACATGATAGTCCAAATGAACATGGTTTTTAGAACAAAAATCAAAGTTAAAATGTAAAGGACATGAAATGATAATTTCAAAGTGTAACAGTAATTGTGGTGAAACCCCGGGTTTGGCTTCGACAGAATAAAAATTTAAAGAAGGAATAATGTGGACATTTTTAAAATGTTAAAATACATAGAATAAATTCGGATGATATCAGGATAATTAAGTAGGGCTCGGGGACCTGGGGTGAATGACCCAAAATAATTAGCCAATGCATACGGTGGCGCACCAGCATTGTGGATCCTGTTAAAGTATGCGGTTTATTGGAAGATTTCAAGAATAAGATAAAGGAATAAGGAATATGTCAAGAAACGGGTTGTGTGGTAAAGTGTATTAATATAACCTAACTTGAATGAATTGCTGAGTGTTTCGGTAAATGATAAAGTGGAAAAGGAATGTGTATAAGGTAAATAAAAGGTATAATAAGTGGGTAAATGGGTTGTCAAGCAACCTAAGTGGTTCAACCCATAATTAATACAAGTGTGTGTTGTAAAAGGTTTTCAAAGACTAAATACGTATTTTTTGACACGGTGATTGCGTGTGTTGAAACGGTGATTTTTAATGAAAATACTAATGTGGACCGGTTAAAATAAAAATGGTTGTTTTGGTAAAGAAACGACTTTCGATCAATTTAAGTGGAGTTTTTTCAAATATTTAATCGTGTGTGTTAAATAAAGGGATCAATGCCAAAATGAGAAAAAAGAAGTCTTTTACAAGATTAAGGTGAATTAATCTGGATAAATAAGGTATTTAGAAGTAAAACAGTTTCATGCATAAGTATGCATATGTGTAGGTATATACATATATGGCAGTTGCATGTGCATATAGGAATATATCTTAGAGTCTTCTTTCTACCGTTGATTACTACATTTGTATATTCCCCCTGATCATGTGACTCAATCCTCATTTTATTACGATAGGTTGGGTGTGGTTTCGTATTTTAAGAGAGTTATACAAGAAGGTACTCTCTTTTATATTACGTTAGTAGCTTTGTATGCTTGGACTCCAGGGTGCTCCCCATGGGTCCCTCACGTAGTTTAATTTGAAATTAGAATTTCATGCTAAACAAGTGAAACGTTAATTAAAATAAAACTAGACTAGAAATATTATGTAGGTTGTTTAAATTAACCTCACACCTAATGCTTGGGTAGGACCAGATTGACTACGGATAACCCATAAATCCGGACTGGGACATTACAGTTTATTTTCTCTCGTAAACGATGCTTGCTAGAAGTTGGTTTGGGTGGATCAATTCGGAAGTCCTCCACTACCACATAGATATTTTTTAATTTTATTCTTAAACCATTTCCTTTAATCTGGTTAAATCTTATGGCCCCATGAATGACTGGAAACGCATGTCCCATCTCTTCATCTTCTAAGGCATTATTTGGCTTTTGGTCACTCTTAGCACGACCTTTTTCGTTCTTTTCAACATAGTCATTCAGGTGTCCTTCTTGGACCAAATCTTCTAGATGAAACTTTAGTGCCTTGCAATTATATGTCTTGTTCACATGCTCCTTGTGATGGAAGCATCTTAAGACTGCGCTAATTTTGAATAATTATGAATTTTATTATTTATGGTATTTTAAATTACACGTGTGCTATAATTTAATTAAAATGAAATATTGCATATTTAATAGATATTAATTTATGGGAATAAGATCAATATTTATGTGGTAAATTTACTAAGTGTGTTTATAGTAAATAAAACGTAGTGGATAGTTAGTACGTTGTAATGACCAATAAAGACAAGATTGTGATGATATCTCAACCACGAATTTTGAGTAGACTATATTAAGGTTGAGATGGGAAATAAATTTTAGACGACTCTTATGGTAATTTCAAGCTCACGGTTGATCCCGAATGGGTCTAAATAGACAAAATTGAGTACTGGGGGGTAGTAATTGAGTTCAGGAGGCTTTTTAGACTATACCGGGATTACACATGGGTGTTTAGGTCATTTGAGTTTGTCCCATTAGAGTAATTTCAGGATTAAGACTATTTAACCTAGGTTTAAGGTTTTGAGGTAGCCGAAAAGCAATTCTAAACCCTAACCAAGTGAAGAAAGCGGGGAAAGTGAAAGACGAAGAAGAAAAAGAGAGTTTAGGGAGCCAATTCGAGGAAAAATTCATCTTCTCCAATGGAATTTCAGACCCTATGAACCATATAAGGCAAGTGGTTATCTTGCTGTGAATTTTATATGTGGAATTCGTGTTTATATCATAGTAGGTGTAGAAAATAATTTTGGAGAAAGGTTTTTCTCACACAAAAAGGGGATTTGGGGGTTAAATCTATCTCTTGTAATGTTCAATCGATTTAAATGATGAATTGATGAATTAAGATGACTTATAACTGCTGAAAAATTTAACTTTGATGAGATGTAGAGATTGATTAAATCTAAATTCAGATTTATGGATTTAACTTACGATTTTGGTTGAAAGATTAGAATATAAACCAATTGATAGATTAAATCATTAATATTAGTCCAATCTCTAATGTTAGGATGATTTAGAAGTGTTAGACTCATCATATTTGTGTCCCATTACGCTATTGGTGTTTTAATGGAGGTTAGCTAACATATTGAAGAAGTTTAGGTCCAATTTGGAGAATATAGTTCACAGTCAGGTATAGCGAACCGCTTCGGATTTGGGGGAAAACCGGTTCAGGCTGGTTGAGCAAAGTGATGCTACTATTTTAAATATTTATGAATGAGAATTAAAATATGTTCAATTGTCGGGGATGTAAACTCGTAGTAATTAGGCTAGTGCTTTAAGCGACATGCACAGTTTAGCAGGAATGGTATTAATATATATATATATATATATAAGAACGATGATAATATCTCTGTATATGATATTAATTTGAACATACCCTTCTAGTGCTGTCAATGGAGGTTACGCGATGTGGGTGACCCCAATGGCTAGTGAATGGAGGATGAGTATAGTCCCCAAGTCATAGCTCCACTCACGTGCCCTCATGAGGGTTGAATTTCTAAGTGAGGTAATTGCGGTTATGATTATGACTCACTATCAAAGGACTTTGGCCGCCTCCAATATATTTGCAATTTTACCGAATCTGTGTGAGATTCCGACCATTGGTAGCCGGGATGATGTGAGTATGCCTCGGTGATGATAGCATTGTAGAGAAAGACCTATGTTGAGTTATTACTTGGGGGACTTCTGATGAGTTATTACTTGGGGGATTATTATTATACACGATATATGTGTACTTCTTGTGGTATATCCTTTACGTATATAATGGTGTGGTAATTTATTTACGGATTTAACACGTAAAGAGTAATTGTATGTGCAAATCTTACAATGTACCTATTGGTATAATCTAGTGATAAATTATATACAAGATTTAATACATTAAGTGTGAATGTATATAAATAACTGGCGTAAAGTTATATCAATGATAAATGACGAGATAATTAAATAAGGTAACGAGCAAACTAGCTTTGTAATGAATGATAAAATGTACTCATACTAGAGTATTGTGTTAGAAAGCATTGCAATAGGGATAGTTATCCAGGGTAGCGTTAGGTCTGCACAAAAAAAGAGAGGTGATGGGTTTCTCAAGAGAGTGTGACATCGGCTTAAATATAGAAAGTCTAAGGCATATTTATTTCCTGCATTTTAATCACTTGCAAATATTTTCAAAAAGTGTTAGGCTCTAACCCGAGTCAAAAATATTTTGCAAAAACTTTTAGGCGTCCAACCACGGGGACGCCATGGATGATCATTCATTTCAGGGATGCGTAGCTACAGCAGATGTGAAGACTTTCAGAATTTAGTATAACTGCTTAGTTTGTTGTTTTATAGAATAGGTTTCATTCAGTTATCAGTTTGACATATTTCCCTTTACTGAGGCATTAGTGATGTTCATTTTATTTATTTCATTTTGGATATTTACACCGGATTGATGGTAACCGATGGTTTATTCAGCACTCAATTATCATTATGCATTTAGACTTCTGTTGGACGTGATTTATCATTTAGTATTATTTCTTATGGTTTATGTATGTATGGTTTTATTTTGCAGTTAATAACAAGATTAAAATTGATATTGCTTGTTCAATTAATAGGTGGTTAGTAATTTAATCAACTTTTCGACAATGGTGCTAAGAGTGAACCATAAGAGACTACCGTTTTATTTTGGTAGTGGGCTGGCCACCCATTATTTTGACAGGTGGGGTGTCACATGTGTTTCTCTTTGAGGGTCCTCCTTCCATCTTCCTCAACGAATTGAAATACTATTGATCCTTGATCTTATTTAGGATTTTATATATCATCTCTTTAAAAATAGTGTTGATGGCATGATGATCCTTGCTTTGGTCTACCTTCTCATCGCCCTTAGGTATATCATTTTTCCTTTTCCCTCTTCTAACGAGCAATCTCTTTATATCCATTTTTATCAGTTTTGGTCGAGCATTGTCTTGTTGTGTTGCTTCTACCACATCCTCCACTTTAGAATACTTCTCAATCTGAGACATCAGGTCTCCGATAGTTGTAAAATGAAGGAACGCGGTGTGTGATACCGATTTATATTAATTCGCAAGTTTCCAAGTAAACCTTATTTAATTAGGGTCTATCTTTAAACAAACTAAATTCAACCCCTAAATATGCATCTATGTGTGTGCATGTGTCAACCCATAAATAGATAAAGCATGTGACACAAATATTCAGAAAAAATCCCCACAGGGCAAAACCTTTTTATTTCTAGAACTTTGAAAAGTTTACAAGACCATTGAGTTACATACCATCTTGCTTTCGCTCACAAGAATAACACACAGTGTCTTTGTCAAACCTTCAAAGGAACGGTTAGAAATCTGCAGTGGTTCACGTGCAGCTATACCATAAGGACACGCAGTCTAAAATCATCACAAGGACTCGCTCCACAAAAGCACGCAGCTGTCGGTTGTAGAGCTCTCTCCACAAATAATGAACAAAGAAAAAATATGTTCTTGGGTTCCACAAAACAATTCACATAATGTAAGGACATAATTTGATAAATGTCTAGGGTAGAATCTAGGAATTTTCTGTTTACTCCTAGATCACAGTTTGTATGTCTGATACCGCTACATTCGGTACGTCAACACGATCAACCTCGACGGGCTTTATTCGAATTCAATGCATCCAGTATCTTCACGTGCATCATGCTACATACGACGTGCTGCTCAGCTCATTCCCATTAGTCCACTCCTCTTTATCGGTAAAAAGTTTTATTGGAGCTTTAAATATTTGCATAAATATTTGGGAAATTTTTTGAAAATTATTTTTGAAGTCTGGATTAATTTTTTATCAAAAGCAGAATTTTTTCTAAGTGTAGAAGCAAAGTGCCTTGAACGACGAGCTCGCTCAAACAACTTTAAATGTCTTTCACGCGAGAAAGGCATGTCGCGCGATCTTGTTCGAATGACTTTTGTCCTTCGTTCGAGCGACATGGATCTCTTTCGAACGAGCCACCGCCTCGATTTTTGTATAAATATCCGTTCTCCTTCTACACGTTTTTCAAGTCTTTCTGCAATCTCAAAATTCTACGAAAACTGTCCAGAATAAGACTTCACCTTTTTAAGGTTTTCTAAACCTTTTTTGATTCATAAAACCATTCCCATATATGTGTGTGAATCTTTAAACCTTCAAGAAGATCTTTTACTCATCTGGAGTAATTTGTGAGGAAGTCGTTCTCTTCTTCATTGCTGCCCTACTAGAAAGGGATAGTTCCAGCCGCCGATAACAGAACCGACACCCGAGGGTATTTCTGTGTCACATATTTTCATTGTAATCCATGTAAGCCGTTCTCTTACAAAATTATAGTGAAAATAAAAGGTTTTACCCCTTTGGGGGATTTTTCCTCATTTTTGTGTGTTTGATTGTTCTTGCTTGATTTTATCATCATCAATCACACCTAGATGCATGTGTAGGATTTAATTGACAAAAACTGAATTTAATTAAATAACTTCCGTATTTGAACACAAGCGCACTCTTCTCAAATTGGTATCAGAGCCAGTTACACAACTATATCGTGTAATTTTCCGCAAAATTTTCTAAGATATCAATTTTCTGAAAAATTGATTTTTTGAAAACGAGTGTGTTCATAATGGAGAAGTTATATAATAAAATGCCAGTTTTTGATAGGACAAACTATACATATTGGAAATCCCGCATGATATCTGCATTAAAAGCCATTGATGAACGTGTCTGGATTTTGATTGAAAGAGGGTGGACACCTCCCTCCATCACTCTTGAAAACGTGACCAATTTAAAACCTGTTACTACATGGACTGAAGAAGAATTTAAATGGTCATCTTTTAATTCTAAGGGTTTAAGTGCTATTTCTGGGTCTGTCACACCTGATGAGTTCAAACGCATAATGACGTGCACCACGTCAAAAGAGGCATGGGATGTTTTGCAACTTACCCATGAAGGAACTAATGCTGTGAAAGAGTCTAAACTGTAAAATTTAACAACTCAATTTGAAACAATCACCATGCTTGAATCTGAATGTTTTGATGAATTTTATGCTAGACTGTCTGATATTATTAACACTAGCTTTAATCTTGGTGAACACATTCCTAATGATAGAGTTGTTAAGAAGATTCTTAGATCACGGCCTAAGAATTTTATCCCTAAAGTCATTGTGTTAAATTCTATGGGTAATTTAAATACGCTTAAATTGGAGGAACTTGTAGGAGACTTGCAAATGTATGAAATTGATATGTTTCCTAAATCTGTTAAGTCTAAAGATAAGGGAATTGCACTTAATGCCCAGGAGAGAAAGAGTGAGGGGTTGGTAAGAAAGAGGGGAGAGTCATCTAGAAAAAGAGAAACAGATGCGTCAGATTCTGAGTGTGATTTTGACTTAGATGATTTGGCCCTATTTGCAAAAAAATTCAAGAGAATTCTCAAATTCAAGAAAAATGGTAATTTTAAAGATAAAAAGAAGTTTGAGAAAAATAAGTTTGAAAAGAAAAATGAAAAAGATTTTAAAGATCCTCCTAATAAGGAAACTGAGAGATGCTTTGAGAGCGACGGTAGGGGTCACAGAGTTTTGAGTGTGCTACTAGGCTGAATAGAAAAAAGGACAAAGCTGTCCTTAATGCTACCCTTAGTGACGACAGTGAGGTCGAGTTGGTGGATTCTGGAGATGAGTCACCGCATGAGTGTAATTCACCGCATTCATGGCCAGTCATGTGAGTACTTCTAGTGCTCCTCACGACGAGGAGGATGCTGCTTCATAGGGACACCTCGACAGTGACATCAATGTGAGTGAGGGGGAGGATGACACAAGTGAGAGCCAGAGTGATCTTCAACGAGCATACGCCTAGCTTTATTCTGAGTCATTTAAAACTAAAAAGCATAACAAAGCGTTAGTTCTTAGGATCATCGCTTTAGAGGAAGACTTAAGAAAATCGAGAGAGAGAGAGAGAGTCCTCCACCTGCACTACCTTAAGAGAGAGATAGTTTGCCTGTGTTGAGAAAGAGAGTCTGTTTAGAGAGATAGTTAGTTGTTTTGAAAAAGAGAGAGGGGACTTGAATAAATAAGTGGCTAGTCTTACGAGTGAGTTACATTCCTCCGTGGAGACTCGAAAGAAACTTAAAGCCCTTGTTTCCCAGCTTACTCATGATCTTGAGAGAGCACGGGAAGTCAAGGTTCAAATCGAAGACATATCTGGGAAGATGGGAAAGATGCTCCTCGGCCATGCTTTAGATTTTGGTGATAGGCAGGGAATAGGTTATGATGGTGCTTCCACGTCCCAAATTTCACCTGGACCAGTTCCTGAGTTTACTACGACTCCTTATGGACATCGTCAAAAACCTTGAAGGAGAGTTCGACTAAGAAAGCAAACCAAGGTCCACCTTTGACTGTGTTCTTTTGTACATATTGCAAAAGAAAAGGCAACCTCAGGGAGTTTTACTATAGTATGGGTCGGACACGATGTACTACTGCTCCACCACATCATACTGATAATTTTACGAGTCTGAGAGAGCGAGTTGAGTTTTTTGCTGCCACATCACAGAGTTTGATGGAGGAATTCCGACGGATGTCTTTACCGTCAGTGAATGCTTCTCAAATTCTGCCTAAAATCAACAACAACAAAGGTAAATAAAAGGCCACCACTTGGTGGGTACCTAAGAAAGATAAAAAGGCCTTTGTTGTTCATGTCGCTCTCAAAGCACATAATACCTCACAGTGGTATTTTGATAGTGGGTGCTCCAGACATATGACAGGTGATGCCTCATTTTTTACATCTCTTGAGGATTATCAGGATGGCAGAGTCACCTTTGGAGATGGGAGCAACTCTAGCATTGTAGGATGTGGTACTGTAGAGTTACCAGGATTTTCTAAGCTAGAGAATGTTTTGTACGTCAAAGGTTTGAAATTAAACCTTCTCAGCATTAGCCAGCTGTGCGATGTTGACTTTGCCGTAAAGTTTGACCGGGACGCCTGTAATGTCTATAATCAAGTCGGTAAACTTTTAGTGCGAGGGGTGAGGACAAAGGATAATTGCTCTGGGACTAAGCCCACATCCTCACTTGTCTGCAATAGTGCCACGATCACTCCTATGGATTTGTGGCACCAATGTCTAGGTCACGTGAACATTAGAGATTTATCTCGTTTAGCTAAAAAGGACCTAGTACGTGGCTTACCATCACTTGGAAGGCCAACCTCGACGGTTTCTGGACCCTGTCAGTCGGGAAAACAAATTTGTAGCCCCCATAGGAAGCTGTATTCCATCTCCACCCCTCGTGTACTTGAGCTTATTTACATAGATCTTATGGGTCCTACTCGTACTGAGAGTCTGGATGGTAAGAGGTATATCCTCGTGATGGTGGATGATTTCTCCAGATACTCTATTGTAGGTTTCCTGAGGGAGAAATTTGATGCTGTGGAGTTTTTAACGACCAAGTGCCATGTCCTGCAAAATCAACATGGAGTCACTATTAACAGGATACGTAGTGACAACAACACTGAATTTAAGGAATCAAAGGTAGATCTTTACTGTGATAGCATTGGGATCAAACATGAGTTTTCTGTTGTGAAGACTCCTCAGCAAAATGGGATTGTTGAGAGAAAAAATAGGACGATACAGGAAATGGCTAGATCTATGCGTCTAGGTCGTATGGTTTCTAGGAGATTTTGGACAGAGGCAGTGTTTACTGCATGCCACACAGTGAATAGGGTTTACCTGCGTCCACACACTCTTAAGACGCCTTATGAATTGTGGACCAAAAATAAACCCAATCTTGCATATTTTCATATTTTTGGGAGTAAATGCTACATCTTACGGGATAGAGAGAAATTAGGAAAGTTTGACTCCCGAAGCGACGAGGGAATACTGTTAGGATATTCATCGAATAGTAGAGCGTACCGGGTTTTTAACCTGAAGAACTCTAAGGTTATGGAGTCAATAAACGTCACCGTACAAGATGATGAACCTTCGACGTTTATTAATTCTAGCCTTCCGTGTGAGGATGAGGATGTTTCTAGCAGTAATTTACTCGTACCTCACCCACACTCTGTGGACCCTACTCCCGTGTTAGGGGATACACCTTCTTAGGTTTACAAGAGTCATGACCCTTCTTCCATTATTAGTGATCTCACTCTAGGGGTAAAGACTCGTGCTCAGCTCGAGAATGTTGTTAACCATTTTTGCTACACGTCCAAAGTCGAGCCCAAGAATCATAAAGAAGCTCTCAAGGATGAACAGTGGATATCTTCTATGCAGGATGAGTTGCTTCAATTTAAAAAGAATAATGTCTGGGAACTTGTCCCCGGACCTAGTGAGACTAATGTGATAGGTACCAGATGGATTTTTAAGAATAAAATGGATGAAAATGGTACCATAATCAGAAACAAAGCTAGGTTGGTCGCTCAAGGTTACACATAGATAGATAGTGTAGACTTTGGGGAGACATTTTCTCCTGTTGCGAGGCTTGAGTCCGTCCACTTACTACTCTCCATCGCATGTCATATGCGCTTCAAGTTATATTAGATGGATGTCAAGAGTGTCTTCCTAAATGGCATTCTACAGGAGGAGGTTTATTTGGAACAATCGAAAAGGTTTGAAGACCCTAAGAAACCTGAGCACGTATACTATATGAGGAAAGCCTTGTATGGTTTGAAGCAAGCACCCCACGCTTGGTATTAGAGGCTTACTTCCTATCTCTTAGCCCGTGGCTTCAAGAGAGGGGGAGCTGATATGACGCTGTTCGTCAGGAGATATGACGGTGTTATTTTGGTTGCCCAGGTCTATGTGGACGACATAGTCTTTGGATCCACGTGCTCCCAATATGCTCATCACTTTGAGGAGGAGATGAAAAGTGAGTTTGAGGTGAGCATGGTTGGTGAGCTTAATTTCTTCCTTGGTCTCCAGGTTCATCAGCTAGAGGATGGGATGTTCATCTCCCAATCTAAGTATGCTAGAGATCTAGTGAAGAAATTTGGGTTA
This sequence comes from Sambucus nigra, assembly GCA_949130495.1. Classification (NCBI taxonomy): domain Eukaryota; kingdom Viridiplantae; phylum Streptophyta; class Magnoliopsida; order Dipsacales; family Adoxaceae; genus Sambucus; species Sambucus nigra. The sequence goes on along the minus strand of OX422218.1, from coordinate 451,744,536 downwards.
GACTCCGCTAAGCACGCACGTACACCTATGAGTACCACTACCAAGCTTAGTAAGGACACTTCAGGCAAGGACGTAGAGTAAACCTTGTATCAGAGTATGATAGGTAGTCTTCTTTACTTGATTGCCAATTATCCCGACATCGCCTTTAGTGTTGGAGTCTGTGCACGATATCAGGCGTCCCCAAAAGAGTCACATTTACTTGCTCTAAAATGTATTATTAAATATGTGAGTGGGACTCTCTCATATGGTATTTGGTATTCCCTTGATACAGATGACCGTTTGTCCGCCTATTCGGATGCCGATTGGGCCGGGGATGTAGATGGCTATAGGAGCACTTCTGGTGGGTGTTTCTATTTTGGTTCCGCTCTTGTCTCCTGGATGAGCAAGAAGCAAAACTCCATCTCTTTATCCATCGCGGAGGCTGAGTACATCGCCGCTGGGAGTTGTTGCAAGCAACTCTTGTGGATGAAGCAAATATTGGAAGATTATGAGATTTCACAGGACACCATGACTATTTCCTGTGATAACACGAGAGCGATACACATATCCCGCAATCCAGTCCAACATTCATGCACAAAGCACATCAGGATACGCGAGCATTTTATACGTCAGTTAGTTGAGGAGAAAGTCGTATCCCTGAGTTTCGTACCCACCGACCGTCAGTTAGCTGATATTTTCACGAAACCTTTAGATGCCCTTAGATTTGAGAGTCTTAGGAAGTCTTTGGGGATTTGCACAGTTGACTGGGGGGTTGGTCTATGTCTAGGATCGGATGCTTTTTCATGTTCATATCATATGCTTCCTATTACTAGTTTTTTTTATTTGTATTATTGCTTTGTTGTACAGCTATGTATTTATTCTTTTGAAAAATCCAAAAAGATTTTCTTTTTATAAAAATTTTAGAAAAGCACAAAAAGATTTTTGTATTTTTATTTGCACCTTTTATGGATGAGCATTTAAGATAGTCGAGTCACAACTTCATTCCATTTATCCATGTGACTGGTTGATAGAGATTTAAGACGCTACATCATTTCATCCATGTGCTTTACATTTATTGGAGTCTTTGAGATGTGAATAGTGATATCTTTCTACATGTTTGACTCCTATCTCCTTTATTGCACACATGCACGACTTTATTTGATTATTTATCTTATCTATCACATATTGGCTTGAGTGTTTCCATCTCAATTCTGTCTATGCATCTAACAATATGCGATAAAACTTGACAAGATTGGAATGCATGTAAAAAACCGTTTTAGTGAGACTGTGTGTTTATTTGAAAATGGCGAAGGGCTACGAAAGGTTCATTTATCCTTTGCGATTATAAGCCACCGTTAAAAAGGACCTAAAAATGGAGGAATTTTATTATCCGGGGTCCAAAGAGGTTAAAAGAGCTCGAAAAAATTAAAGGTAATAAAAATCAATATATGCCAAATATGGGCCATTAGGTTTCACCATCAATTCTCCAAAGTTTGAGAATTTAGAATGCCTTTATTCAAAATATATATCTGAGGGAGTTTGGTTGGAGACCATAAATAGGTTTGCACTTCCTTGAAAGTCATAAAAAAGCATAATATAGTTTTGGACGTTATTGGTGTGGAAATCACGTTGAGCTTTGATTTGTTGATTTAATTGAGTCAATGTCTCATATTACCACCTTTTTACACCAAAGGGAAGATTTTTAGTTCATTCGTTAGGAGTATCCGATATTCATCGTGCACATATGTCATGTTTGTATGCATTGATTTTCCTATCGAAATTGATCACACCCCTACATTTACGCTATCATCGACTTGGTTGTTTTTGTGTTCTTTCATGGTGTGATTCTTTGTTGTATATTATGTGTGAAAATTTTTGAAAGATAAAAAAATTACAGTTTATTCCCGTGTGTCATTCTTCATGTGCATTCATATATGCTTCTCATATCTGTCTATTTGGGGACATCATAAAAAGGGGGAGAATAATTATGGGGGGAATTGTTTTGGTGTTTGGTTGATTTATAAATGATTTGCTTAAGCTTAATTGATCATCAATTTGCGCATATCATTATATTTCAAACTGTTGCTTGTCACGGGTATTTGCTTTATCTCATGTGTGTAGGTACAACATTGTTCATTATTGAATTGCACACCCTAATGAGAAAAGCTTTGGAAGTTTCTGAAGAGCTGAAGATTTGAAAGACATGTCATTTAGTATTCTCAGTTTGAGAGTTTAATGGGGATATTATCTTATATGTCATTTGATTGCATAATTTGGATTTTTTATGTATGTACCGGCATAGACATAGGGGGGGAGATTTGTAAGGACATAATTTTATAAATGTCCAGGGTAGAATCTAGGAATTTTCTGTTTACTCCTAGATCACAGTTTGTATGTTTGATACCGCTACATTCGGCACGTCAACACGATCAATCTCGACGGCGTTTATCCGAATTCAATGCATCCAGTATCTTCACGTGCATCATGCTACATGCGACGTGTTGCTCAGCTCATTCCCACTACTCCACTACGCTTTATCGGTAAAACATTTTATTGGAGCTTTAAATATTTGCATAAATATTTGGGAATTTTTTTGAATATTATTTTTAAAGTCTGGATTAATTTTTTATCAAAAGAAGAATTTTCTCTAAGTGTAGAAGCGAAGTGCCTTGAACGACGAGCTCGCTCAAATGACTTTAAATGTCATTCGCGCGAGAAAGGCATGTCGCGCGATCTCGTTCGAACGACTTCTGTCCTTCGTTCAAGCGACATGGCTATCTCGTTCGAATGAGCCACCGCCTCGATTTTCGTATAAATATTCATTCTCCTTCTTCATGTTTTTCAAGTCTTTCTGTAATCTCAAAATTCTGCGAAAACTGTCCAAAATAAGACTTCATCTTTTTAAGGTTTTCTAAACCTTTTTTGATTCACAAAACCATTCCCATATATGTGTGTAGATCTTTAAACCTTCAAGAAGATCTTTTACTCATCTGGAGTAATTTGTGAGGAAGCCGTTCTCTTCTTCGTTGTTGCCCTATTGGAAAGGGATAGTTCCAGCCGCCGACAACAGAACCGACACTCGAGGGTATTTCTGTCTCACATATTTTCATTGTAATCCGTGTAAGCCGTTCTCTTACAAAATTATAGTGAAAATAAAAGGTTATGCCCCTTTGGGGGATTTTTCCTCATTTGTGTGTGTTTGATTATTCTTGCTGGATTTTATCATCATCAATCACACCTCGATGCATGTGTAGGATTTAATTGATAAAAACTGAATTTAATTAAATAACTTCTGTATTTGAACACAAGCACACTCTTCTCACATAAAAGTAATTGGGATTTTGTGAATTAAAATAAAAAAAATTTAAACCCTTAAAATTGTTGGAGAAAAAAACTTTCTGCCTAAAGGTATTGAATTAAATCTGGGTAGATGAAACAAAAGTTTCAAAAGAATAAGACTCTTTAATTCTGAAACTATTCTCCACGTCTAAAACACAAAGGTTGACATTCTTTTATATAGGAATTTAAGGCTGTCAAGAGATCAGCATGAAAAGCAGCGTGTCAGCCAAAAAGACACCTTGCTCGAACGAAAACCCTATCTCGCTTGAATGAGATATGCGTGTCATTCAAAAGACTACGTGCGACATCCACATGTCGTTCGAACGAGATGGTGATCTCGCGTGAACGAGATTGGCATCGAATCCGAGGTACATTTACTGCCATTGAAATTTTCTCAAAACTAATATTTTTCTAAAACAGTGAACAACTTTTTTATAAAAAACATTTATAAAAACATTTTTATATAAAAGATTTTTAAAACTCCTTTTAATAATATCCCAACACTCTTAATATGAAAAGTATATGAAACTTTAAAACATTATCTTACCGAATTTCATATTTGTTGGGTTGAATGTTGAAGACAACTTGTAATTCGGATTCGTCTTTTATATATGCAATCTTCTCAATTGTTCGACGACTTGTAGCGGTATACGACATAATTAATTATGACGTACTTATTAAAAATATGTCCTTATAAATCGTCCGCTATGTCTATGTCGGTACATACATAAAAAATCCGAATTATCAAAAATCAAAATGCCTATACAAATCTACCCTCCCATGAATCCCAAAACTGAAAAGGTAAAATTTGCAAGTTCTCAAATTTTTCCTCAACATCAAAACTCTCAAAGCTTTTCTCATCAGGGTGTGCAACATCATGATCTTTAATCTTTGTACCTACACACATGAGATAAAGCAAAAACCTTCGTGACGCATTGAGTTTGAAATGATATAAGAATAACCATTTAATAAATCAAATCTCCCCCATAATGCAAAAGCTCCTCCATAACATGATAATTCTTTCTCCCCCTTTTTATGATGTCCCAAAATAGATAGATAAGAAGAAAAAAAATCAAAACATGGAGTGTCACGACAAAATGCATAGCAAACCAAAATCAAGATACGCGCATGCAAAGGAGTATCTCTCAAATTTCACAAACTATTTTTGAATTTTCAATTTTTCAATTTTTCATACAAAAATGAGATACTAAAAAATCACAGCATGTATTTAAACTAAAACAACCAAGTCATGGAAACGGAATGCATGGGTGTGAACACATTCGATAGGTAAATCAACTCAATCAATCATATGTGCATAATGCATATGTGTACTCCTAACGAATGAGCATAAAAAGTATCCATAGGTGTAAAAAATTTTGAATTTAGATGACATCATCTTATACTAATCAACAATTCAAAGTCAAAGTGATTTCCACACCAATAACGTCCAAAACTATTTGTGCGTTTTCAAGATTTTCAAGGATGTGGAAACTCCTTTAAATTAGCCAACCAAACTCCCTCAAAATATTTTATATTAGAGGTGTATAAACTAAATTCTCAAACTTTGGAGAATTGGTGCAAAAACCTAAAAGTCCCATAATTGGCATGAATTTCTTTTTATTGCCTATAAATTTTTTCGGGCTCTGTTGATACCAAATTTAATCTGCTGACGTGGACCAATCATACGAAGACACCTGGCTATCTACATGGCAACAACAGACCTCTCCGAGGAACTCACAGGCTCCGAGGAATAGACCTCTCCGAGGAACTCACAGGCTCCGAGGAACATACCTCTCCGAGGAACTCACAGGCTCCGAGGAACTCTTGAATACCAGGAAGATCAACATACCCGAGTTACTCAGACGGTCCGAGCTGCATCTCGGCCACAGCATTGATTGCCAGATAACGAACAGTCCAATTGGTTCATTAAATGATTATCCTTGACGCACAAGCCTAAGGGCATTAAATGTATTACCCTTTCATATGTATATCATTTAATGTATCGACCCTTTCATGTACAGCCTCAAGGCTATAAATACCTTGTATCATCCTCATTCAAGGGGATCGGAATTTCTTGAGAGAACTTGTAATCAAGAATTCCACAAACACCCATCAATAACATAACAGTGGACGTAGGCTTTATTCCTAGCCGAACCACTTTAAAAATCTTTATCTTATTTATTTATCTGTGATTGAAAAATTAAAGCGATCTAGTTTTTTACATCAACAGATTGGCGCCGTCTGTGGGAACGTGTTACAAGCGTTGTTCTCCACCAAAAGCTAAGTTTTTATTTTCTCTACGTATAATCAATTATACATACATCTTTTGATTCAATCATGATTTTTATGTTTATATACATGAATTAATCATCCATTTGTTATCTGCAAAATGTTGCATATCATGATTTTTTAAATCATAACTGTTAGATTAATTCTTATTTAGAAATCTGAAAAATAGTAGATTTCATAAATCATAATTCTTTGCTTGATTCTCAAGTTTTAATTTTATATCATGAAATAAATATGTTAAATGATTACATATGCCAATATTTACGACGGTGATAAAATTTGATCATTTTCATTGTTGATTTTGAAATAAATTTGGTAAGATCTTTGAGGTCTATTCAAATTCCTATCATATTTTTAATAAAAGAATGGGAAAAGGTTAAAGACAATGAAAAGTCTTCTCATGGAAATCATGACCCATATATATTCTCTCTCTCTTCAAGTTTGAGTCTCTTTTCATTCATTTTTATGAATTATATACTTAATTTGGTTCATCTTCCATCTATGTCAATAAAGTCAAATTGATTGATTTTTTATATAAATTTGGTAATGACTTTAATCATTGACCATATTTTTATCTCTCCAAATTGGGAATATGAAGGGATCAATATAAAAAATAATTTTTTCTCACCTGAAAAATCATTACCCACCTCTTGTAAAAGAGGATCAGTAAAATAATCATGACCATATCAAGACTCTGGGCACAAATTTAATATTTTGGCCCCTCGTTCATCACATCACAAGGTTTCTTTGTCGAAATCACATGATCTATTGGATTATATAGTTATTCGTTTAATTAACATTCTTAAGGCCTAAATTTTACATTGAATGTTATTTTTTTTGATCTCAAGATTCGAGATATTCTAGTCATCCAACCATATATTTTATAATTTGAGATATCCTTAAATGTTGGTCGGCAACATCCATGTTGTTTGTCGGCAGGACTAGAATCTTGGGGTATTAAGAAATGCTAAGCACCCCTGATATTTTGAAATTAATATTTTTATTTCTCAAGCATATACATATCATATATTGATTGGATGAGTAAATCATTCTCATGACTAATCAATTCAGCCTACACAAATGGTAGAGCAAGATATTAATTTTTACAGGTACAAGATTCAACTCCGACGAATGCTCGGAAATAATCTTACTCTTCTGAAAAATATTATCATAGCTCGGCAGTATGAAATTTCACCTCAGCGAGGAACTATTGATTTTATTATTGCCCAGATATCTGCTCCAGCACAAATTATTCTATATATCCATTGGGATTCATATTCTATATTCATCTCAACATGGAGCTCGGCGAGATACTTATTATCATATTCAGTTTTGAGGAGAACTGTAACATTTATTATATTTCACCCCCAACGGATAGTTGGTCGGGGTGATTCTTATTGATATGCAGGCCCAGCAAAGTTCTCGGCCATATTCTTATATTCTGGAAAATATTATTCTTATTCGGCATTCTGCAATTATGCCTCGACAGGATACTTATTCAGCTTTAAGGAGAATTACAACATTCGTTCGGATAATTCTTATTTATATTCAGGCCTGACAACATTCTCGGCCATATTATTATGTTCTGAAAGATCTTATTCTGGTTCGGCATTATATGATTCTACCTCGACTGATCGGCGAGGCACTTTATTATTTTTAATTATTCTTTATATCTATTTGGATGCATATTCTATTCTCATTTCAGCATGGAGCTCGACAAATATTTATTATATCTTATTCAGCTCCAAGGATGTCTCCAACATTTATTATATCTTATTCATCTCCAAGGATGTCTCCAACATTTATTATATCTTATTCAGCTCCAAGGATGTCTCCAGCATTTATTATATCTTATTCCCAACAATCTGTTGGTCATCACCAAGGAGGTATCCTGCATTTATCTTATTCCCAACAATCTGTTGGAGGTATCCTGCATTTATATTATTCCCAACAATCTGTTGGTCATCGCCGAGGAGGTATCCTGCATTTATATTATATCTTATTACCAACAATCTGTTGGTCATCGCCGAGGAGGTATCCTGCATTTATTATATCTTATTCCCAACAATCTGTTGGTCATCGCCGAGGAGGTATCCTGCATTTATTATATCTTATTCCCAACAATCTGTTGGTCAGCGCCGAGGAGGTCTCTAGCATTTGTATTATCTTATTCCCAACAAATCTGTTGGTCAGCGCCGAGGAGGTCTCCAGTATTTATATTATCTTATTCCCAACAATTTGTTGGTCAGCTCCGAGGAAGTCTTCATCATTTATTATCAATTACCACCAACTCTGATCGGTAGATAAAATCCAACTCCGGTTGGTAGACAAAATCCAACTCCGGTTGGTAGATAAAATCCAACTTCGGTTGGTAGAAAAAATCCAACTCCGGTTGGTAGATAAAATCCAACTCCGGTTGGTATTGGTCGATAAATCTCATTCAAAGTTCACATTCCACAGTTGGGGGCTTCTATTACAAATATATTTGTTCATTTGGTGGCACATTCTTATAATATCATGCAGTCGAGCATCGACTAATCATCATTCAGAAGTTGTTTTTCTTGCTCAAGAATTACTTTTAATATTGAAGTTCAGGAGGTATATTGAAATTCAAGAGGAATATTGAAGTTCAGGAGATATATTGAAGTTCAGGAGGAATATTGAAGTTCAGGAGGTATATTGAAATTCAAGAGGTGTATTCAGAAGTATCACGACATGATGAAAGAAAGCGACAAGTATTCCACCGAGGAACTCTGTCAGACCAGAAATTTGAAGACGAGGTACCTACATGGAGATTATATGTAGATGGATCATCTTGCACAGCTGGTTGTGGAGCAGGGATTGTTTTAAACACCCCAGATGATATTGACATGGAGTATGCCTTGAGATTCCAATTCAAAGCTTCCAATAATGAGGCTGAGTATGAGGCTATGATAGCAGGTTTTCATATTGGCGAAAGTCATGGAGGCACGGCAAGTAATTGTTTTCAGTGATTCTCAATTAAATAAATCAAATGTTGGGAATATATGCAGCCAAAGGAGAATTGATGATCAAGTATCAAGCAAAGGTGATGGAGTTGGTATCATAGTTTGTTGCTGTCCAACTGGTAAGAATATCAAGAACGGAGAATGTGAGAGCATACGCCTTGGCCCGATTAGCATCAGCTACTCGTACCGAGCTGCGAAGAACGATACCAATTGAAACATTAGAAAGTCGGAGCATAGATGAAGACCCGACGATGAATATTATTACCCTTGATTTAGGAATATCTTGGATGGATCCTATCAGAGCATATATTAAGGAGGAACAATTACCGGAGGATAAGCTCGCTGCCAAGAAATGGAAGTTTAAAGCTGCTCGGTATGTACTAATTAATGGTATTCGGAGGATAAGTTCGCTGCCAAGAAATGGAAGTTTAAAGCTGCTCGACGAGGAATTATGGCAGGTTTGCAAAGATGTGTACATCCCTCCGAGGTGAATTGATTAAAGAGATCTATGAAGGGTCCTGTGGAGCCCATGTAGCAGGTCGAATACTTTTGCAAAAGGTGATGACGCAGAGATACTACTGGCCGACGATGAGAGCTGATTGTATAGCCTATGCCAAGAAATGTGACAAGTGCCAACGCTTTTCCTCCATCAGAAGAACTTCACAAACATTATTGACATCCATCATTTATCCTTGGCCATTTTCTATGTGGGGATTGATTTGGTTGGACCATTGCCGACGACTCGAGGAAGATTCAAATACCTCGTCATCACAGTAGATTATTTTACTAAGTGGATAGAAGCTGAGCCACTTATTGACATGACATACGAGAAGAAGAATATTCAGCCCCGAGAAGAATCAAGCTATACAAGAGGAAATGAAGACCGAGCAAGAGAGAGATCTAGATCTCCTCATCGGGCAGAAGAAAAACAATAAATGAAGAATGTGTGTTGATTTCACCGATATCAACAAGGCAGTGGATGCTACCTCGGGACACGAACTGCTCATGGATACTTACTCTGGCTACAACCAGATCAAAATGAAACCTGAAGACAAGGAACGACATAACAACGGCTGATGAACAAGGTTTTTGCCGAGCAAATCAGTTGTAGTATGGAAGTCTATGTTGATGACATGCAAGAAAGCTGCTGATCATTTGGTTGACTTGAGTCAAACTTTTGATCAACTGGATAATTATCAAATGAAACTCAACCCGACGAAGTGCACATTTGGAGTACGAGAAGGAATGTTCCTCGAGTACATCATCAACCAGCGAGACGTTGAAGCAAATCCAGACAAGATCAAAGCCCTTTTAGGGTTGCGATCCCCAAAAACGAAAGAAGAGGTGCAGAGATCAGATACCCAAAGCTGAAAAAATTGGCAGTGGCATTAATTAAAGCAAGTAGAAGAAGGAGGCTGTGTTTCCAGGCCCATACCATGCATACCGACATGCCATTAATACAAGCTATAGCAGAGTTTACTGATCTTAATACTCACGAGGAACAAAAGTTGCTCGCTGATCAACCTGTGGATGTTACAGGATGCAATGCAGAAATGGTTGGGAGGATTTCTAATACTCCCGAGGAACAAAAGTTGCTCGCTGATCAACCTGTGGATGTTACAGGATGCAATGCAGAAATGGTTGGGAGGATTCCTAATACTCCCGAGAAACAAACATTGCTCGCTAATCAACCTGTGGATGTTACAGGATCAACAAAAAGTGCTCTAAGGAGCCATGCTCTACGGAGCCATGCTCTACGGAGCCATGCTCTACGGAGCCAAGCTCTACGGAGCAAAAGTGCTATAAGTAGCCAACCTCCTTTGGTTAGGAGGACAAGCTCTACGGAGCGCTCTACGGAGCAAAAGTGCTATAAGTAGCCAACCTCCTTTGGTTAGGAGGACAAGCTCTACGGAGCGCTCTACGGAGCAAAAGTGCTATAAGTAGCCAACCTCCTTTGGTTAGGAGGACAAGCTCTACGGAGCGCTCTACGGAGCAAAAGTGCTATAAGTAGCCAACCTCCTTTGGTTAGGAGGACATGCTCCAAGGAGCCAAAAAGTTCGAAAGAACCCTACTACTCCTTTGATTAGGAGGTGTATACCAGCATGATCAACTACGGTTGGTAAGACTTTATATACTCTCGCATTACAGCTTATGTTGGTCGGGAGGTAACATTATTACAAAAAGTTCTTTAAAGAACAAAATATTCCAAACTATACCAAGTATGGTTGGTCGGGGATAAAAACCCATCAACTGTAGTTGGTCGACAAACATTATTTATCCACCTTGGTTGGTTGGAAACACTTTGAATAAATTATACTCATTACTTTATTATTAAGTGATCGAGCAACATTATTAATACTTATAATTTTTTTTTGGTCGATGAACCATACAATATTGTTATTCAAGCACAAATAATAAAGTGTTTGATATTTACAAAACAATAGCAAATTCAAATTTGATATTAAATTGTGTACTAACTATTACATTGAGATTCCTACTCTATTGGTTTCTCTCCCTCTGATTTTGAAACAGGTTCCTCGCCAGCAGGAAGATCATCCAAAGCATAATGGGAATTTTATGAAGTTAAGATATTTCAGTATTCTGATGTTCATCACAGATGGTCTGTCCGAGCAACTCTTGCTCGTCCCCGAGCAGCTCTTGATCGTCCCCGAGCAGAGTCCACCACTAGATCACAGAATGCAGTAAGTCGGCTAACAAACCAATCAACATACTTGAAGATTATGATAAGCTACAAACGGTATCATATGTCGTCCAGGAGATAATGCCCTTTATGTCCAACAAATCAAGAAGGTAGATCAAGAATTTCACGAGCACCGAGCAACACTGCAAAAAAAAATACTCCATCCTTTCAAGTAAACCATCAAGCATGAAGCATTGGGGGCTTCTGTTGATACCAAATTTAATCTGCTGACGTGGACCAATCATACGAAGACACCTGGCTATCTACATGGCAACAACAGACCTCTCCGAGGAACTCACAGGCTCCGAGGAATAGACCTCTCCGAGGAACTCACAGGCTCCGAGGAACATACCTCTCCGAGGAACTCACAGGCTCCGAGGAACATACCTCTCCGAGGAACTCACAGGCTCCGAGGAACTCTTGAATACCAGGAAGATCAACATACCCGAGTTACTCAGACGGTCCGAGCTGCATCTCGGCCACAGCATTGATTGCCAGATAACGAACAGTCCAATTGGTTCATTAAATGATTATCCTTGACGCACAAGCCTAAGGGCATTAAATGTATTACCCTTTCATATGTATATCATTTAATGTATCGACCCTTTCATGTACAGCCTCAAGGCTATAAATACCTTGTATCATCCTCATTCAAGGGGATCGGAATTTCTTGAGAGAACTTGTAATCAAGAATTCCACAAACACCCATCAATAACATAACAGTGGACGTAGGCTTTATTCCTAGCCGAACCACTTTAAAAATCTTTATCTTATTTATTTATCTGTGATTGAAAAATTAGAGCGATCTAGTTTTTTACATCAACAGGCTCTTTTAAACCTCTTTGGACCCCGAAAAATAAAATTCCTCATTTTTTAGGTCCAATTTAAATGGTGGCTTAATCGCAAAGGATAGATAACCTTTCGTAGCCCTTCACCGCTTTCAAATAAAGCACACAAATCCTCAAAAACATGGATCAAAAGTGCACACCTTTTATTGTCTTGTTTTATCGCATTTGGTTCGTTGTATAGACATAATTGAGATGGAAACACTCAACCAACATGTGATAGATAAGCGAAATAATCAAACAAATCCGTGCATGTGTGCAATAAGGGAAATCATGAGTTAAACATGTAGGAAGTAACACTTAATTACATCTCAATGACTCCAAACATTATAAAGCACCTCGATGAATTGACCTATTGTCTCAAAACACTATCAAATAGTCACATTAAAAATGGAATGATGTTGTGACTCGGTCATCCTAAGTGTTCATCCATAAACGGTGCAAAAAAAATACAAAAATCTTTTTGGAATTTTCAAAAATTTATCGAACTAATTTTTTTTTGTATTTTTCAATATTTTTCAAAAACAAAAATCTATACAAAAAGTACATGTCACAACGCTAGCAAAAATATATCAAAAAGTATAACTAGCATATGACAAACATGCAAACACAACCATCTATAGAAGAATCATGTGCAAGCAAATAAGAACCAACTATTCTAAAATCTAGCGTATCCAAAAGTGATTTCCTAACCCAAACAGATGTAACACGTCGACACGGGGTTTTAGAATCCAACAAAATGCTAGACTTCGAATTCCTAGGACCTCTTCCAAGATTAAAATAAAAATGCCTAAGGTGACCTTTCCTACCACAATATGAACATGTGTAAACGGGAGGAATGTTACCTAAAGTGTGATCTTTTCTAACATCCTTGGAATTATTTGACCCTATAAAAGAAATAATGGTTTTGGCTTTAGCATTAGAAGCACGAGAACATGATGAGCCATTACCATAACTATCAAACCTAATTGAATCGTTTAAATCATTTTTCAACTTCAAAATATTTGATTCAAGAAAAGAATTAGACTCTTCCAATGATAGAGATTTCTTTTCAGATTTTCAATTAAACTTAACAGTTTATCTCGCTCTACCTCAATTAAAATAAACTTATCCCTAAGAGTCTTTTCACGTGCCGTAAAATCATCGATTAATTTTTTATCCTCGACGGCACAAACAGAAACCCTAGAATTTTTTTAATCCTCTAATTCCTTCTCTAAAACTGGGACTCTCTCATCACTCTTCTTTTTGGCAATTTTCAAAGAATCAAAATCAATACTAAAATTACCAAAATGCTCATGACAAATATCACTTTGATTTTGAAACTCTTGCAAATATTCAATCTTACTTTTAAAGAGAGAATTTTCTTTTCCAAAACTTTAATTCTTTTACAAAGTTTCAAATTCAAACTTTTAATTTTTCAGCACGATCATGAACTTTTTCAAAAATAGGCTCCTCATTAAATGGGCGTTCCATTGAAAAATTGCGATTTTTCACAAAATTGATTTTTCAAAAAAATCAATATCACACGATTTTATGTAAAATAGGAATTGTATTAAAAAAAATCCTTGAAAAAATCAGGATCACGCAATAAATTAGGGCAACTCGCTCTGATACCAATTTGACGACGTGAGATGTCAAATTGTATAAAAATAAATAAATCCTTAAAAAATTAGGATCACGCGATAAATTAGCGTAACCCGCTCTGATACCAATTTGTAAACGTGAGTAGATAAATTGTATCAAAAAGTAAATCCTCGAAAAATTAGGATCACGCGATAAATTAGCGTAACCTGCTCTGATACCAATTTGTAAAATGAAGGAACGCGGTGTGTGATACCGATTTAAATTAATTTGCATGTTTCCAAGTAAACCTTATTTAATTAAGGTCAATCTTTAAACAAACTAAATTCAGCCCCTAAACATGCATCTATGAGTGTGAGTGTGTCAACCCATAAATACATAAAGCATGTGACACAATTATTCAGGAAAAATCCCTGCAGGGAAAAACCTTTTTATTTCTAGAACTTTGAAAAGTTTACATGACCATTGACTTACATACCATCTTTCTTTCGCCCACAAGAGTAACTCATGGTGTCTTCGTCAAACCTTCAAAGCAACGGCTAGAAATCTATAGTAGTTCACGCGCAGCTATACCACAAGGACACGCAGTCTAAAATCTTCACAAGGACTCCCTCCACAAAAGCAGGCAGCTGTCGGTTGTAGAGTTCTCCCCACAAAGAATGAACAAAGAAAAAATATGTTCTTGGGTTCCACAAAACAATTCACATAAAAGTAATTGGGATTTTTTGAATTAAAACAAAAATATTTGAACCCTTAAAATTGTTGGAGAAAAAAACTTTCTGCCAAAAGGTATTGAATTAAATCTGGGAAGATGAAACAAAAGTTCCAAAAGAATAAGACTCTTTAACTCTGAAACTGTTCTCCACGTCTAAAACATAAAGGCTGACATTCCTTTATATAGGAATTTGAGGTTGTCAATAGATCAGCATGAAAAGCAGCGTGTCAGCCAAAAAGACACCTCGGTCGAACGAAAACCCTATCTCGCTTGAACGAGATATGCCTGTCGTTCAAACGACTACTCGCGATGTCCACATGTCGTTCGAACGAGATGGTGATCTCGCGCGAACGAGATTGGCGTCGAATTCGAGGTGCGTTTACTGCCATTGAAATTTTCTCAAAAATCAATGTTTTCTAAAATAGTAATAAAACCTTTTCAAAAACACATTTTTCTAAAACAACAATAAAATCCTTTTTATAAAAAACATTTATAAAAACATTTTTATATAAAAGTTTTTTTGTAAAACTCCTTTTAAAAATATCCCAACACTCTTAATATGAAATGCAAATGAAACTTTAAAACCTTATCTTACCAAAGTTCATACTGTTGGGCTTGAATGTTGAAGACAACTTGTAATTCGGATTCGTCTTTTGTAGATGCAATCTTCTTAATTCTTCGACAGCTTGTAGCGGTATATGACATGATTAATTATGACATACTTATTAAAAATATGTCCTTACAAATCTCCCCCTATGTATATACCGGTACATACAAAAAAAATCCTAATTATTTAAAACCAAAATTCCTATACAAATCTACCCTCCCATGAATATATTTGCAAGACCTCAAAAATGTTCTTCAATCATCTTCGTCAAATCTCAAAGCTGTTCTTCAATAATTTGACACACTTATTTAATTAAGGTCTATCTTTAAACAAACTAAATTCAGCCCTTAAACATGCATCTATGAGTGTGAGTGTGTCAACCCATAAATACATAAAGCATGTGACACAATTATTCAGGAAAAATCCCCGCAGGGCAAGATCTTTTTATTTCTAGAACTTTGAAAAGTTTACAAGACCATTGACTTACATACCATCTTTCTTTCGCCCACAAGAGTAACTCATGGTGTCTTCGTCAAACCTTCAAAGCAACGGCTAGAAATCTACAGTGGTTCACGCGCATCTATACCACAAGGACACGTAGTTAAAATCTTCACAAGGACTCCCTCCACAAAAGCACACAGCTGTCGGTTGTAGAGTTCTCCCCACAAAGAATGAACAAAGAAAAAATATGTTCTTGGGTTCCACAAAACAATTCACATAAAAGTAATTGGGATTTTTTGAATTAAAACAAAAATATTTGAACCTTTAAAATTATTGGAGAAAAAAACTTTCTGCCAAAAGGTATTGAATTAAATCTGGGCAGTGAAACAAAAGTTCCAAAAGAATAAGACTCTTTAACTCTGAAACTGTTCTCCACGTCTAAAACACAAAGGCTGACATTCCTTTATATAGGAATTTGAGGTTGTCATGAGATCAGCATGAAAAGCAGCGTGTCAGCCAAAAAGACACCTCGGTCGAACGAAAACCCTATCTCATTTGAACGAGATATGTGTGTCGTTCAAATGACTATGTGCGACACCCACATGTCGTTCGAACGAGATCGTGATCTCGCGCGAACGAGATTGACGTCGAATCCGAGGTGCGTTTACTGCCATTGAAATTTTCTCAAAAATGAATGCTTTCTAAAATAGTAATAAAACCTTTTCAAAAACACATTTTTCTAAAACAGCAATAAAACCCTTTTTATAAAAAACATTTATAAAAACATTTTTATATGAAAGTTTTTTTTCTATAAAAACTCCTTTTAAAAATATCCCAACACTCTTAATATGAAAGGTATATGAAACTTTAAAACATTATCTTACCAAAGTTCATATTTGTTGGGTTGAATATTGAAGACAACTTGTAATTTGGATTTGTCTTTTGTAGATCCAATCTTCTCAATTCTTCGATGACTTGAAGCAGTATACGACATAATTAATTGTGATGGACTTATTAAAAATATGTCCTTACAATAATGGTTGTTTCCTTCTTGGTGAGGGATTGATATAACTTGAAAATAATTGATTGGTAGATATCATGAGGATACCACCGTCCTAATATCATTGATCATATTCGCACAATGTTTCTTGGGGGTTCTTTTTCAACATGAGGAAGGATTCGATCCTATTTGGATGGGTGCATGTAGTTATGAACCTTATTATGAAAGCTTATACAATGTGATATCTTTTCAAACTACTTTTGTGTTATATCCCCTAAAATGGAAGGAAAAATTTGACACACGAGGGCCTCGTTGTCATTCAAGAGCATCATAGCTTAGTGGTTTTGATAGATATGATCGGTGGGATATATCTTTGTATTGTAAATCTTGAATCAAGGCAAGAAATTCCTCGATTGATTGGTTGAACGAAGAATTTATTTGGAAAATGAGGGATCTTCTAACCAGTTCCTTGGTGTTCTGGTTCCTCTGTGAGCAAGATGGTCATCCATCTCCATCTATATTAGATTAAAAAGGTCATTGACGATTGCCACGGCGATCTCTTTTGTTTAGTGATCTATTCTAGTATGAATGACCTCAATCACGGTGCAAACTCTTTCCTCGGCTGTGAGTTTTATTCGCCTGAGGGATAGGGGTATGAGAGTCCTTTTGACTCTTATAGTTATCCGTTTGTATCTCATCTTCCATCCTCTTCAGACGTTGTTGGAGGTAGGAATTATCCTCCTGTTATTGGCGTGTGGCTACCTCAAGTTCATGAAGACATTGCTAGTAAGCATCTATGAGTTACGATATCTGGCTGGACAATGGTGGTTTATTAATTTTCCACAATTTGATTCTTATGTGGATGATATAGGGATCTAGGATTATTGCAGTTCCTATTATGTTGGATCACATATATGATCCTAAGAGTTGCATGTTTGTTTTGGTTGTTTTGGTGATTGTTGTGATATGGCGAATGCTCACTGTGTGAATGAGAGATGATTTTTTTGGATGATAATGTTGAAAGAGGAGACTCGCTTTCATAGAGACCAATTATAGGTGGTAAAATCCTACTGTTTATGATTCAACACAGTGTTAGCCGAACAAAATAAGTAAATCATGCACAATCACACAAAAATAGTATTTAAGTGATTCGATAATGTGCCTACGTCCATAAGAGGTTCTTTTTTCTTTTAGTTTGGTTCAAGAATTTATGAATACAGCCCCTTCCCCTGGGGTTAGGGTTACATTTATAAGAAAATAGATAATTGAACAACTTGAGGCTCAATGTCTTCTGATAACGATCCAACTTGATTGGATGTATCTCACTCATTGACTCCCATAGATCGGTTGGCTCCAACAATTATTTTCTTTATGAATGAGAAATCTTAACCAGATCAATGTTCACGTGCCCTCTTGGAACGTGTGTCCGGATTATTTCCCCTCAAAGAAATATTTTTTTAACTAAAAATGTTCAACATAAATTTCTATGTCTTAATGCCCAATAAAAAATAACAAAAATTAAATAAAAAATATATTCACTCTAGGGGAACCTAAACAAATGGGAGAAAGTATGACCCAAAACACTATAAACGATGTAGATAAGACAGGAAATGTAAAGAGAGTGAGTTATCCCAAACCCTAAAATGTAATAAAAGAGAGAGAAAGAGTGATATATATATATATAGAGAGAGAGAGAGAGAGAGAGAGAGAGAGAGAGAGAGAGAGTACTTCATGTAATAGTGATTGTTAGTGCTCTCAATTAAATAGAGGGAATGGGTAGATTATGAGTCAAAGTTGCTGAAATGGGAGAAAAGTAAAGGGGTTTATCATTCAATAATTATATGGGGGCACCTTTTATTAACACTTTTTTATTGACACGCTCATGTGTCTTCAATGTATTATCCGACCAAAGTGTATTAATTATAAGTAACTCACAAATCAACCATTGCATTAAATACACATTAGGGAGTTACTGAAATGGTGTCAATAAATGGTTTACCCATAGAACTACTCTTTACCGTTAGGCCCTTCCATTTGTGGGGGAGAGAGAAAAAGTTATGGAGTTAATCGTAAATAAAATATATTTTTATGAGAGAGAAAGGAGTAGGTAAATTCAAACCCTTATATGTTGTAAAGTATTGAATGCCTCTCTGTCCACCGCTCTTATGTCTTCCAGCCTATTTCTCATTTATTTTCCCTTGATCGCATCCATTGATTTCGTTCCTGGATGGCACACTCACAATGGGTATTTATGAAAAATGCTAGTGGCTTAAGGTTATATGGAAACACCACCAAATTTTAATTTTTTTCAATTTTTATATATGCACTAATTAAACCAAGTGTTATGTTAAAACATTTTCAAATTTTAGTTATGACCTAAGCACGCATCTAAGAGAGAATACGAAAGAATAAAAACTGTAAATCACAACACGATGATATACGAGGAAAACCCACAATGGGAAAACCCTCGAATGGCTTAGCCACACAAGTCCACGGCGATATAGGTATGTTCACAAGAATAACTTAGATTTACTCATGGACTCAACCAATTTAATCCTTGAAGCGCTTCCTTATTTCTTGTAACCTTTTTTGCAACCACTATTGGACGCCTTCCAATAATCACGCAATGCAGGTGCTTTTCATGTTTCAGTCTCCCAACGATCTTACTTTTCACAAATTTGATCCAGCTATTACACAACACCAATCATGGTATCCACCGCTCAAAAGACTCATAGTATGAAAAAAACATCTATAGTGCAACATAAAAGAGATATTAAACATACATATAGATGTAGGATTTTTAGATCTTAAACTTGGGTGTAAACTAGGGTTGTTAGGCTTTAGATAAGATTCTAAATTTTTGTTCTTAAAAAACCTCAATGAAAACTGAACAAGATTATGTAGGTGGCATATTCTTGAATTTTGAGGTGGCATATTCTTTTAGGCAGGTCGTTCGAACGAGAAATAAGGTTTTTTTGAACGACATAAGTGATCTCGCTCAAACCAAAAACAAGGGCATTCGAATGACATAGTTATCCTTGTTTGAACGGAGATTGAACGAGTTTTGAACAAGATTATTCTGACAAGAAAATAAATATCGCTTGAAGTTCGTTTGAATCTCATTTCAACAAGATGCCTAAAATCATTTGAACGATGTGAAGACTTCGTTCGAATGAAACATGTAATTTCATTTGAATGATAAATAAAGTTCGCCCGAATGAAATTAAACCCAAAAAATATTTTTTCTTTAAAAACCATTTTATGAAAAATGCATCAAAATATTTTATAAAAAAAATCCAAATATATCCACGGATGAAACATAAATATCCATTCATAACTTATAGATATCCCTCGGATGATGAAGATAAAAGTCGGCATGAAACTCGATGTGTACGTAATGTAAATTTATCTTGGTCGCTACGATCTTCAAACTGCTTGAAGGACAAACAACAAAAATTCTAACAAAATATGACACAAACAAGTTTTGTCCAAACATGGAATTAAGCCAATACAAACAAATTGACTCGATTAAAAAATTTACCCTTGAAAATATACCCCTTTGCCCATTCTAAGACAAAACTCAGAAATAAAAAACTCTACTGGGTCATCAATCTCACTAAGACTTAATCCCAACCCCAACCCCAAAAGTAGAAAGTACATACTCTCGACAGATACCAACATGAGTAGCTTTGAAACTTCATCGCATCGTTGTTAAACCTACAGACTTAAATACACCATTCAAATGCAACTTCATCCCCCTCTATCTAATAATCTCCACTTAACATAAGATGTTTCCCACTAAGGTAAAATCTCCTTCCGAGTTAAAGAGTTAGATACCATTTCTCCTTTTTTTTAAGGAATATAAAAAGAATAAGGTTCACAATAATAAATACTCCCCACAAAAAGGAAAGCAAGTATTATCATCCAATGATGTGAAGTGAAACATGCAATGATAAATAACTCCACAAAATAAGTACACATAATCCAAACAGCGAACACAAGATAACCAATTTTGATGCATAAATGAGATACCAATGATACCAGTGTGATTATACAACATGCCAATATGAATCGAAGATTAAGCATAAGACTAAGATGGATTAAATACAAATGCAAATACTCAAAATAAAAAATACCATATATATAATCGAACATATACCAATGACGTACAAACATATATATAGGTATGAACATAAAAAAAAGACACAAAATACATTAGTTTTCCACACTAGCATAGTATCAATGTGTTTAAAAAAAATGGTACGGAGTGAAGGGGCGTAAACTGACAATCAAAATGTCCAATCAAAATGTCCAAGGAGTTCTATTTGATCGCAAAAACTTGTCAACTTCTATTTAGCCTCATAGTGACAAATAAAGAACTTAAAGATGGACAATCATACACAAAGCAAACTAGAATATAATATATTTATAATTTTTGGATCAATAGCGTAAAAAGTTTAAGCTCAAATAGGACTGATTGTGAAAACCCATTGATCTTAACTTTGACACCCTCAAAATAGATATATTTATAATTTATACTCTCCTTTTCTTTTGAAGATACTAAATTTTGAAGCATTCATGCAAAAATTTAGCCATGGCAAATTTTCTTTTCTTTTGCCTCTATTTTCTTTTAGGCTCTTGCCAGTGGTAGCCTTTCATTTAAAGGATATTTTTCGTTACGCATCCTTTTCCCATTACACCATCATATTATAACCAAATAAGATCAAAATCACGCAATGGTCCTTCCATAGACAAATCCGCCATAATTAAAAAAAAATATTATGTATAAGACAATATTGGTAGGAAAACATCTCACTTAGCCCACGTAATATATGAAGTTAAAATTCAAAAGATCTCGCGCAAAGTGTGTGCAAAGGCATATACACAGTGAATCCATCAAAGCAAATCAAAGTCGAACTACTCCATTCAATCGTGATTAAGAACAATCTAAACA
The DNA here is from genome assembly GCA_949130495.1 of Sambucus nigra. Lineage (NCBI taxonomy): Eukaryota > Viridiplantae > Streptophyta > Magnoliopsida > Dipsacales > Adoxaceae > Sambucus > Sambucus nigra. Next base: position 451,723,098 of record OX422218.1, on the reverse strand, counting down.
TTAAAAATCATAATCAAATGTCCTAATCACATGGATACATGTAAGGAATAGGATTCAAACACATCGATATGCCAAACAAAATGTGTAAAACTAAACTACACATAAACAAAAAATCTTTTTTAGTTTTTAAACAATTTTTCAAAACGAATCGAAATACAAACAAAATATTATTATATTTTTCTCAATAAGACCCAAAAATGAAAAATCAAAATACAAAAGATAAACATCATGCAACTAGAAAAAATATATAACATTAAGCACACAAGTTAATTTATGAAAAATATGTAACCACAATCACTCATAAAATATATCATGTGAAGAATCATGTGATATCATGCGAGCATTAACAATCTTACCATTCAGTGCCTCCAAATCGGATATCCTAACCCACATAGGTGTAACATGATGATTTATGATTTAGGGAACCTTGGTGACACTAATCTTAGACTTCCTAGGAACCTTTATAAGATTTTAAGAGAGTAGTCTAATTTTGGGGAAATATCGGATTTTTGTACGTGTTTTACTTGAGCAACTTCGGTTGCGCCTACGTATCCGTTTTAGTCGGAATCAAAGTCAACGTAGTTTGTGGGTTCGTACTATTCGCCGAAAAACTCATTATGGTGGAACTCGAGAGGTGAAAGGTGGAGAAGCTCATCTCAAAACTCTTCTCCAAAAATCTTTTCTAAAACTCTCTCTAAAAACTCATGAGAGAAGAAAAATCACTCTTCTCTCCCAAGAAGATCCCTTTTCAAATGTATGGGGGTGAGGCATATTTATAGCTAAAACCAGCACAAGTCGGTCGCCACATGTCAAATAACCCGCGATGACACATATCCTATTTTAAGTGTCATGTGTCCCATAACATATGTCAAAACTCTCAATACTAGAATATTGTTTAGTTAATACGGAAATAATACACAAATACGCGTGATATGTCCGACGCCCATAATAATACTCCAATCGCATAAACACATGGACTTTATCAACATTAATCATCTTTACCTCATTTAATAATTAAATGAGAGGCTTATCATTAAGCACCTCCTACATTTTTCCCCTCGTACATATAGTTGATATATTGATGCATGTCTTAAATATATCGACAGCATGTACGAAACACCTTTAATCGATTTTGATATTTTCGATCAACCTGTGAATCGTGGGTAATAATCTCGTACCACATTTAATCTTGATGATGTACTTTTACCTCATATCTCACATTTTATGATATACTGCAATCTCATATTTCATATCTCAGTTACATGAATACATCAATCTCATATCTCATATCTTAAATCTCAATTATTTTTAGGCTTTGATCTCATGGGTCATTCCGAAGGGCCTCATTATCATTCTTTTCATACGAATGATATACTATGGGTGTTTCCCCCATTCCTAAATGAACATGCATCCACGATTTTATTGTGATTGTTCGTAACTCTACTTTTGGTAGAAAGCCTTTATCATGGACACATAATAACTACTTCAGCATTCTCTTTCATCATTCTCGACCAAGCTTGGTGGAAGTATTATTATGGTTTACATAATAACTACTTTCCCATTCTCGATTAATCTTTTAGTGCATGCAAATGTTGTTTGACTTGTTTGAATCACGATGAGGTTTCTTGTGCACGCATGTATTATTGACTCCCTCAAATTACCACTCTTTAATATTTTTCGCAAACTCACACCTACAAGGTGACTTAATGATAAACACAGACTTGTTAGGATTTTTCGTAAACTCCACCGTTAGAGGTGACTTAACAATGAAAACACATCTGCTAAGATTTTTGTCAACTCCACCGTTAGAGGTGACTTAACAACGAAAACACACTTGTTAAGATTTTTTGTAAACTCCACAATTAGAGGTGACTTAACAATGAAAACACACTTGTAAGATTTTTTTGTAAACTCCACCGTTATAGGTGACTTAACAATGAAAACACACCTGTTAAGATTTTTGGTAAACTCCACCGTTAGAGGTGACTTAACAACGAAAATACACTTGTTAAGATTTTTGTGTAAACTCCACTGTTAGAGGTGACTTAACAATGAAAACACTTGTTAAGATTTTTGATAAACTCCACCATTAGAGGTGACTTAACAATGAAAACACACTTGTTAAGATTTTTGTCAAACTCCACCAGTAATGGTGACTTAACAATGAAAATCACCTGTTAAAAGTTTTGGTAAACTCCACCGTTAGAGGTGACTTTACAATGAAAATACACTTGTTAAGATTTTTGTTAAACTCCACCGATAACGGTGACTTAACAATGAAAATTACTTGTTAAGATTTTTCGTAAACTCCACCTATAACGGTGACTTAACATTGAAAACACTTGTTAAGATTTTTGTAAAACTCCACCAATAACGGTGACTTAACAATGAAAACACTTGTTAAGATTTTTGGTAAACTCCACCGTTAGAGGTGACTTAACAACGAAAACACACTTGTTAAGATTTTTGTCTAACTCCACCAGTAACGGTGACTTAATAATGAAAACCACTTGTTGAGATTTTTCATAAATTTCACCTATAACGGTGACACCCATAACGGTAACTTAACAATGAAAACACTTGTTAAGATTTTTCGTAAACTCCACCTATAACGGTGACTTAACAACGAAAACACTTGTTAAGATTTTTGTAAAACTCCACCAATAACGGTGACTTAACAATGAAAACACTTGTTAAGAGTTTTGTAAAACTCCACCAATAACGGTGACACCCATAACGGTGACTTAACAATGAAAATACTTGTTAAGATTTTTCGTAAACTCCACCTATAACGGTGACAACCATAATGGTGACTTAACAATGAAAACACTTGTTAAGATTTTTTGTGAACTCCACCTATAACGGTGACACCCATAACGGTGACTAAACAAGGAAAACACTTATTAAGATTTTTCGTAAACGCCACCTATAATGGTGACTTAACAATGAAAACACCTGTTAAGATTTTTTTAAAACTCCACCAATAACGGTGACACCCATAATGGTGACTTAAAAATGAAAACACTTGTTAAGATTTTTCGTAAACTCCACCTATAACCAAGGTTCTAAAAAATGCGGGGCGTGATCGAGGCGTGGATGCCAAGACTTAAGCCTTAGAAGTCTAGGCGGGCCTTAAGCTTAAAAAGGCGTGAAAAACATTGTTGTTTTTAGAATCTTTAAAATGCGATATCGTTTCACTAAAGCATTGTTCTTTTTAGAAAAAAATGTGCCTCAAGGGTTTTGCCAAGAATAAGGCGTAAAAACTTACGGCGAGGTGTTTCTCCCAAGACTTAAGCCTAGGCGGGTCTTTTAGAACAATGCCTATAATGGTGACACCCATAACGGTGTCTTAACAATGAAAACACTTGTTAAGATTTTTCGTAAACTCCACCTATAATGGTGATTTAACAATGAAAACACTTGTTAAGAATTTTGTAAAACTCCACCAATAATGGTGACACCCATAACGGGAACTTAATAATGAAAACACTTGTTAATATTTTTCATAAAATCCACCTATAACGGTGAAACCCATAACAGTGACTTAATAATGAAAATACTTGTTAAGGTTTTTCGTAAACTCCACCTATAACGGTGACTTAATAATGAAAACACTTATTAAGATTTTTCGTAAACTCATTCTTCTGTATCACTTTTTTCAGGACGGGAGCCCATACCTTCCGAATGACAAACTAAGCGTGGTCCTTTGTCTGTTTCCATCAATGACCAACTTCTTCGGACGAGTCAAGTCATAATGATCGGTGTTCAACTACCGACCAATTTGATAAATTATTTTGGAATATAATACACCTCTGTAGAAGATTTATCTCAATACTCGCAAAGTTATCATAATATGCTATCATATCTGAAGGACGAGTATGACTTTGTCAATTTTTGAGTGACAACTAATTAACCCGTTTGAACTCTTTGCGAAAGAAAATGAAGAAGATTTTGTAATGGCCTTCTTAGATGTTACTATACTCTGAAGGTTCATTGTCGTGGAGGATATTGAAGAGGCTTTACACTTCAAGCTATGTTACATCATAACATTCATTTTCCCCCTTTATTTTATTTTTATCTCAAGATAAAATAAAATAAATTACATATATCATTTACAATGCCCACCCGAAAAAATGAAAGCAACCTAATCATTACATTTCATGGGGTACATCTAAAACTACCATATCTTTTGAACAATGGCTTAATGTCAGTGTTGCTTCATATTTGCTCATTCAGAAGCCTCTACAAAATAATATCTTTCTCGACACAATAATGTAGTATTGAAAATGGTTAGTAAAACTCAGGAAATATCCAAGTACAATTCCCATTATGCCCCCTTTATTTTATTTTATTTGATCTAATAAAATAAAAGTTAAATAAAGTCCCGGGACATTTGTGTACGGAATCATAACCGCCCATACTCGTAGGTGGATCGTGCACAATTTTAATGTCGTTTAAGCACACGTCCTTTCAAACTCACGAGTGTGTAAAATGTCAAAGTGAATTCTGAATTGTGAAATATATTGAAGCTGTTTCATAATATTTTAGTCACGTTTCAACATGATCTCCAGCTATAAATAACATTTACAAAATGTTTTATGAAAACTTGGTATTTAGATGAAGATTCATTATGCTTCTTCTAACTCAATTTTAGCTGTGTGTCATAAGATATAGATATATCATGCGATAAATCATATAAGAAAACTTCAACAGTTGTATCTTATAGTAAACCCCAACAGTTGTATTTTATAGGAAATTCTAATAGTTGTATCACAGGTGGTGTAGCTCATTGTGTACACAAACTCCAAGTGTATCGTAAGTAAATTCAAGAATGATGCACCATGTTCAATATATTCTAAACTCATAGAATTTTTTTTGCAAATATTTATGAGATGCCAAAAAATATTCGAGTATACCCCTTGGTTGTATTTTATCATTTATAAAATAAACTCAAAACAATAAAATTTATTGTCTCCAATCTTAAGAAGTAAATATGTAGTTAATGAGTATTGAACTATTCATTTTAATGGTCATTACTAAAGCTACATAACTCATTGGATATCTCTACCCAATAAAAAATCACGTAAGGTGCATATACTCTTTAATGTATAGTCAAATCTCATATCAAAGTATCAAAATATATCTTAGCATTTGAGCTACAATTAGATACTATTTGCTTTTGACAGTAGACCGTAAAATATAAAATTGAAGGTACCATTTTGTCTTTAAAACCTTACTAGCATTAATGAGAATTGTGTACTTGGTATTAATTATGATACAACATTATCTATCAGTCAATCAACGAAATCTCTCCATTCCAAGAGGCACATGACTATATCTAAAAGTAAGGTGTACTTTTGCTTTTGCCCATAGTAGTTAACAACTATTTCCTTTATGAATGACTGGGTATTATCATAGCTTATCTCCCTTTCCTATTTCAAGACGTCAAAATATATTACTATATATATTTTTTTACCTCACCGGACACGTCAGATTCTCTCGCAAACTGTGTTTACCGGAGGTATAATGTGAGGGGGAGAGGTTTCAAATGATCTTCAGGGAACCTGTGGTGTACCAGGGGCTATGATATGTCTAAAAATAGACCCTGGATGCTGGATCATGATGAAGCACCTTCTTTTCTCGACATATGTGGTTTGCTCATTTTTTGCCTCCGAGTTAAATCGGGTTTCACAACCATGATGGGTCAGTTTTAGATTTCATTTAAGGTGAATCGCCCACCACCGACATGGTGGAGGTCGACGACAAATATGGTGTGGGCTTACCAGAAAAACAAAATAGTGAAAAAAAAAATCTCCAACAATCTGGTTTGAAAATCCAGAGTAGCCACTTGTCCAAACCAATTCAAATATCAACACACCATTCCATCCCACCACGAACACCACAACAAACCACAACATACCTAAAACTTAATGCCAAAGACTATTAGCTCTATAGATTTGTCACGAGGAACCCAGAAAGAGATGGCCAACATAGAGGGTTTGGTGAAGTGTCCATTTGAGGTGATTCTACTTTTACTTATGGCTCACCTACTTGGACACATATAATCTCAATCGATTTCATACCTCAGTGGTGGGTCGATTTATAAACTCTATGGTGAGTTTATTGATGATGACTCAATTTGTTCCCAGTTAAATCTGAGGTGTGTAGCTCATATGGTAAATCAGGTTTTGAGTTTCTTCGAGAGAGTTCCTTCCTACAGGTGTTATGGTTCAATCCGAGTTTCATCGGGAAGAGGTTCATCGGAGAAAAGCTCCGTTAATTTCTACCGGCGTGAGGTTCCTCGAAACGATGGTATTTGTCCTTGGTTTCTCAAGAAAATAAGTCAATAAAAAAATCGTGCTAGTTGAGCATACTTTCTGACCCTAATACGTATAAAGCTACAGGGAAAACAATAAAACATTTATCTTGTCATCTTGGGGTACTATTGCTGAGAACACAAGCTCGGGGATATAAGTGGCCTAGGTTTTCGGCTCAATGTAACATATACTTTTTTTTCTAGTCAAATATGTGACAGATACTCACTACCCAAGTAGTTATTCCCGTAAATGTACTATATATTTAGAAAATATCTCAATATATTAATATAATAGTGTAAAGATTTCCAAGTTACACTTTGTTATTTCAAAGATCATCATTTTTTTCACGTGGCTTACTTTTTTTCCAGTGACTTCCTACTTTCGACAACGCTTTTTTTTACAAGACTACGGTCTGTCAAGTAATTTACTTGAGGTACATCAGTCACTTTTTCAAGAAATATCTCTTTCATGACAGTTTCCTTTTTTTTTAATATCATCTCCTATCATAAAAAGTGTTACGCTATAAAACAGTCTTTACACAAGTTCATAATCAGATATTGTATTTTATTGAAAATAAGACCAACTCTGCAACTATAATAAATAGTGAACTAATGCTTCAATCTTAAATGACGAGTGATACTTATGAAATGCTCTGAATGTATTGATAGATATATAAAGATGATCAGCCAAAGAAAGCCAATGGTAAGTTTGGTCTAGATATTCAATAAGTCACTAATTTTAGATTACTAAAATATTTGTTCTCAAATCAAATTACAGTGGCTCTCACATCTTATATCATTTTGACTAAACATATGTATGAAATAAACATGTCATGCTATAATTTCTATAATAATCTAAAGGAGCATTAAGATGCAGAAGATGGTGAAGACTTATCTAAAATAATGCAAAATAACGCGGACAAGTCTGATTTGAGTATTTTCTGTTATAATGCTTTCTCAACCCCTTTCCTTTATTTCCACCACTTTTAGAGCACGAATGAGGCGTTACACGATAAAAGAAAATCGCGAATACCTCCCCGGTAGAGTCACTAAATGTAAGAGAGTAGTATAATTTTGGGGAAATATCGGATTTTTGTACTTGTTTGACTTGAGCAACTTCGGTTGCGCCTACGTATCCGTCTCAGTCGGAATCAAAGTCAACGTAGTTCGTGGGTTCGTAATATTCGATGGAAAACTCATTATGGTGGAACTCGAGAGGTTAAAGGTGGAGAAGCTCATCTCAAAACTCTTCTCCAAAACTCTTTTCTAAAACTCTCTCTAAAAACTCACGAGACAAGAAAAATCACTCTTCTCTCCCAAGAAGATCCCTTTTCAAATGTATGGGGGTGAGGCATATTTATAGCTAAAGCCAACACAAGTGGGTCATCACATGTCAAATAACCCGTGGTGACACATGTCCTATTTTAAGTGGCATGTGTTCCATAACATATGTCAAAACTCTCAATACTAGAATATTGTATAGTTGATACGTAAATGATACACAAATATGCGTGATATGTTCGACGCCCATAATAATACTCAAGTCACATAAACACATGAACTTTTATCAATATTAATTATCTCTAACCTCATTTAATAATTAAAAGAGAGGCTTATCATTAAGACCCTCCTATAAAGATCATGATCGAAATGCTTAAGGTGAACTTTACTACCGTAATGTGAGCAAGTGAAGACACGAGGAATGTTATCATTGGGTTGACCTTTTCTAAAGTCCCCGTACATGGTTAAATCTCTCAAAACATTGGTCTTGTCTTTAACAATGAAATCATTTGTATCATCAAAGCCAATTCTAAAATTTTCATATTTGACATGGATGGTTCCTAACATCTTATATGGTTTCTCCGACTGAGATTCAAAATCAATATGACACGACTCCAGTCTCTTACTTTTTTTTTAACTCCACAATCCTAGATACAAGTAAATGCTTAGACTCTTCAAACTCTAGTGACTCCTTCTTCAAAACATCCATCAAACCACGAAGGTTATCTCCACCACCCTTAACATTGTCAAGCTTCTCCATAAGATCCTTCTCACGTGCCCTCAAATACCTGATTAATATAGCATCATCATTATATAATACACTTTCCTTCATCTTAGTTCTAAAGGTAAGTTGGACTTCCTCAACTTTAATGACTTGATGTACAATTCTCGAAAGTCCACTTGAAGTTCACTCTCCTCCTCTTCCTCCTCCCATTCTTCTTCTTCTTCTTCTTCTTCTTCTTCTTCTTCTTCTTCTTCTTCTTCTTCTTCTTCTTCTTCTTCTTCTTCTTCTTCTTCTTCTTCTTCTTCTTCTTCTTCTTCTCACTTAGGAATCAAATGATCAAACCTCGAAATCGGCATGCAAATGATTATATTTAACAATGGAAGACTTTTTATCTAAGCCTATATAACTAACTATGAACACATTGTAGTTAAGCTTAACATATGAATCATATTCCTCTTTTGACTCACTATCACTAAAGGTGGAATTTTATACCTTCTATTTATTTCCCTCATTCCTTACTCTAGTGGGACACTCACAAGAATAATGCCCTAAACCTTAGCATTCAAAGCACTTGTCCTGGTCATCTACCTTCTTAGGACCATCCCTTTTCTTCCCATCACTACCATTAAAGTTCTTAGGTTTCTTCTAAAAAATATTGCTTTCTCTAAGCTTTATAAACTTCTTTAACTTTCTAGCAAAGCTATCTTTCTTTTCAATATCAAGCTCATCATCACTATCAAAATTCGACACATCCTCCTTTTAGGATTTTAACAAAACACCATTATCTTCTTTTCATCCTTTTTATTTAGAGGACATATGTTCATCTCATAGTATTGAAGATCACCTACAAGTTCTTGTACTCTCATGGTGTCAACGCCACTTAGGGACTCTAGGACTGTGACTTTGGCATTGAATTTTTCTGGTAAGGACCTTAAGATTTTTTGCACAACTCTAGGCTCGGGTATAGGCTCATATAAGTCAAATAAGGAATGGAAGATATTCGATAACCTGGCATAGCTCATCAAAAGACTCCTTATCTAGCATCTTAATCACCTCAAACTTAGTTGTTAAATTTTATAACTTGGAAACCCTAACAATATTTGTACCCTTGTGTGTGGATGGTAAAATATCCCAAGCATCCTTCGCGCTCTCACAAGTCATAATCCTTATAAACTCTTCGGTAGTCATAGCATAAAAAATAATGTTTAAACCCTTGGAATTAAAAGCCCATGCATTCTTTGCAGCCGTTGTCCAAGAGTTAAACACTTTTAGAGCACCACCTTTAGTGGGAGGAGTCCACTAATACTCAATCGAGTTCTAAGTTGATTAATTTTAAGAAAAATCTCATATGTGCCTTCCCCTCTCAAGTAATAAAGGTAAGGTATCATTTGTCCCATCAAGTAATAAAGGTAAGGTAAGGGAACTCCCCTCTCAGTTAAAATTTATCTAAACCCTAAACATGCACAAAAATAGGGATCAAACACAACAAAATAGTGTAACCTGCTTTGATACAAATTTGAAAAAACTCTAGTGCCCTAGGGTTATATGGAAACATCACCAAATTTTAATTTTTTTCAATTCTTATATACGCACCAATTAAACCAAGCGTTGTGTTAAAAAATTTACTGGTTTTTGTCTCGACCTAGGCATGCATCTATGAGAGAATAAATAAGAGTAAAGACAGTAAATCACAACACGATAATGTACGAGGAAACCCCACAACAAAAAAATCCTCAAACGGCTTAGCCACACAAGTCCACAACGATATAGGCACATTTATAAGAACCACTTAGACTTACTCATCGGCTCGATCCCTTCAAATATTAAGTCGTTTCCTTGTTCCTTGTAACTTTCTTCGCGACCACTCTTAGATGACTTCTAACAACCGTACAACGTAGGAGCTTCCCACATCTTGGTATCCCACTGATCTTACTTGTCGGGACTAGTGAAATCGTCGCACACTATAAAACACAATCTCCATCGCTTAAAATGCCCATAATATGAAGAGAAAAAACTATGGTGCAACACATAAGATATCTCTAATAGACATATAGATGTAGGATTGTTGGATCTCAAACTTGGGCGTAAACTAGGGTTTAGGCGGCTTTAGATATGACTCTAAATTTCATTTTTGTAAAAACACTCAATGAAAATTGATGCCAAACCTTAGTATTTATAAAAAAAACATGAATGTTAGGTCGACACATTCTTCAAGGCAGGTCATTCGAATGAGGTTTGAATGAGATTGGTCTGATAAGGAGAGAAATATCGTATAAAGTCCATTTGAATCTCTTTGGAACGAGATGCCCAGAATCGTTTAAACATAGTGAAGAACTTGTTCGAAAGAAATACGTAACTTGGTTTGAACGACATAGAAATTTCATTCAAACTAAATTAAACATAAAAAATATTTTTTCTTTCAAAACCATTTTACAAAAAATGCCTCAAACTTATTCATGGATCAAACATAAATATGAATTCATGCCTCTTAGAAATACCTCGGATGATGAAGACAAAAATCGATATGAAATGCGATATGTACATGATGTTGATTTATCTTGGCCGTTATGATCTTCAAATAGACATCATAGTTTTGAAGGATAAACAACTAAAATCCTAACAATTTGTGGCACAAACAAGTTTTGTCCAAATACGGAATAAAGTCAATACATACAAATTGACTCAATTCGAAAATTTTGTCCCTACTACATGTCTTATGTTTTATGAAAATAGTAAAACACACTACTATTCGAAAATTCGAAAACTTGGCCGTTACCATGATCACTTTTACTGGTAGGCATATGGATACATTTTGTGAGATACCAGTACTCTTAATCAGTAAAGGGTCTTCAAGTTGGTCCCCCTAAGCCTCCTTTGAGTTTGTAGATGTCAACACTATCCCAACTGCACTTTCAGCCACATTCGAAGAAGAAATGACCATAAGGTAAATAATTCCCACTCCGTTGGATGAGTCCGACCTTCCCCTTATCCAATGGATCATACTTCTAAAATAATGGAGGTCGGAGGTTTATTAGACTTTTTGACCTTTCGTATTCTTTCAAAAACATAAAGCTAAAAAAAAAGCAATATTGGCGTTGGTATTTCCGCCGCAACCATTATTCCTATTAAGAAGGTGGATTCCACCCTCAAGGGGAAGGGTACCCCCACCAAATAATGTCGATGGCCAGGAACCCTGACTTTTCCCCCTACTACTGAGGAAGGTTATTCAGGAGTTGGATAAGGAGAAGGTCTGTAGGTTGACTACCGACAAACTCATTTCTCATGATGCGCAGACTCTGGTAAGCCTTTGTTCCTTAATCGAATTTTTAGTTTACGACTTTCTGCAGTTTTAACTTGTGATTGCATTTTTTTATAATTTGTGGTGGACTTCATCGATGTCCTCGAGGAAAAGGGATCACCAGGACAAAGCAAATGATGACCTATATCACGCTTTGGATAAGTACCAAGAGGCTTTTAAGGCCTCCAAGAAGGCTAATAAGATCGAGAAGAAGTCCACCGTATTGAAGATGACCAATCTGAGGTCAGAGAATGAGTACCAGGAGAAGGGTGTTAAGGAGAATGCCCAGATTATGTTTGAGGATCTAATGGCTAATGACAAGGCCTATAACCAAGGGTTTGTGTACGCCTTTGACCAGGCCAAAAAGAAACTAGCTTACATCCCTAAGTATAACTTTAAGAAGGGTTGGGATTTGATCTTGGCCAAGACTGAAGTCTCCCTTAAGTCTGAACTTTATGGGGAGCACGATCCAGGTTACCCACCAAAAGGATGAGGAAGAAGGCGAGGCAAAAAATGGGGCTGATTAAGAGAAGGAGGCTACCAACCTGGATTAGGTTCTAAGCAATCAAGATCATGTGAATGAGAAAGTAGGCGAAGCTAGTTAGGTTTAGGTTAGGTTTCCTTATTTTTTATATTTCCTTGTATTTTGATAAACATGCAGTAATAGTTTGCCCCATTATTTGATTTTTAATGGGTGATTTAATTGTTTCCTTACTATTGTTTGCCCAATTGTGGATTGCTTTCATTTTGTGTTTGAATGCTTTACTCTTGCTCTTTCTAGCTCGATAATAACTTATCTATGGTGATAACATTTCAAAAAAAAAAGATCTGTATTTGATACTTGGTTGGGGAGCTTCTAATCGAGCTCACGAAACCTTTGATGTTGGTTAAAAGGCACTGCATAAGATGATAAGTGCCTATCATAAGTAAGCCTATTTTGTTATTGGTCTGCACAATGAAGTCAAGTAGGTCGGGGAAATCATTGAGCTTCTACTGAATGAGAATAATTCCTTAAGGGAGATGATCAACAAGGCCAAAGAGGAGTTCCAAAATATTGAGGTGATTAAGAAAGGCCCAAACTGCCAAATAATGATGTTGAATACTCCTTTAGGAAATGTCATCGTGCAGTTTGGGCTGCTGGTTACAAAGTGGGTTGGATGGATGCCCTTTTATGTCTTGATAAATCTAAATATATGGCTTATAAGAATAGTTGGATCAACTATTAATTTCTTATGAAGGTTCTCAAGGACTTCGAGCTTTAGTTATAGTCATCCTCCCCTTGGGAGTGATGAGAGATGTATTCCTCCTGATGCAGTTCCCTTTCAGCTAGTGAAGGATAACTTATAGACTCATGACAGTGAAGATGAGTTTCATCTTAACCCAGATGATAGTCGCTAAGCTCAGATCACCGAGCTAGTGATGCGCCAATGTCAACGACCATTTTAATGTGTATAACCATTTTGACTGCGCTGACTTGGGCCTTTTTTGTAAAATGAATGTTAAGAATGAAGTTATAAGTTAGCTTCATGTCTTGAATTTTCCCATCTTTTATGATGAGCATGTATTTATCATTTGCCTTACTATTTAGAAAGTGTCATCGCACAATCTTAGGCCTGGACAAACTATGGCAAAAATGCACTTGATTATAAGGCCATCCACCTGTTCAGGATTTTAGCCGATCAAATTCGAAACACTTAGTGCTTAAACATTCCCCATAGGTTTTTTATTACATGGGGAGTTCCTGATTTTTTGTGTTCGTTAGTGATAAAAACATGTAACCTTGAGTTTCGATTAAGCATCATCTTACTAAGGCATTCAAAGTGACTATCAGAGTTTGATCGGGTTCTTAGACTGACGATCAGAACTTGATTGGGTAAACTTGCATGATTTAATAGACAATATTTTTATAATGATAACTCATAAATAAAACAAACTTAGACTTCCATTTGGAATAATAAGAAAGGTAATTGCATTTAATTTAACTTTTAATCATTCAATTGATTTTTTTTTTAAATTCTAACAAAGTTAAAAAATAAATTTCCCCAAGATTGGCCGCATTCTAGGCCTAGGAATCTCCTTAACACCCATTGTTTCCAAATGATAGGATCCTTGGAGTTCACCTCTGATAACTTTGAAGGGACCTTCCTATGTAGGACCTAAATTTTTATTCCATGATTTCTTTTTGTTGCCAATTAATTCTCTGAGGACATAGTCCCTGACATATAACTTTCTTGGGTTGACTTGCCAATTAATTCTCTGAGGACATAGTCCCTGACCTATAACATTCTTGGGTTGACACCTTTGTTGTACTTCTTGGCCAATTACTATTGCTAAGAAACCAGTTTGATCAAAGCTTGTTCTATCAATTATTTATCTAGGTCAAGCTTAGTCCTTATAATTTCTTTGTTCAGGATTTTATCGGTAATAGTTGTCTTCATGGTTGGGAAGCCAACTTCCAAAGGAAGTACGACTTCCATTCCATAAGATAAGGTAAAGGGTGCTTCTCTCATCAAGATCCTGGGCTAGTATGATATGCCCAGAGGACACGGGGAAGCTCGTCCACCCAATAACAATTTGCTTTCTTCAACATTTTCTTTATCTCGTCGGGCATTATTTTGTTGGAGGCCTCAGCCTGCCCATTGTTTTGATATTTGGCCATCGAACTGAAGGTGTTCTTAATCTGTAGTTGTTGTAGAAGTCTTGAAATGGTACTCTCTCAAATTTTATTCTATTATTAGAGATGATTATTCGCGGCACACCAAAATAGGTCACGATGTTTCTATAGGTAAATTTGATCACATTAGTGTCCCTGATGTTTGTTAAAGGTTCAAACTCTATTAACTTATTAAAGTAGTCCATGATAACCAGGATATACTTTCGATTCTTCGGTGCTGTAGGTAAGGGAACCAAAATGTTCGATACCCACTAAGAAAAGGTCTATGGGCTAGTCAATTACTTCAGGTCATTGGATGGTTGGTGAAGCAGGCGAGAACTCTTGGCACGTTTTTCACTTCCTGACATAGGAAACCGCATCTTTATTCATATACAACCACCAATGGACCTCTTTGATGGTTCTTAATTCCAAAGTTCTTACCCTGATGTGGCTTATATATTCCCCTTTATGAAGTTCGTACAAAAATTGGTCGATGCCATTTGGGTGTACAGATTGGAGGTATGGACCTATGGAAGATCGCATATAGAGTTTGCCTTCAGGTGAAAAGTAAAAGTGATCAATTATTACCCTAAATTAATGGGCCTGCTTTTTTTCCAGTTGGTATTACATCCTCTTGTAAATAGTCTATGAATGAGTCCATATAACTAGAAGATTTCGGATACGAGGACTTATTTGGTGACCTTTGGTTGTGCGATACTTGGTTGGGCGATATATTACACCTCAATGGTTATTTTAAGATCAAAATCAACTATTGAACCCAGAGTAGCTAAAGCATATTCATTACTCTTATGTCAATGAGGAAACTGTTGAATATGGACCTTCTCAAACTAGGGGACCAGGTCTTGGACGACCTGTAAATTTACTAACATTCGTTCGTATCTGGCATTGTAGTCTCCTAATACTTGATTATATACCAACCTTGAGTCGTAATAGACGTCAAGGTGACTTGCGCTAAGAGATAATTCTTTCCATAATTCGATGGTGCGAGATTTGTATTCGGCCTTATTTATGGACGCTCCGAAGCCATGTGAAATCCCTTACTCGATTATGTTTGTTTTGGAGTGATCATGACAACTTATACTCCTTCACTTTTTGAGTCAGTCAAACCCTTCATTATCTGTTTAGTCGGCGAGCTCCGCTCCGTTGGGATCCTTCTCTCCAATGAACTCAATGATGAAATCCTTGGTCGACGGTAGATGTTAAATCTTCCTAAATCCACCGACCATTTGGGCATCTGTCCGGACAGGTCAGCCTTTCTGAGGACTTATTTTAGAGGAAAATATGTGACAACTATAATCGAGTGGGATTCGAAGTAGTGTTTCAATTTTCATAAAGCAATAACTAGAGAGTAAGATAGTTTCTCTATAGGAAGGTAGCATTTCTAGGAATGTAGGAGTGTCTTGCTAACATAATAGATAGGGCCTAATGTCCACCATTTTCTCATATTAATGACGAAATAATAACATGATCAGACGCAATGAGATATAGGTAAACTTGATCTCCCGAATTTGGGATCTCAAGTAGAGGTGGCCGTTTAAAATATAGCTTAATTTCCTCAAGTGACTTCGAGCATTCCTCATTCTAGGTGAGACCCTTATTTTTTTCAATAGATGAAAGATTGGTCAATAACTTTTAGAAGATTTTAAGATGAAGTGGTTGAGTGCTTCTAACATTCTACTTAGCTTGTGAATATTATGAAGTTTTTTTAGTGGTTGAACATTGTTTATCACCTCAATTTGGTCGAGGTCGACCTATATACCCCTTTTGCTGACCAAATATCATAGTAAATTTCCCTACTGAACCTCGAATGAGCATTTAGATGCATTGGGCTTCATCCTATAATAACTGAGGAAATTAGATGTCTTCCTCAAGTCCTGTAGGTGGTCAGTTTTATGCTTTCTCTTCACGAGCATGTCGTCTATATAGACTTTCATGGTGTCACCCAACTGATGTTTAAATGTCTTGGTGACCAACTGTTGGTATATTTATCCCATGTTCTTGAGTCCAAATGATATGGATATGTAGTAGTATAAGCTAAGAGTACTAATGAATGAGGTCTTTTCCTAGTCGGGGCCGAATAAAAGAATTTGATGTTATCTTAAGCACACATCTAGGAAAGTCGTCCATTCATAACTGGCTATAGTGTAGACTAATTATTTGATCTTAGACAAAGGAAAACTGTCTTGGGACATGATTTATTGAGGTCAGTGCGTCCATGTAGACTCCTCACTTTTCGTTACTTTTCTTTACGAATACTGGGTTGGAAAGCCATTTAGGGAATTGAACTTCTTTAATGTATCTTGCCCCCGAGACTTTCACCACTTCATTTTTACAAGCTTTTCCTTATCTGGACTGCTCGGTGAGCCTTTTATATGATTTTATGTAATGATGGGTCCATATGAAGTCGATGACACATGAATTGGGATAAACCCCAAGCAGATCATAAGGCTACCAAGCAAAACCATCTTTATTCTCTTTGACCAGAGAGATCCATTCTTCTTTTTTGTGATCAATGAGTGATCTTCTGACTAGAAATTTCTTCTCTTGGTGAGAATCATCAAATATTACTTCTTATAATGGTTCCATAACTATGTTTGTGGGACGACCCTAGTTTCTTCCACTCCTGGTCTGCCATAATTTAATTGCTACTTAAAAAAAGTATCTCCATCCTTGGCCAGATAATTCACTACCACTTTTCTTTATTTTTCTCTTTCTTAGCTTTGATAGCAATGATATAGCATTTCCAAGTAACGACCCGATTCCCCCTTATCTCTATTATCCCCCGGTCAGTGATGCATTTGAGCTTCTAGTGATAAGTGGAGGAGACAACCCTCATGGTGTGAAGCCCTCCTTATTCGAGTATGGAGTTATAAGGAGAATAAATAGACACAACAAGAAACTCAATCAAATTTGAGATATTCTAAGTTCAGATAGGCAGAACCATTTTCCCTAGTGGCATCGTCATCTTTCCAGTGAATCCAACCAAAGGGATAGTTTCTTCTTTTTAATCCTCCATCTTGAGATCAATCTTGGTAAAAAACTTCAGGTATTGAATTCTGAGAAAATTCCCTGGTCAACTAGTAGCTTATTCACATCCCAGTTAATAATCTTGAGAGTGATTATTAGCGCATCATGATGCAGAGTTAAAACTCCGACTGGGTATTCCTTTATAAAGACTATATATTTATTATAGTCAATATCTATTGGGGATCGGCGTTTTCTTACTGGAGTTGTAGAAGGGTCGATTTGGAAGGCCTCCGTTACCGTAGTGATTTTATTTAGTTCCATACGAACAACATTGCCTTAGATTTGGTTTAGACTCGAAGCATGATAGATTACTAAGAACTCATGTCCCATCTCATCATCTAGGATGTTATTAGGCTTCTTATATTCCTTCATATCGGGATTTGGACCTGTTTTCTCCATGTAGTCGTTCATGTGGATTTCATAGGGAAATTATTATAGATGAGACTTGAGAGGCTTACTGTTCTCTGTCTTGTTCCTATGCTCTTGTGATAGGTGCATCTTAGAGTGTTGTTCCTTTTAGATGGATCTCCCATTATCTCCCTCTACTATTAGAGGAATTGCAGATCCTTAATCTTGTTCAAGATCTTATAGATAATCTCTTTGAAAATGGTGTTAATCACCAGGTAGGCTTTGGATGGGTCCACCTTGTTATTATTTTTGGATTCACCACCCCGTTTATTATTCCTCTTTAGGGGGACATTCTTTTTCTCTCCATTATTGGTCATCTTCGACCGACCATTGTCGTGATGGGTTCCAGCAACCTCATCTTCTACTTGATAATATTTCTCTGTCCATGACATTAAATCGCCAATTATTTTGGCCTCATTTTAGGGGAGGGATTGGTGCAATATAGATTTGATTGACATACCAATCTTGAATGAAGAGACTACGACCTATACTAAATAGTCCTCCACTTCATTATAAGTTTTTCTGTATCGCTGAGCATACTCTTGCAGGGTTTCCTAGGCCTTTTTCCTCATGGTGAGGAGAGGATCCACCCTCATAGGATAAGATCGGCTAGTTATGAACCTACTAGTGAAATCTTTTGCAAGTTGCTTGGAAATTTTGATCGACTTGTGTGGTAGTTTTTTTAACCACCTCTATGTGGGGTTCCGAAGAATGTAAGGGAATATACATCACATAAGACCATTATTATTTTTCTATAGGGTCGTATCTTGATGATATTTGAGAATACCTTCATAGATCTTGAATCTAGGAGTGAAGAACTTCTTATTGGGTTCTAGTTCCTTAATTGACCTTGAGATGAGATAAGGGGCTTTATCTGACTGATAAGGGCCATCTTGGACTGTTCCTTAGTGGACCTCTCCCTACGATGATCAGGATCATCCATACTTTTTCAAATGAAATCACGAAGATCATACCTACGATGACCCTCCTCCTGGTCTCTTTGCATCGGCGAAATTTTTTGTTTGGAGTTCTCCTGATTGTGTACTAAACTCCTTCCTTGGCTGCGAGTTTTACTCGCATATGGGCTAAGGGGTCAGGCATGAAGATTGTGATTATCTCTCTTAAGGCGACGTTGCAAACGTTCATTCTCCTCCTCTTTGAGGTGCGTGGTGTCCTCTGGCTGACAGAGTCGTCATTCACAAGCGTGAACAAGCTATGAGATCTAAGATATTCATTACTTTACTCAAAGTGTTCCTCCTATGGATGATATAGTAAATTAGACCGTTGACTCCTGTTATGGTGGACCTCAGACCCGACACTAGGTGTTGAGGCCCGTTTTTATGGTTATTATTGAATGATGATGGTTCACTGTATAGGTGAGACATGACTGCTCGTTGGCTTTAATTGGTTGAGAAAAAGGAAACTCGTTACCACAGATGGTGCTAATTGTAGTTGGTAAAATCCTACTCAAATTATTCAAAGAAAACAAAGACGAACTGTAAATAAAACTCACACAATCGCACAACACACGGTATACGTGGTTCGGCAATGTGCCTACGTCCACATGGTGTTTCTCTCTTTATATCGATTAATTCATAATAACATGAACTACATGCCCCTTTTTTTAGGAGTGAGGGTTTCATTTATAATGAATCTAGAAGAGGATAAGCCATGAATAACTCTCGAACTCTTAGATGCAGTTACGGTGTGATCGAACTGATCCTAGCCCAAGATACTCGCTGATCAAATCTCCTTTTGTTCTTATCGTGAAATTGCGATCCTATATCTGAGTTGTCGAACATGTGTCAGCTATTCCTATCTGGTCGAACAATTTAGATCATTCTCCTATAATATATATCGTATATTATTACAAAACACTATAAACTAGTATGTCTAACGTTAGATTTGTTATTTTATAAATAAATTAACAATTAAAATCATACCAAAAAATGATGAAGTTACAAATGACGTCATGAATTTTATGTTGCATATACAACATGTTCCACCAAACATATGACAATAAATAATAACTAAATAACATGACTATTTGACAATTATAGGAAATATATATATATATACACACACATGATATTGGCATTAAATTTATTAATTTATTCTTCCTTTATTTTCAGGGGAGGGGAATGGAACTCTTAGGGCCTGTTTGGTTTGCAACTATAATTCTGTTTTCTGTGTTTAAATACAATTCTGATAAAAATCTTCGTTTGGCAACCTGTTTTTAAACACATAATTATAATATTTCTGTGTTATAATCAAGTTTTTCAGAAAACAGGTTTAGGGTGTTTTATAACTTCCCTTTTTTATTTTTCTACTCAGAATTATTCATTCTTAATATTTTAAAGCAGTTATACCTTAATATATAATATACATACATAATACATTAATATGTGTGTAATTCTTATAAATAAACAATATATATATATATACATGTACACAAAATTATGTATAGAATAATATAAAGTTAAATAATATTATCAATGGATACATGATACTTATATATAGTTTTATACATATATTATTAATGTATGGAATTATATAAAATATACATATAGTACATATGTATTAAAAAATATTATCAATTTATGTATGTATATAATTTTATAGTGAATTATACATGCAATATCTTTATATATATTAAATGTATGTGTATATAATTTATGATGTATGTATGTATGTATGTATGTATGTATGAATGTATGTATGTATGTATGTATGTATGTATACTTATATGTATACATTCATGTATGTATGTATATATGTATACATTCATGTATGTATGAAAGTAATTTATGATGTACGTATGTGTGTATGTATGTATGTGTATATATGAAAGTAATTTATGATGTATGTATGTATGTATGAAAGTAATTTATGATGTACGTATGTGTGTATGTATGTATGTATATATGTATACATTCATGTATCATGTATGTAAGAAAGTTTTATCTCTCTCACTCTCTCTCTCTCTCTCTCTCTCTCTCTCTGTATATATATATATATATATATATATACACACACACACACACACACACACACACATTAATGATATAAATATACATGTTTGTCAATTTTGTCAAATTTTAAAAAAATTGTATTTAAAAACAAGTTTAGCAAACGCACACCAATAATTATAAACACAAAAAACTGAATTTTAAAACTGTATTTAAAAACAGTGTTTAAATCGAGTTTTCTGAATAGAGAACCAAACAAGCCCTTAATTTCCTACATGATGATGAGAACCATAAGCACTAAACTAACCATAATGGTTATTTTATTTATCCAGATTATTGGACTTTAATCGCATTTAGTTATACGAAATAATTTAAACGAAATTCTTTTATCTTGAATCCATCCTAAAAAAATACTCGATCTTTTTCTTTTCAGAAAATATCTTATTCTTTGTTTAAATTATTCACAACATCATCCATAAACTTATAATTTTAGTTTTTATTTAAATTTAAAATGTGAAAACAAATATATAAGTAAAAATTAAATGTATTAACTAATTAAAAAAAACTAACTTAGGGGAAAGGAAAATGAGTATAACACTAAAATGAGGGAATGTGTGATTTAGCCCCATCTTACCTATTTTCCTCAATTTACTCAATCAATCAATCATGCATGGACATTTAAAAAAAAAATTACTTTAAAATTATTCGCATTCCTCATGTCACATTGATATAAAATTGCAAATAATTATGAAGAAAAAAAGAATATAATACGTCAACTCTTTAAACATTAAAAGCTTGTAATTCGATGCTAAAAGGATGTATTAAATAAGTTAAATAAATTTTTTACTTAAACTCCATCTAGATGGAAGTAGATTCAGTTAATTGAATGCAATAACATAATTGTGTTAAATAATTGTAAACATGAAAATAATAGAAATATAAACCATATGATATAAAATGAATTAATCCATTTTTAGGTCATGATTATCACTTTGGTTAATAACGACCGTGTTTGTCACTTCACTTCGTTATGTTTTTATCTTATACCTCTAATTTTTTTATGATATAAACGATCGTTAGGAAATTGGACTTGAATTAGACATTTCCCATACTTTTGGGGATTGTGCCACCTTTTTAAATTTTAGGGGTTGAACTGAGAATTAGTCCAAATTTCATGGGATTAAAATGCCAATAATTTTATATATTCTATGAAAAATGAAAACTTGTACCCACAGGATACATATTTTGAACCTTAAAATAGAAATAACAAGGATCTTTCATGGATATTTGTATTTTATTAATTATATGTCATAATCTTTGTTTCCATCATTTTCCATTCTTAACATATCAAGAATCATATTATATTAGATAAATATTTTCCCACTTTGTGTAATTCGAATCATGCCTACTTTATCTTTTCATGAATTTCTCCATAATTCAATATTCCTATATGACTAATGCTATGCCAGAAAAAATCAACACATTTTGAGATGATGAACTTATGTGTTGTACCCGCACTTGCTCTTGTCCGAGTCCAACCAGTGCCAACTAAAGCCTATAAGGGGCTTTAGGCAAATACTAAAATTGGGAGCCTTTTAATTATATATTTAATAAATTTTAATATTATTATAAATTTTAATTTTTTTCTAATTGAATTGAATTTTTCTTGCCCTTTGAGATGCAAAATCATTGATAATTTTTTTGTATTCAATACGTTCTAATATATCATTTTCAATTGATAATGTGGCTAACCTCCTCAATATTTATTGTCACATTATTGATCTCAAATATGATTTTATTATTTTCAATTTTGAAAAACTTCTTTCTGTTGAAACAACTGTGACGAATATTGTAAATAATACTCTATAATCTATATAGGCATTCAAAAACGAGTCGATTTTCTTTAAGTAATCCAGTGCTTCCATTGCAGATTATAATTTCAGTTTTAAAAATTCTTTCGAAATTTAAACTCACAAAATAGATCATTACCATCAATATTTCGAATCTCACTAATATTGTAGGACACGTTCACGATTTAGACAATATTTTTTAAGTTATCATTGTTTAATGATTTTAACTTTTTAAAATCAAACAAGAACCCAAATACTTATTCATATTTTTTTAATTGTTCCAATATACTATTAGTAGAGGATAGTTCTTGATCTACTACACATAAAAAGTAAGTAGTTCTAAAAGACTCTTCCTGTGATTGAACTACTTCATCACTTGAATTTTCATCAAGTTATTTTTTTTCTACAAACCACTCTTTTTTTTAAGAAAATATGGATTATATCTTCATATCATTTGTAATCTTTTTTGACGTAATTATGGACAACTCATATCCATCATTTCTATAATTTTCAGAAAATGTGTTAAGGCCTTTTAATTGTTCAATGGTAATGTCTAGAGGCATATTTTTAGATTGTAAATTTTTACTAACAACATTGACATCAAATAGTATATCATACCAAATAATCATCGATAACAAAAACTCATAATTTCTAAATCATTTTTTGCTATACTTCGGGCTTGGGTTTTTGTTTTAGGATCGACATATTTAGAATTTGCTAGTTCATATAAAACGTCTCTTATTTGTGGTGCTTCAAATCTTATTGCTATAATTGATTCAATACGACTCTCCCAATGTGTTTGTGAAAGTGACTTAACTTTAATAAAATATCCCATCATTCTGTTGAAGAAGAAAATACACAATATATACATTATAATATTCCAAAAAATGACTCTACTTTTGTGGTAGAACTTGCCATATCAAAAACTACTAGATTAAGACTATGATATCCACATGACATATAAAATGCTCTTGTATTTATATTTAATAATCTTTTTTGTACACCATGTTCATTACCTTTCATATTTGATCTATTGTTGTAACTTTGTCCCCAAATGTCATCAATATTGAGTTTACGTTTTTCAAGTATATTTAATAACTCATCAAAAAGTCCTTTTCCCGATGTGTCGTATACTTTGATAAATTCTAAAAGATACTTGTGTATCTTTACGGGTGTTGTTAAAATATTTGTGCATCGTACTATAAGAGTCATTTATTTTTCGTGACTTATATCTGGAGTGCAATCAAGAATTACTGAAAAATATTTTGCTTATTTAATTTTTTTTAATAATTTTATTTTTCACTTCAGAGGATAACAATTGTATTTACTCATTTTGTATATTTTGTCTGACATAATGATTAATTAATTCACCACTTTTTATACGATGCACATGTTCTTTCGTTATTGGATCATGTTCGGCAAACATTTCAATAATGTTTAAAAAATTACCTTTATTATCTTGATCTATTTTCTCATTTTGTCCATGAAATTCGATATTACATTTAACAAGTATTTTTACGAGAATAATAATTCTCAAAAGTATATTTTTTCAGCGTTCTTTTTCTTTGTTAATTTGTTCTTGGTATCTATTATCAATTGTCTTATTTTTAGATAATCTTATTTCTAAGTCATCCCATAACTCCTTGTTAATTGTATGTTCATCATATATTTCATGTGTTCTAAGTTTAGATATAATATTTTTCCAATCACTACCTCCCTCATTACTTAATTGGTTTATTTTATATTACAACAAAAATAATATATTATATTAAAATCCTAATAGTATACTAACCACCTTCGATTCGATTTTTCTCCATTTGGAAATATACAAGTGTAATATTTTATTAAAAAATTTCTTTTATATTCATCACTATGATACTTCAATTTTTTCTCTCGAATGGGGCCCTTTTTTACCAATAAATATCTTAATTGAATATCAATATTATCCCATCTCCCCGGATTGTAAATATTTGATATCATTTCTTTAGTTTGTTCATTGTCGTTAATATCATTTGAAATATTTTAGTGGTAATTTCTTTTGTCAATTTCATCATTATTATTTTTTTCTTTTATTTTCTTCCATATTTTCACAAATATCCACGTTAGAAAGACTATCAGTAGATAATTGATCATTAGTTAAATCATCTAAATATTCATTTATCACATTATCATTTGAAGTGCTTGTTCTTTTTTTATTATTACAAAAAATAAATTTATCCAATACTTCCTTTTGAGATTGATTAAATTCTTCATGTTTTCTTTTTTTATTACGTCATTGAGCACCACTTTCATATTTTTAAATAGACAATTACAATAAAAAAAATTATCAACTACAATCTGTGACACCCCGCCTAATTAAATACCGGGCGATCACTCCTTTATTAAATTAAATCAAGGTGAACAGTTTGGTTCATTCTTAGCATCACTGTCGTAAAAAAGAAACTTTCCAATTAACACCCTAAATAATTAAGCTAAGTGTCAAAACCAATTTTAAACATTAACTTCCAAATTTTATTTAAAGAAAAGATTTATTTAATTTATTAACAAAGCTCAATGAATAAGATACACACCACAATAAACTGGAACGAACGAATCCAATATATAAAACATTCATCAACGAATGTCAACATGCGAGAAAAATAAAGTAGTACATCCGTTCTGAACAAAATCCCATAATAACGAACTAGGAAATAACTGAAATAACAATGTCCCAACATAAAGAAATAATGGAAAGGGCTACACATGCCCATCTGAATGAAAGTGCTAAGAGTGGATCTGAATGGACGAAGTCGTCTAATCAAAAGACCTGCAACTCCCACCTAAGCTGTAGCGCGTTCCTTCCAATAGATCCTAAGCAAGACGCCCCTATGGCTGGGCACCTGAAATACATACATATATATACAAGGGGGAGAGGGAGAGAAGAAACGGGTCAGAGCCCGAAAGTGTGTGTTATTTAAAATCAGTTTAGCAAGTATTTAAATTGATACAGGCCAATGCAACAACATATTAGTTCGACACTCCCTTGAGAAATTCTCACCTCTCTTCTAGTGTGCACGCCTATCGTACTAACCTTCCCAAATGGTTTAACTTAACATTTTAGATCATACTAACCTTCCCAATAATTTAGTTTCTCTTAACTTACTCATAAGTTTTAAAACCGAACCATGTCAACGTGTGAAAAGGTTACTTTCAATGTGTAGCACAACTCTCGTTTTAGCTTCATTAATTTATAAAGTTTCCCAGTGTCATATTATACTTTCGCAAAACAGTATTTATTATATGAGTCAACAACCATGTCCTACTTATCAAGTCACAGTAGGTAGTTTGAATTCCATAATCTCATATATATATATTAACTACTCGAATAATATATATATATAACAGCACCCCAACTAAAACTATGGTGCGGGCGTACTCTGCTATCCAATACCCGTATCGTTCACACAAAGGGAAGTACAAATTCGGAATCACTCACGAACTGTATCAACATATACACAAACAAGATTGAGGCGAAGCATAGATTCCAAGTCCAAGAGGTCAGTACATACCCTCACGTCTCTTAGGACCGTCCGACTATCAATCTGATAGCCCGTACCTAGGATCTCTATCTTCTAGGGTACGAATCAATATCCCCCGTAAGGCAACACAGGATAAGACCGTCCTAGCGCGGTAACCTCAGGGATAGCAAGTAGCGCGGGTACGTTTTTCACATGTATATAATATATGCACACACAATCATATAAATATACCAATTTCCTCATATTAATATAGGTTCCTCTCATTACCCATAATTACAACATTTATCCTTAATTTCACATTATTAAGATTACGTATAAGGTTTCGTCTCTAACCTTGACTCGAAGGGTTTTCTCACTAATTACGTGACACTCGTGGATTCTAACTATCCAAGTAGGAAATTCAGAAGGTAGACGCCTATTCACTATCGTAAGTATTTGACGTAATCTCTCACTTGAAATGCGTAGTTTCATCATTCTTTAATTAATTGTCCCTAAAACGCAATTATCGTCTCATAATAAAGTTCCCATCCTTTAACCATATGTCCTACTGGTCTCTCCTATATCCCAAAACATTTTATTTATAATGCCCAAGAATCATTCCACGATAAATTAATTCAACTAATTAAACAAGGGGAAATAAGAGGCTGCCAGGAAGGGTCGATCGATCGACGGCTGGGGCTCGATCGATCGAACCTTCGATCGATCGACGCTCTAGGGTCGATCGATCGATCAAGCAGGTCTGCGAAAATTCTGCAGAATTGCAGTTGCGGGTTTCACCAAAGTTCTTCATTCAAATTCATATTTTCCAACCCTAATCGTCCCAAAACTTATACCACAAACATAATAACATATTACCAGATGTTTCTAACGTTAAGCTTGCGTATAACCATCATTAAACATGATTAAACAACCTAAAATCTCATCTAATCATCAAGAACCCTAAGTTTTCTTAACTTCTGTTCTAATCATTTTTTCTCCAGAATTTCCTTCTACATAATCATCAAAAATTCGTGGGTCAATCATCTACATCATATAAGACTTCCAGAATATGGTTTTAATCTTTTCTACATGCAAATTCCTATCAAAAAGTGGGGTTTTCTTCCATAGATTACACTCCTAATCATTCCTAACTAATATGAATATTGCACCAACGAAAATACGCAAGTTAAACACTTGCTTGGGATTTCAGAGGTCTGGTTTCCTGTAGATGTTGGTGTGGTTGCGTTCTCCTTCTCATGATCTACGCGTTGGTGGTGACGGCGGTGCAAACGGTGGTGTTTTGGCCTTGAATCTCCTTGAGAGCTCTCTCCTCTCTTCTCCAATGGCCGTTCTAGGGTTCTGAATGTTCTAACCCTAAAAGGCTAACCTAAATAGCTGCTAAAGATGGCTGAAATTCGTGGGTTTAATTACCCTATTTTTGTAAAATGACCAAAATGCCCTCCCGGGTCACTAATTAGGCCTAAAAACACCCCGAGACCCAAACTAAACCTCCGGGTACACTTTTCTGACTATCTCGACCCTTCCGGACGCGTTGGCGCACTCAAAACGACCATACGAACAACTTATAAAATATTCACTCTTATATATTAATAATTAGTCTTGACGCGACACGGGTGCGTCCCGACTAAAATTCCCAAAACTGTCATTTCATTCACTCGTGACATTTACTATAACCAATATCATATATTACTATGCTCATAAGTAATATTTAACAATTTCATATAATTACTAACTCACGTCACGTTAATAATTATAACATAATTAATTTCC
The DNA here is from genome assembly GCA_949130495.1 of Sambucus nigra. Lineage (NCBI taxonomy): Eukaryota > Viridiplantae > Streptophyta > Magnoliopsida > Dipsacales > Adoxaceae > Sambucus > Sambucus nigra. The sequence goes on along the minus strand of OX422218.1, from coordinate 451,695,263 downwards.
GGATTTTCATTAAATAATTCACTCTCATTAAATTTAATAAATCCCCAAATTAATATAGCATAAAAATACGGGGTATTACACAATCTAAAACACAAATATGACTGGAAAAAAATGTCAAGGAATGATGGAATCTGATGATAGCACTATCACAAGGTGTTCACCCAATTCAACTTGTAAATCTGGAAAAAATAAGAAATAAAAATTAGGAAATTATAAATATAAAATGTAGAGGAGAATAAACATATATAAATTATTAAAAGAATGTGAAATGAAAAATATTTTTGTCTTGAGTTGAGAGAGTTAAAAAGAGCTTGGTAAAAAGGAGATCTATTGATTTTTTCCAGTCGTGTGTGTTTATGGAGGGAGGGAGAGGCAAACAAATTTTGGTTGAAAAATATTATTATAGAGAGATGAGAAAAAGAGAAATTGAGGGAAAGAGAAAGAGTGTGTGTTGAATCATTACCTATAAAGAGGGAAATAATAATTATGTCTTCCACTTTTGCTTTTATTCCTCTTCAGCTGATACAAAATAAGATAACATCAAAAATATGTTTTTTTTCAATAAATTATATATATATATATATATATATATATATATATATATATATATATATATATATATATATATATATATATATATATATATCATGATGGGCCGGTGTTGAGTCCCACTATAGTAAAACTCGAACGTGAGTCAATACAAGTGCAACACGTCTATATCTTTACGTTATCGTTTTCATATTACTAAGTTAAATCAATTTTTGCCCAATCAATTCGAGTCTAACACAATCACTAGTAATTCATCCAATTGATCTCAAATTTCTATTACACCAATATAATTATTTTCCAATTTCTTAACATTCTTATAAAAATCGCAACCACAAAATAATCACCAGATTAAGTTACCATAAATAAACATCAAAGTAGCGCATATATATTTATATTATACTTCCAAAGCAATAATAGTAGAGATTTTAATTGTCATTAATACAATTCCAATTAAAATTGAAGCTCCACGACCTTGAAAACTAAAACATCTTTCCACCTATTGAGCTCCCTCCCCAAAACCTAGGTTAGCCCGTTAGTTCTTCAAGTCCTTCTAGCTTCCGCTCTTTCCCCTTCTCTCTCATGTGTATATCACAGACGCTTTGATAAAGAGGGTTCCAAGGTAGATGAAATCAGCACCCAAAAAAATCATATCGGAGAGACATGAGTGTAGCAGCAAGGGAAATGCTCAACACGAGATACACACAAGGGCAGAGCTAGGATTCCTCGAAAGAGTGGGCTAACATTAGTGGCGGAGCTGGAAATTTTTGTCCGTTGGGGCAAAAGTCTCGACCAATACCGGGGATATGGGGGCGGTAGCCCCCGAGGAAAAAAAAATTAAGTTTTTTTTCCACTAATTTTTAACCCTAACAAATTTGAGAGTAATTTTTCAACAACATTTTGACTCTAAGTAGGATAATTGGTATTAAAGAGTCTCAAAAAATAAATTAATACCCCCAAATATGAAGGAATTACCTAATCAATTTAATTTAATAAAGACTTAACAAAAAAAATGATTTTCTCTTTAGTTATAACCCCACCTAAGTAGCAATCAGTGCATCTTGAAAACTAACATTATATGACAAAAAATGAATAAAAATAAATTATTTATTTACCTTGTTGCTCAAAATTTTCAAATGTCAAAAGATTAATTAATAATTAAACACAGTTGAAGCTGATTGTCAACCGAACAAAGATTAGATCAATTAAGCTCAAATGAAATGAACTCTCTCCCTGAGAAAAAAGAGTCACAAGAAATAATCATCAAAATTAGAGCTCCTCATATAAAACCTTCACTTGCCTTTACTGGAATTGTTTGGAGCGTGTGCAGAAGAATGAAAAAGGATTTTTAACATATGGCTTCTTTAATTGTAACTTAGATTTCAAGAACTTGGGCACTTGATCTAGTATTGGGTATTTGTGGAGGGCTATATTTTTCTTTTGAGAACACGAGCATTTGAGTAGGAGGTAAATTTCTATGAGTTGGGAAAGTTTGCATGCCTACTGAGATTTTTTCATTCTGGGTGGGGTGGGCTACAGCCCTGGTGGGCCCACCCCTAGATCCGCCCTTGGATACACATTTGCTTCAAGGCCATGTATAATGTAATCCCATGTAAATTCCAGCCCTCTAGCACCCACCCAAAGAGTCACCAAAATCCCACCTAAGCCCAACAACTTGGAACTTATGATTTTGAGTGATGTTCCTGCGAGTCATGGCAAAGTAAATACTGACAACATCTACAAAACCAATTGAAGCTTTCAACAGTTCCTAATATGGATCGAAGCCGTCACTATCAGATACCTTAAGAAATGTTGCTAGGCACACTAATGTTGTCATAAGATAAACAAGAGCAGATTTGATGGAAGTCCCAAGTGTATCGTAATCGGATAGTAGAGGCGTAGCAGAATAGTAGACAAAGTGGGGTCCGAAGGTTAAGATTGTACAGTTGTAGAAGTGAAACATCGTCAACCATTATTATAATGCACTGTAAATTTGTAAATTATTCATTCCTAAGAGCATCCACAGAGGAGGGAGACCCACGAAAGGTAAATTACAGATTGAAAAGTGAGTTTGCCCTTTCATTGCTCTCTGATCTCACAGCGGTGAAAAAGTAAGAATTTGTAAAATTTTTCCTACGAACAATAAAAGTTCGTAGGAAACAAAATTAAAACTTCTTACGAACAACAGAAGTTCGTAGGAATTGTAACGAACTTTTGTTGTTCGTAGGAACCCAAAAATATGATAAAAATGATTATTTATATTTCTTACGAACTTCATTTGTTCGTATCAATTGCTACGAACAAATGAAGTTCGTAGGAACCCTTACAGAATTTGTACCCATTCTCTAAATTTAGAGAACGCTTACAAATTCTTTTACAGAATTTGTTCATTTTCACCCACCATTACAAGTGCCAAATTCTGTAAAATTACAAAATCTCTTGTTTTTTTCTTCCCCCATTGTGAATGCTCTAATAAGTAGCCTTAGTATGAGAAAAATTATTTTATGATTGCTTCCTTATTTGATATGTTAAAAAAATTTCTGTGTTTTTTCTAAAAACATTTATCAAAGTTAAAAACTATTTTTTAAAAACAATTAAACTTTCATTTTACGGAATATTATGCCTTAGAAAGAATAATGTTATATGTAATGTTCTGCAATGTTTGAAGGTGTTGTAACAAAGATGAGACTCAAAAATATTTAATGCATTTGAGAAGATTGGGATATGTAAAATTAATGAAAGTGCAAGCAAACTAATATACACCAGATGAATTGATATTTTTTATTCATTTTTTATTAATGCACATCCTATTGGATTATTTGGTAGCAAATACTCATTATAAATCTATTATGAATATATAATTAAAGATATTACAAAACAACGACAAAGATGTTTTTATAACTTAAAAAGTAAAAGCAAAATTTTTTATCTATTTTCTTATGATTATATTACAAGTTATTATTTTGATACAAACACAACATGACACAATTTCATGTAAAAAATCCTTACATGAATACGACACGTTCAAGAAATATCGTATCGATTTTGGATCATGTTGTTGTGTTGTCAAAATTGTGCAGTTGAGTATTTTTTTTAGACTCATTCACGGTAAAATATTAAGCACGATAAATTATTATATGTTATCAATTATTATTTATTTATATTTATTAAGTCGTGTTTTAAATAGTTTTTGAAATACTTAATTTTTATTTAAATGCTCGCGCATCGCGGGAGTTACATGCTAGTTATACCTCTAATACGATAGTATTAAATGTATAAATGAGGAACCTTAAAATGTATGCTTGCACTTATTTAAAAACAATCCATTACTCTCCTTTAAAATCTATTACTCTCCCCTAGCATCCCTCTATTTTAATTGCATAACTAATCAGATTTGGACTTTACACATACCAGTAATAGTTGTAATATAGTTTCCTATTATAAATCCCACCGTCAATCACTCGATGCTTGCCATATTTTACTTTCATATAGAAGGGTCCTTCATTTAGTCATTTAACCCCATATTTGGTCACATCTCCATACTTTAACTTGCTAAGTTTGACTACCAAATTATCAACCAAGTTATATTGATGTTTAAGCAGAACCAACCCCAAATATGTAATTCCCCATTGAACATAAAACTGAAGCGAAGTGTGGTGGGGGTTGGGTCGAAGATTCCATCAGGTGACATTTTTTTGTAGAATTCTTTTTACTTTCTAGAAATTTTGTGCTTTTTTATGGGAAATGTTTTGCTGTTTTTTTCCTTTTTTTAACAAAGTTGGAATTTTTTTCCCTACAAAACTGTTTTTGCGTATTTTTTAAAGTTTTATTCAATATTAGTCAAACTTTAAAAAAAAATTCTATTATGTTCCATATGTAATTTTTTTTAATATTATTCAAACTTTAAACTATTTTTTGTATTATTTCACATTTTTTTAAAGATCTTTTTTAGTATTTTCCATATTCCTAGAAAGTTTTTTTAGTATTATTTGACCTTTTTAATTGTTTTTCTATTATTTTCAGGTTTTTTAGAACTTTTTTATGTTATTTACTGATTTTTTTAGAAGTTTTTCAATATTATTAAAACTTTGTAAATGGTTTCAATAATACCCATAATTTTTTTGAAGTTTCTTTTAAAAGGTATATATATTGGATTTTTCGTTATTTAAATCGTTATTTCGGTTCATTTTTTATTAATCATTTGTATAAATATGTTTTCACTCTACTTTCAACTAACGTGGCTAGGATTTCATGACAATTTGCAGCTGGTGAGGTTCTTAGGTTTGTGTCCATATGTTGGTAAGAATGAGTAGTTTCGATTTTGATTTTGTGTTGCGGGTATCGATCGATACAAATTGGGGGCGTCCTAATACTACAAAGATAAAGTTATTTAAAAACTCATGAACATATATCAAACTCACTCTCTTTTGTTTGGATTTTTTTAGTATTTATGACCTCTATATATCTTGATCAGAGTTGACATCAATTTTACATAAATTTAGTTATTAAGGGTTAAATGTCTTTATTGTTTTTATGAAATGATATTATTAGTTATGTAGTTTTATTAATGGATTGAGTGTGCATAAGAAATTATTAATATTATTAACATATTATTATTTCATACCGATTATCTAAATGTTATTATGGCTCAATACATATATCTAGATAATGATGTTTAACCATCTAAAAATATTCGATTTAGGATAAACTAACATCTACATTCTTTTTTGTACAATCACAATAGGTCTCCATATTAATATTTACCAGAATATATACCTTTATCTGCATGTATATTTATATCGAAAATGATAAAAGATCGGTTATGATAAGAGCTCATGATAAAAGAAATGGATATTATAATTTTTTATACTATAATATCAAACTTTTTCCAATTTAGTATATCATAATTTTGTTAATCTGTGTAACTATATAAAAATTGTTGCGCCAAATCATGTGAGGCTGGCACGTAGCAGATGTATTAAATATCATTAAGTCCCTTGAAACCAGAGCCCAAAGCAAACTTCGTCCACCATTTCACAAAGGAAAAAAAAGGAAAAAGAAATTAGAAAAACGAAAGACCATTTCATCTATCTCGCTATTTCCCTAGCAGAAGAAAGAAAAAAATGAAAATCAAACGATTCATCCCTTTATATTCTCCGGCTTCGATCTGGCTAGATCTCCTACTTCGATCTAGCGTGTATACATTGTCACATACTTGGATCTCCGTGTCAGATCGACGTCATCTGCGGCGACTCTTGGCGTCATCTCCATCTGCTCGCGATGTCCTCTCTGGTGACTCACACTATCACAACGTGGTAATCACATAATTATGAGTATTTGTTGATTAGTAGTTAATTGCTTCAGTTAATCCAAGATTAGTTTATTTTATGTTTGATATATGTTCAAATTCAGTATTGACTTCTTGGCAATGATAGTTTGAGATTGTTGATTTGATAATTTGAAGCTATTGACAAGGGCGATATTGTTATTTTTTCTGCTTTTGGAGCTGCAATGGATGAGTTATTGGCTTTGAATGACAAAAATATACAAATTTTTGATACTAGATGCCTATGGATATATAAGGTATAATACTATAATATAAGCCTAAAACTCATCAATACTATGATTTTCTGGTTCCAAGTATTTAGATTAAATCTTTATGATTTTCAATGAAGGTTTGGAATACTCTTGAGAAACATAAGAAGGGTGAGTATACTTCAATTATCTATGGTAAATATTCTGATGAGGAGACAATTAAAACTGTTTATTTTTGTATTTTAAGCATTATGATAATATAAATTTTTGGATTTGTTGATACTAAATTTAGTCGGCTGACATGGCTCAATTGGGTGAAGACACGTGGCAACCTACGTGGCAACAACAAACACTTACGAACAACACCGTGACTCCGAGGAACCATACTGCAACGAGGAACTCTGCTTCCCCGATCAACTCAGACACTCCGACCTACAAGGACTCTCCAAGGAACTTTTGAGTACCGAGGAACTTTTGAGTGTCGAGGACCTTAGGCAGTCCGAGCTGCACCTCGGACAAAGCATTAATAGCAGGATAACCAACAGATTGATTGCGCATTAAATGCTTATTATTATCATACAGATGTATATGCTTAAGGGGCATTGAATGTATTACCCTTTCATATTACAGCCTTAGGGATATAAATACATTGTATTATCCTCATTGTAAGGGGACCGTAATTTTTTGAGAAAACTTGTAATCGAGAATTCCCAAGTAGTCAGCAATAACAGAAACAGTGGACGTAGGCCATTCTCATAAGGCTGAACCACTTTAAAAGTTCTTTGTCTCATTTTATTTATCTATGATTAAATAATTAGATATAATTTAATTTTTTACATCAACAGATTGGCGCCGTCTGTGGGAAACGACTGGTAATATCGTTTTTCATCAAAAACAATTAATCACAAATGGTTGATATTCCAGAACCCAGCAATCGAAACACTGGAAGCCCTCCAAATCCATCTCCTCCGCCCAATATTCCAGATCTGGCTGGAATAATGACAAATCTGGCCCAGGGCCAGACAGTCATGCAAGAAACTATGCGACAACTCATACGAACCCTCCATGGCGGTGCACCAGCCCATTCAGAATCGCGAAGTATTCAAAGAAATACTCGTTTACCTTCTTCGCGCACTAGGCGTATCGATTCATATCGTACTGAGGAGTCTGAAGATTTTTCTTATCAACCTGGACGAACTTCGTCGGTATGAGCCACAGATACTGAATAACGTGTCACTCTCTCTCTAGAAAGGACCAGTACGCTAGAAAGATTAAGCAGAGTTTCTCCTTTTGATCAATTAGGTCCTAGAAGGAGAAAAAGTCCTCCTAGAGCCGCATCGAGGAGTTTTCGACGACCATCAGACTTAAGGGAAGGATCTGCCCAGTCGCGACCAGCTGCTCGTCAAGATAGATCCCAGGAAGCCACATCAACGCGATCAGTTGCTCGAACCAACAGGCCCGAGGAGGGAAACGATGCATGGAAAGGCTCTATTTAGAGGCTGGAGGATAGATTAGGGGAAATGGTTAAGGCCAAGAACCCTCTACAATGAACTTTTGTTCAAGGAACACGTTTTGTCCAGACCATTGTAGATTTTCCAACACCATCAAAGTTCAAAGCACCTGTTGTGACCCCCAAATATGATGGAAATACCGACCATGTCCTTCATATAGAACAATACCAAGATGCAGCCGACATCTACGCTGTTTCAGATGAGATGAGATGAGATGCAGAGAATTCTCGGGAACTCTTACCGGATCTGCTCAAATATGGTATAATAATCTTCATCGGGGTAAGATCTCAACTTTCTTTCAACTGGCCGAGTTATTCATTGGGTATTTCTGTTTTGGGGAAAATCCAGTTAAACGAGTAGTGCATTTGTTAAGTGTTAGACAAAAACCTGGTGAAAGTACCAGAGATTATATAACTTATTTTAATAACGAGAAACTCGAAGTCATTGATTATGAGGAAAAGACAGTGATTACCGCCTTGATGAGTGGACTACTGCCCAACAAGTTGTACTACACTTTAGCCAAAGATCCACCTAGAACCATGTCAAATATGATGGAAAAATCGACCAAGATTATGAATGCCGAGGAGGCTATGGCTGTGAAGAATAATATGGATGCCAAAGAAACCAAGGTGGAAGGTGATAAAGATAAGAAGAAAGAGCATAAGAACAATGGTAGTGAAAAACACTCAAGAACAAGGTCGTCATGGGAAGTATTGAAGAAATTTGATAATTATACTCCTTTGAAGAAAGACATCAACCATGTTCTAAAAGAAATCAAGAACAATGAGGAATTAAAATGGCCAGAGAAAATGAAGGTAGACCCAGACAGGAGAAATAAAGCAAAATATTGCGAGTTTCACAAAGATCATGGCCATATGACCAAAAATTGCATATCTCTTCAGAATGAGATTGAAACACTCATCAGACAAGGAAAATTGGCAAAGTATGTTGATCGGAGGATGTGACACCTCGACTAATTAAATACCGGGTAGCTACTCCTTTATTAAATCAATACAAAATGCCAAGTTGGTTCAGTTAATAGCATCATTGTCGAAAACATTTTTAATAATTACTAACCACCTAGTATTTAAAAAGTAAGTTGCCAAATTTTAATTAAGTCTGATTAACATGCAATAAAAGAATAATGGAATAACAACATAATCCATTCACCATAACGAAGTAATGAAATAACCAACAAATAACTATAAGAGTCCGGAGGAAAACTCCTCACAACAATCCAACAGCTGAAAGTAAAATGACAAGTCTGAATCCTGAATTAATTACATGCCCGAAGTCTGAATAACTGAAATAAATGAAATGTCTCTAAAGAAATGGGCGACATGCCCTACAACTGATAAATGCTGAATAGAGAGTCAATATAGAAGAAGCGTCTACAAGCAAAGTCCTGTAACTTCCACAAACAGCTACATCTCGTCACCTGAATGAGGATCCTAAGCATGGTGTCCTTGTGGCTGGGCACCTAAAATGGTTTTAACAAAAATAGATTTGAAAGAAAATGGGTCAGAGCCCGAAAGTGGAAATCATTTTTAAAAACAGCAAGTGTTTTAATAACAATAAAACATTAAATGCAAAATACATGTTAGGACGTGCAGGGCAAGAAAAGATGACCGACGAACAGCAAGAAATATCAGGAGATAGTGATAGGAAGCAATAAATTTTCCATCGAGGAACTCTGTCAGATCAGAAATTTGAAGACGAGTTACCTATATGGAGTCTATATGTGGATGGTTCATCCTGCACTACAGGATGTGGGGTAGGGATAGTTTTAAACAGTCCGGACGAAGTCGACATGGAATACGCCCTACGCTTCCGATTCAAAGCTTCCAATAATGAGGCTGAATATAAAGCCATGATTGCAGGTCTTAGTTTAGCAAAAACCATGGGGACAGAACAAGTTATTGTTTTCAGTGACTCGCGATTGGTCATAAACCAAATGATGGGAGTATATGCAGCTAAAGGAGAATTAATGATCAGATATCATGCAAAGGAAAAGGAATTGGTGTCGGAATTTGCTGCTATTCAGCTGGTCAGAATACCAAGAATGGAGAATGCAAGAGCAGACGCCTTAGCTCGATTAGCATCAGCTACTCGTACCGAGCTGCGAAGAATAATCCCAATTGAAGTTTTAGCTTGTCGGAGTGTAGATGAAGATCTGACGATAAACTTTAATACCCTCGATTTAGGGTCATCATGGATGGATCCCATCAGAGCATATATTGAGAAAGGGGAATTACCAACTGACAAACTTGCAGCCAAGAAACTGAAGTTTAAAGCTGCTCGTTATGTACTGACTAATGGTATTCTATACAGAGGAGGAATTATAGCAGGTTTGCAAAGATGTGTGCATCCCATCGAGGTGAAAGATTTGATTGAAGTCCATGAAGGCTGTGGAGCCCATGTAGCAGGTCGGACACTTTTGCAAAGAATGACGACTCAAGGATACTACTGGCCGACGATGATGGTTGATTGCATAGCCTATGCTAAGAAATGTGATAAGTGTCAGCGCTTCTCCTCCATCTGAAGAACTCCCCAAGCGTTATTGACACCCATTACTTCCCCTTGGCCATTTTCCATATGGGGAATAGATTTGGTAGGGCCACTGCCGACGACCAGGGGAAGATTTAAGTATCTCGTGGTCGCTGTGGATTATTTTACTAAATGGGTTGAGGCTGAGCCTCTCATTGATATGACGTACGATAAGGTGTACCAATTTATTTGGAAGAACATCATTTGTCGATATGGTCTTCCTCATGCCTTCATCACAGACCATGGAACACAATTTGACAACGAGGAGTTCGCTGCCTATTATCATCAGTCAAATATCTTGAAGATCCATTCGGCACCAGGCCATCCTCAAAGCAATGGACAAACTGAAGTGACAAACAGAACGCTGCTAAATGGTTTGAAAAAAAGACTGAACGACGCGAAAGCAAACTGGATCAACAAGCTAAAATCAGTGTTATGGGCTTACCGAACTACTCCCCGAGCAGCAACAGGGGAATCTCCATATATGCTAGCATTTGGAAGTGAAGTTGTTATACCCGCCGAATTGGTTCTTTCAACACACAGAATATTGAATTTCAATTCCCCTGTCAGCTATTTAATGATAAGGTTAGACTTGGACATGCTCGAGGACGTTAAGGAAGAAGCAACCATTAGAAATGTTGCTTACCAGCAACGAACTGCTTTGTTCTACAACAAGAGAGTGAAGAAGTGCGACTTGAAAGAAGGAGACTATGTGCTAAAGAAGGTGATTCAAAAGCACAACAAACTGGAAGCGAACTGGCATGGACCCTACCGAGTTAAGGAAGTTGTTCGACCAGGGACATATAAAATAGAAACTTTAGAGGGGGAGGAGTTTAAGAATGCATGGAATGCAGAACATCTGTGCAAATATTATCAGTAATGTAAACTCTCATGTAATGCAGTTTCATCAGTATGAATAAAGTGACAATATTCTGCCCAGTTTCTTTCCTTTTATTGGAATTTTTTTGCCGAATACTAGTGCTACACACTGCTCAGCAAAACTCGGACTACTCAAATCTATTCCCGAAAACGCCAACTAAGGTTGGTCGGGAAGTAAATCTATTCCTAAAAATGCCAACTCGGTTGGTTAGGAAGTAAATCTATTCCCGAAAACGCCAACTAAGGTTGGTCGGGAAGTAAATCTATTCCTAAAAATGCCAACTCGATTGGTCAGGAAGTCAATCTATTCCTAAAAATGCCAATTTAGTTGGTTAGGAAGTAAATCTATTCCCAAAAACGCCAACTAAGGTTGGTCGGGAAGTAAAACTATTCCAAAAAGTGTCAAAGATTGGTTGGTAAGAAAAACCCACTAACTGTAGTTGGCCGAGAAGAAAAATTTAATGATCTTAGTTGGTCGGAAACATTTTATGAGTAAAAGAAAGTGATCGAGCAAAAATTTTGATACTCCGGACTTTTTAAATTACTACCAAGTTGGTCGAGAAACAAAATATCATCAATTTTGGTTAGTCATTAAATGATTACCACAAATTCAAGATAATCGACAATAAGTTTTAGCAAAATCCAGTTGATCGACAAATAACACAATGTTGTTATCTTTTTAACAGATATACATGCACAGATGTAAAGTGTTTTATAATTACAAGACAATGGCAGTCAAGATTTGTAAATAAAATTATTTCATTAAATGTAGAACAAAATACATCAAGCATGAAATACAAATTTATTACATTAAGATTCCTATTCTATTGGTTTTTTTCCCTCTGCTTTTGAAACAGGTTCCTCGCCAGTAGGTGGATCATTTAAAGCATGAGGAGAATTTATGAAGTTAAGATCTTCAAGCATCCTGATATTCATCACAGATGGTCGATTTAGTAGGTGCTCGGGACGAGATATCTCGACATTGGAATGGAGATTGTAATCGCTGAGATATTTGGAAATCAGACACCGAGGGATGGCCCGAGCAGGGATCCAACTCATATCAAGCTTGAATGGTGGCACTGGTAGGTCGAGCAGCCCAGGATTATGGTAATCCCACAGGTAATGACCCTGTTCCAGTTGTATCACACTTAAGGCATTCAACCATCCCTGTTTGTAACCCTTATTGTTTGCATTTTGGATACGATCATCCAAATGGTAGAGAGCCTCGTTGTAGCCAGCCATCCATAATTCTCTGGGCTGCTTGTGGAATTGATATGTCAATCTTTCTAGCTGCTCGTGGAGATTTTTGATAAAGAGTTCTTTATTCTCCAAGACAGAATTCTGCGCAGAAATCTGCTCTTCCAGATCCTTGATCTTCTTAGACATCTCAACCAATGCCTGGTTCTTTGCCATCAGTTAGAAGGTCTGGTTCTCTAGAGCAGATTGAGTCCACTGTTCCTCGACAGGAATCCGAGCAGCTCTTGCTCGTCCCCGAGGAGCTCTTTCTCGTCCTCGATCAGACGTAGAAGGGCCAGACCTCTTCAAGGTTTCTAATTCATCCCTCAGGTTGGCGTATTGACCTCCAAGAAAGATAATCCCTCGTCAGTCACTGGGATCAAAGCATTTGAGGTGGAAGCTGCAAACTTCAACTGAGACACCTCTCTTTGCAGGTTATTATTTTCTTGCTCTAATAACTCAGCTATCTGTCTGTGCTTTTCGACCTCAGCCTTCAACGTTCTCTCCCGCACGTCGTAAGTAGCAAACCGTTTATTATATCCCTTATCGGCATAGATTTGCTAATACTTCTTCTCGTACACTACACCAAAACTGGCGATTGGTCACGGCCAAAATCCCTGACCAAAACTGTGGGTCGCGGACTTGGGCCGTGACCATTTTCGTGGGTCGCGGCCCAAGTCCGTGACCAAAAAATGGTCACGGCCAAGAGGGGTCACGGCAGATGGTCGCGGACTTTGGCAGTGACCCATGCCGTGACGGGGTCACGGCCCTCATCCGTGACCCACAACCGTGACAAATTGGTCGCGGCCAAAGTCCGCGACCCACGTCCGTGACAAAATAAAAAATAAAAAAAATTGGTCGCGGGCCTCATCCGTGACCCAGAACCGTGACAAATTGGTCGCGGCCAAAGTCCGCAACCCACGTCCGTGACAAAAAAAAAAAAAAAAAATTGGTCGCGGCCCTTATCCGTAACCCACAACCGTGACAAATTGGTCGCGGCCAAAGTCCGCGACCCACGTGCGTGACAAAAAAAATTGGTCGCGGCCCTAGTCCGCGACCTATAACCGTGACAAAAAAATAAAAAAAATGGTCTCGGACTTTGGCCGCGACCATTTTTAAGCGCGATAAAAAAAAAAAATGGTCATGGACAAAGTCCATGACCATATTTATCTATAATTTTAAAAAAATGTATTTTTTTTTGTCCAATCCTAAAATTGGGGGTCCTGTGAGTGCACCGTCGCCTGCTACGAGGTGTTACAAATATTTATTATAGGCAAAATAATAAAAAAAATCACAAATTGCGAATTGAGAATGTTGTTAATAAACAAATATATATACAAACTTAAAAATATTACACGTCTTAATAATTCACAGACCAAAAAAAAAATTGGCTAGAGTTTCCCCTATTTTCTTGACATTCCAAAACCTGTAAATGAAAAACCTGCTTATTATAAAGCTCGCACGGTAGGGCTGTAAACGGATATTCGAAAATCCGCATCCGTCCGATATCCGAATCCGAATTTGCGGATATTTATCCTAAAATATGGAAACGGATACGAATATGGATACTTTATAAAAATATCCGAGAAAACGGATACGGATACAGATAGTACTAGTATCCGACATGGATAATCCGTATCCGATGCGGAGTATCCATTTTATCAGATATCCGTTTTACCGGATATCCGTATCCGTCAAACATATGTTTAAAATATTACTAATAATATTAGTATTAGTATTACTAATAAAATAATATTAAAAAAAACTTAATCATTTATTACCTAAAACAAAATAAACATATACTCCGCTCAAAACAAAAAAGCCCTAAAGTTATTATTTTATTGGGTATGTTATAAAATGTCATGTATTATTATTTTATTGGGTATATTATCATGGAGTTATACTAAAGTTACAATACACCCTATCACACACATCATACACACACTTAAGAACATATACTCCACTCAAATAAAAAAATACTAACTTCATTTCATTTCTCTTTTGTACAAAAAAAAAAAAAAAGAAACCCTCATGTGGTTGTTCATTAGTTTCCTTAATTATAAATAATTGTAAGAGAGAAATAGAAAAGAATATAAGAGAGAAACACAATAGAATGTAAAAGAGAAACAGAAAAGTAAAGAGATGGTTTTGATTGTGATGAGAACTGAAGTTAACAACAGGTATATTATATACAAAATAAAATATATACTTATTAAAATAAAAATATCAGTATGTTTTGAAAACAAAAGGTCCATGAGGTTATCATTCTCAATAAATTTGATTTAATCTAAAAGGTCCATATTTATTTCTACTGTCATGGAATGCGAATGTTATCTTTCTTTGAATTTCTTTAAGCTTATATGGATGGTTTTAACCATATTATCATTATGGATTGATACTATTATTATGGAATCCATAATTGTTAATGTTAGGAGGCAGTAATTTTGTTATATATTTATTTGGATTGGATTGGATATTTTAATAGTTATTTTTTGCGATGGATAAATAATGTAAACGGATACGGATATTATCCGAATCCGAGGTATCCGAGCGGATACGGATATGGATAGTTGTTTTAACTATCCGGGCGGATACGGATATGGATATGGATAGTAGATTCAGATAGCGGATACGGATATGAAAAACATGATATCCGATCCGTATCCGTCCGTTTACCACCCCTACCGCACGGCTATAAAATTCAACAATCAAATTATAAAAGCCCGCACGGCCATAAAACTAAACAATAAAAGCCTGCACGGCTATAACACATAAAAAACATTATCCTGAATGTCCACAACATATAAATAATCTTCATGTTGTAAACCATTGCCTCCTTCATTTGTTCCACTTGCAAAAATCCTACAAATGATAGGATACAAAAAACAAAAATATCAGTAACCAAGTAGTTTTACAAAAAATTTAATCAAGCTGAAAACTTGCATATATGAGTTAAAATTATCAGTAACCAAGTAGAAATATGAAAATTACCATCGTTTTGAGAGGTGTTGGTGCCACCCACGGGGCCGTTTGGGGGCTGTTTCGAGTTTTCACCCTCTAACGCCATGTTTTGCTTAAGTCTTGAAATATACAAATTACCGTATTACTCTTAAACCGGGATACCCGCGGTTGCGAGGTCAGTTCCTACGAGTTATGTTGATCCCGTGGGAGGTGTTGGTGCCACCCACGGGGTCGTTCGGGGGCTGTTACGAGTTTTCACCCTCTAACGTCATGTTTTTAAGCCTAAGTCTAGAAATAAACAAATTACCGTCGTACTCTCAAACCGGGAAACCCGCGGCTGCGAGGTCAGTTCCTACGAGTTACGTTGGTCCCGTGGGAGATGTTGGTGCCACCCACTGCGCCGTTCGGGGGCTGTTTCGAGTTTTCACCCCTAACGCCATGTTTTGCTTAAGTGTAGAAATACGCAAATTACCATCGTATTCTCAAATCGGGAGACCCGCAGCTGTGAGGTCAGTTCCTACGAGTTACGTTGGTCCCGTGGGAGGTGTTGGTGCCACCCACAGGGTCGTTCGGCGGCTATTTCGAGTTTTCACCCTCTAATGCCATGTTTTTAAGCCTAAGTCTAGAAATATGCAAATTATCATGGTATTCTCAAACCGGGAGTTCCGCGGCTGCTGGGCAGTTCCTACGAGTTACATTGGTCTCGTGGGAGGTGTTGGTGCCACCCACGGGGCCGTTAGAGGGCTGTTTCTAGTTTTCACCCTCTAACGCCATGTTTTTAAGCCTAAGTCTAGAAATATAAAAATTATCGTCGTATTCTCAAACCGAGCGTCCCGCGGCTGTAGGGTCAGTTCCTACAAGTCACATTGGTCCCGTGGGAGGTGTTGGTGCCACCCACGGGGCTGTTCGGGGGTTGTTTCTAGTTCTCACCCCCTAACGCCATGTTTTTAAGCCTAAGTCTAGAAATATGCAAATTATCATCGTATTCTCAAACCGGGAGTCCCGCGGCTGCGGGGTCAGTTCCTGCGAGTTACATTGGTCCCGTGGGAGATGTTGGTACCACCCACGGCGCCGTTCGGGGGTTGTTTCGAGTTTTCACCCTAAAACGCCATGTTTTGCATAAGTGTAGAAATATGCAAATTACCGTCGTATTCTCAAACCGGGAGACCCGCGGCTGCGGGGTCAGTTCCTACGACTTACATTGGTCCCGTAGGAGATGTTGGTGCCCCCCACTGGGATGTTCGGGGGTTGTTTCGAGTTTTCACCCTCTAACGCCATGTTTTGCTATAGTGTAGAAATACGCAAATTACCGTCGTATTCTCAAACCGGGGACCCGCACCTGCGAGGACAGTTCCTACGAGTTACGTTGATCCCGTGGGAGGAGTTGGTGCCACCCACGGGGCCGTTCGGGGGCTGTTTCGAGTTTTCACCCTCTAACATCATGTTTTTAAGCCTAAGTCTAAAAATAAGCAAATTACCATCGTACTCTCAAACCGGGAGACCCGTGGCTGCGAGGTCAGTTCCTACGAGTTACGTTGATCCCGTGGGATGTGTTGGTGCCACCCACGGGGCCGTTCGGGGGCTGTTTCGAGTTTTCACCCTCTAACGTCATGTTTTTAAGCCTAAGTCTTGAAATATGCAAATTATCGTATTACTCTCAAACTGGGAGACCCGCGGCTGCGAGGTCAGTTCCTACGAGTTATGTTGGTTTCGTGGGAGGTGTTGGTGCCACCCACGGGGCCGTTCGGAGGCTGTTTCGAGTTTTCACCCTCTAACGTCATATTTTTAAGCCTAAGTCTTGAAATATGCAAATTACCGTATTACTCTCAAACCGGGATACCCGCGGTTGCGAGGTCAGTTCCTACGAGTTATGTTGGTCCCGTGGGAGGTGTTGGTGCCACCCACAGGGCCGTTCGGTGGCTGTTTCGAGTTTTCACCCTTTAACGTCATGTTTTTAAGCCTAAGTCTAGAAATAAGCAAATTACCGTCGTACTCTCAAATCGGGAGACCCGCGGCTGCGAGGTCAGTTCCTATGAGTTACGTTGGTCCCGTGGGAGGTGTTGGTGACACCCACGGCGCCGTTCGGGGGCTGTTTCGAGTTTTCACCCTCTAACGCCATGTTTTGCTTATGTGTAGAAATACGCAAATTACAGTCGTATTCTCAAACCGGGAGACCCGCGGCTGTGAGGTCAGTTCCTATGAGTTACGTTGGTCCCGTGGGAGGTGTTGGTGCCACCCACGGGGACGTTCGGCCGCTATTTCGAGTTTTCACCCTCTAATGCCATGGTTTTAAGCCTAAGTCTAGAAATATGCACAAATTATCGTCGTATTCGCAAACCGGGAGTACCGCGGCTGCTGGGTCAGTTCCTACGAGTTACATTGGTCCCGTGGGAGGTGTTGGTGCCACCCACGGGGCCGTTAGAGGGCAGTTTCTAGTTTTCACCCTCTAACGCCATGTTTTTAAGCCTAAGTCTAGAAATATAAAAATTACCGTCGTATTCTCAAACCGAGCCACCCGCGGCTGTAGGGTCAGTTCCTACGAGTCACATTGGTCCCGTGGGAGGTGTTGGTGCCACCCACGGGGCCGTTAGAGGGTTGTTTCTAGTTTTCACCCTCTAACGCCATATTTTTAAGCCTAAGTCTAGAAATATACAAATTACCGTCGTATTCTCAAACCGGGTGTCCCGCGGGTGCAGGGTCAGTTCCTACGAGTTACGTTGGTCCCGTGGGAGGTGTTGGTGCCACCCACGAGGACGTTCGGGGGCTGTTGAGAGTTTTCACCCTCTAACGCCATGTTTGCTTAAGTGTAGAAATATGCAAATTGCCGTCGTATTCTCAAACTGGGAGACCCGCGGCTGCGAAGTCAGTTCCTACGAGTTACGTTGGTCCCGTGGGAGGTGTTGGTGCCACCCACGGGGCCGTTCGGGGGCTGGTTCGAGTTTTCACCCTCTAACGTCATGTTTTTAAGCCTAAGTCCTGAAATATGCAAATTACCGTCGTATTCTCAAACCGGGCGTCCCGCGGCTGCAAGGACAGTTCCTACGAGTTACGTTGATCCCGTGGGAGGTGTTTGTGCCACCCATGGGGCCGTTCGGGGGCTGTTTCGAGTTTTCACCCTCTAACGTCATGTTTTTAAGCCTAAGTCTTGAAAAATACAAATTACCGTCGTATTCTCAAACCGGGTGTCCCGCGGCTGCAGGGTCGGTTCCTACGAGTCACATTGGTCCCGTGGGAGGTGTTGGTGCCACCCACGGGGCCGTTCGGGGGGCTGTTTCTAGTTCTCACCCCCTAAAGCCATGTTTTTAAGCCTAGGTCTAGAAATATGCAAATTATCGTCGTATTCTCAAACCGGGAGTCCCGCGGCTGCGGGGTCAGTTCCTACGAGTTACGTTGGTCCCGTTGGAGGAGTTGGTACCACCCACGGGGCCGTTCGGGGGCTGTTTCGAGTTTTCACCCTGTAACGTCATGCTTTTAAGCCTAAGTCCTGAAATATGCAAATTACCGTATTACTCTCAAATCGGGTGTCCCGCGGCTGCGAGGTCAGTTCCTACGAGTTACGTTGGTCCCGTGGGAGGTGTTGGTGCCACCAACGGGGACGTTCGGGGGCTGTTTCGATTTTTCACCCTCTAACGCCATGTTTTGCTTAAGTGTAGAAATACGCGAATTACCGTCGTATTCTCAAACCGGGAGACCCGCAGCTGCGAGGTCAGTTCCTACGAGTTACGTTGGTCCCGTGGGAGGTGTTGGTGCCACCCACGGGGCCGTTCGGGGGCTATTTCGAGTTTTCTCCCTCTAACGCCATGTTTTGCTTAAGTATAGAAATACGCAAATTGCCGTCGTATTCTAAAACCGGGAGACCCGTGGCTGCGAGGTCAGTTCCTACGAGTTACGTTGGGCCCATGGGAGGTGTTAGTGCCACCCACGGGGCCGTTCGGGTGCTGTTTCGAGTTTTCACCCTCTAACGTCATGTTTTTAAGCCTAAGTCTAGAAATAAGAAAATTACCGTCGTATTCTCAAACCGGGAGACCCGCGGCTGCGAGGTCAGTTCCTACGAGTTACTTGGTCCCGTGGGAGGTGTTGGTACCACCCACGGGGCCGTTCGGGGGCTGTTTCGAGTTTTCACCCTCTAACGTCATGTTTTTAAGCCTAAGTCTAGAAATAAACAAATTACCATCATACTCTCAAACCGGGAGACCCGCGGCTGCGAGGTCAGTTCCTACGAGTTACGTTGGTCCCGTGGGAGGTGTTGGTGCCACCCACGGGGACGTTCGGGTGCTGTTTCGAGTTTTCACCCTCTAACGCCATCTTTTGCTTAAGTGTAGGAATATGCGAATTACCGTCGTATTATCAAACCGGGAGACCCGCGGCTGCGAGGTCAGTTCCTACAAGTTACGTTGGTCCCGTGGGAGGTGTTAGTGCCACCCACGTGGCCGTTCGGGGGCTGTATCGAGTTTTCACTATCTAACGTCATGTTTTTAATCCTAAGTCTAGAAATAAGCAAATTACTGTCGTTCTCTCAAACTTGGAGACCCGTAGCTGCGAGGTCAATTCCTACGAGTTATGTTGGTCCCGTGGGAGGTGTTGGTGCCACCCACGGGGCCGTTCGGGGGCTGTTTCGAGTTTTCACCTCTAACGTCATGGTTTTAGGCCTATGTCTTGAAAAATGCAAATTACCGTCGTATTCTCAAACCGGGTGTCCCGCGGCTGCAGGGTCAGTTCCTACGAGTCACATTGGTCCCGTGGGAGGTGTTGGTGCCACCCACGGGGCCGTTCGGGGGCTCTTTCTAGTTCTCACCCCCTAAAGCCATGTTTTTAAGCCTAAGTCTAGAAATATGCAAATTATCGTCGTACTCAAACCGGGAGTCCCGCCGCTGTGGGGTCAGTTCCTACGAGTTACGTTGATCCCGTGGGAGGTGTTTGTGCCACCCATGGGGCCGTTCGGGGGCTGTTTCGAGTTTTCACCCTCTAACGTCATGTTTTTAAGCCTAAGTCTTGAAAAATACAAATTACCGTCGTATTCTCAAACCGGGTGTCCCGCGGCTGCAGGGTCGGTTCCTACGAGTCACATTGGTCCCGTGGGAGGTGTTTGTGCCACCCACGGGGCCGTTCGGGGGGCTGTTTCTAGTTCTCACCCCCTAAAGCCATGTTTTTAAGCCTAAGTCTAGAAATATGCAAATTATCGTCGTATTCTCAAACCGGGAGTCCCGCGGCTGCGAGTCAGTTCCTACGAGTTACGTTGGTCCCGTGGGAGGAGTTGGTACCACCCACGAGGCCGTTCGGGGGCTGTTTAGAGTTTTCACCCTCTAACGTCATGTTTTTAAGCCTAAGTCCTGAAATATGCAAATTACCGTATTACTCTCAAACCGGGTGTCCCGCGGCTGCGAGGTCAGTTCCTACGAGTTACGTTGGTCCCGTGGGAGGTGTTGGTGCCACCAACGGGAACGTTCGGGGGCTGTTTCGATTTTTCACCCTCTAACGCCATGTTTTGCTTAAGTGTAGAAATACGCGAATTACCGTCGTACTCTCAAACCGGGAGACACGCGGCTGCGAGGTCAGTTCCTACGAGTTACGTTGGTCCCGTGGGAGGTGTTGGTGCCACCCACGGGGCCGTTCGGGGGCTGTTTCGAGTTTTCACTCTCTAACGTCATGTTTTTAAGCCTAAGTCTAGAAATAAGCAAATTACCGTCGTACTCTCAAACTTGGAGACCCGTGACTGCGAGGTCAGTTCCTACGAGTTACGTTGGGCCCGTGGGAGGTGTTGGTGCCACCCACGGGGCCGTTCGGGTGCTGTTTCGAGTTTTCACCCTCTAACGTCATGTTTTTAAACCTAAGTCTAGAAATAAGCAAATTACCGTCGTATTCTCAAACCGGGAGACCCGCGGCTGCGAGGTCTGTTCCTACGAGTTACTTGTTCCCGTGGGAGGTGTTGGTGTCACCCACGGGGCCGTTCGGGGGCTGTTTCGAGTTTTCACCCTCTAACGTCATGTTTTTAAGCCTAAGTCTAGAAATAAACAAATTACCGTCGTACTCTCAAACCGGGAGACCCGCGGCTGCGAGGTTAGTTCCTACGAGTTACGTTGGTCCCGTGGGAGGTGTTGGTGCCACCCACGGGGACGTTCGGGTGCTGTTTCGAGTTTTCACCCTCTAACGCCATGTTTTGCTTAAGTGTAGGAATATGCGAATTACCGTCGTATTTTCAAATCGGGAGACCCGCGGCTGCGAGGTCAGTTCCTACAAGTTACGTTGGTCCCGTGGGAGGTGTTGGTGCCACCCACGGGGCCGTTCGGGAGCTGTTTCGAGTTTTCACTCTCTAACGTCATGTTTTTAATCCTAAGTCTAGAAATAAGCAAATTACTATCGTACTCTCAAACTTGGAGACCCGTGGCTGCGAGGTCAGTTCCTACGAGTTACGTTGGTCCCGTGGGAGGTGTTGGTGCCACCCACGGGGCCGTTCGGGGGCTGTTTCGAGTTTTCACCTCTAACGTCATGGTTTTAAGCCTAAGTCTTGAAAATGCAAATTACCGTCGTATTCTCAAACTGGGTGTCCCGCGGCTGCAGGGTCAGTTCCTACGAGTCACATTGGTCCCGTGGGAGGTGTTGGTGCCACCCACGGGGCCGTTCGGGGGCTCTTTCTAGTTCTCACCCCTTAAAGCCATGTTTTTAAGCCTAGGTCTAGAAATATGCAAATTATCGTCGTACTCAAACCGGGAGTGCCGCCGCTGCGGGGTCTGTTCCTACGAGTTACGTTGGTCCCGTGGGAGGTTTTGGTGCCACCCACGGGGCCGTTCGGAGGCTGTTTCGAGTTTTCACCCTCTAACGTCATGTTTTTAAGCCTAAGTCCTGAAATATGCAAATTACCGTCGTATTCTCAAACCGGGCGTCCCGCGGCTGCGGGGTCAGTTCCTACGAGTTACGTTGGTCCCGTGGGAGGTGTTGGTGCCACCCACGGGGCCGTTCGGGGCTATTTCTAGTTCTCACCCCTAACGCCATGCTTTTAAGCCTAAGTCTAAAAATATGCAAATTACCGTCGTATTCTCAAACTGGGAGTCCCGCGGCTGCGGGGTCAGTTCCTACGAGTTACATTGGTCCCGTGGGAGGTGTTGGTGCCACCCACAGGACCGTTAGAGGGCTGTTTCTAGTTATCACCCTCTAACGTCAAGTTTTTAAGCCTAAGTCTAGAAATATGCAAATTACCGTCGTATTCTCTAACCGGGAGAGCCGCGGCTGCGGGGTCAGTTCCTACGGGTTACGTTGGTCCCGTGGGAGGTGTTGGTGCCACCCACGGGGCCGTTCGGGGGCTGTTTCGAGTTTTCACCCTCTAACGTCATGTTTTTAAGCCTAAGTCCTGAAATATGCAAATTACCGTATTAATCTCAAATCGGGAGACCCGCGGCTTCGAGGTCAATTCCTACGAGTTGCGTTGGTCCCGTGGGAGGTGTTGGTGGCACCCACGGGGACGTTCGGGGGCTCTTTCGAGTTTTCACCCTTTAACACCATGTTTTCCTTAAGTGTAGAAATACGCAAATTACCGTCGTATTCTCAAACTGGGAGACCCGCGGCTGCGAGGTCATTTCCTACGAGTTACGTTGGTCCCGTGGGAGGTGTTGGTGCCACCCATAGGGTCGTTCGGGGGCTGTTTCGAGTTTTTACTCTCTAACGTCATGTTTTAAGCCTAAGTCTAAAATAAGCAAATTACCGTCGTACTCTCAAACTTGGAGACCCGTGGCTGCGAGGTCAGTTTTGACGAGTTACGTTGGTCCCGTGGGATGTGTTGGTGCCACCCACGGGGCCGTTTGGGGGCTGTTTCGAGTTTTCACCCTCTAACGTCATGTTTTTAAGCCTAAGTCTTGAAAAATGCAAATTACCGTCGTATTCTCAAACGGGGTGTCCCGCGGCAGCAGGGTTAGTTCCTACGAGTCACATTGATCCCGTGGGAGGTGTTGGTTCCACCCACGGGGCCGTTCGGGGGCTGTTTCTAGTTCTCACCCCCTAAAGCCATGTTTTTAAGCCTAAGTCTAGAAATATGCAAATTATCGTCGTATTCTCAAACTGGGAGTACCGCGGCTACGGGGTCAGTTCCTATGAGTTACATTGGTCCCGTGGGAGGTGTTGGTGCCACCCACGGGGCCGTTAGAGGGTTGTTTCTAGTTTTCACCCTCTAACGCCATGTTTTTAAGCCTAAGTCTAGAAATATGCAAATTACCGTCGTATTCTCAAACCGGGAGTCCCGCGACTGCGGGGTCAGTTCCTACCAGTTACGTTGGTCCCGCGGGAGGTGTTGGTGCCACCCACGGGGCCTTTCAGGGGCTATTTCTAGTTCTCACCCCCTAACGCCATGTTTTTAAGTCTAAGTCTAGAAATATGCAAATTATCGTCGTATTCTCAAACTGGGAGTCCTGCGGCTGCGGGGTCAGTTCGGACGAGTTACGTTGGTCCCGTGGGAGGTGTTGGTGCCACCCACGGGGCCGTTCGGGGGCTGTTTCGAGTTTTCACCCTCTAAAGTCATGTTTTTAAGCTTAAGTCTAGAAATAAGAAAATTACCGTTGTACTCTCAAATCGGGAGACCCGCGGCTTCAAGGTCAGTTCCTACAAGTTACGTTGGTCCCGTGGAAGGTGTTGGTGCCACCCACGGGGCCGTTCGGGGGCTGTTTCGAATTTTCACCTTCTAACGCCATGTTTTGCTTAAGTGTAGAAATATGCGAATTACCGTCGTATTCTCAAATCGGGAGACCCGCGGCTGTGAAGTCAGTTCCTACGAGTTACGTTGGTCCCGTGGGAGGTGTTGGTGACACCCACGGCGCCGTTCGGGGGCTGTTTCGAGTTTTCACCCTCTAACGCCATGTTTTGCTTAAGTGTAGAAATACGCAAATTGCAGTCGTATTCTCAAACCGGGAGACCCGCGGCTGCGGGGTCAGTTCCTACGAGTTACATTGGTCCCGTGGGAGGTGTTGGTGCCACCCACAGGACCGTTAGAGGGCTGTTTCTAGTTATCACCCTCTAACGTCAAGTTTTTAAGCCTAAGTCTAGAAATATGAAAATTACCGTCGTATTCTCTAACCGGGAGAGCCGCGGATGCGGGGTCAGTTCCTACGAGTTACGTTGGTCCTGTGAGAGGTGTTGGTGCCACCCATGGGGTCGTTCGGGGGTTGTTTTGTGTTTTCACCCTCTAACGTCATGTTTTTAAGACTAAGTCCTGAAATATGCAAATTACCGTATTACTCTCAAATCGGGAGACCCGCGGCTGCGACGTCAATCCTACGAGTTGCGTTGGTCCCGTGGGAGGTGTTGGTGCCACCCACGGGGACGTTCGGGGGCTGTTTCGAGTTTTCACCCTCTAACGCCATGTTTTGCTTAAGTGTAGAAATACGCAAATTACCGTCGTATTCTCAAACTGGGAGACCCGCGGCTGCGAGGTCAGTTCCTACGAGTTACGTTGGTCCCGTGGGAGGTGTTGGTGCCACCCACGGGGTCGTTCGGGGGCTGTTTCGAGTTTTTACTCTCTAACGTCATGTTTTAAGCCTAAGTCTAAAATAAGCAAATTACTGCCGTACTCTCAAACTTGGAGACCCGTGGCTACGAGGTCAGTTCCTACGAGTTACGTTGGTCCCGTGGGATGTGTTGGTGCCACCCACGGGGCCGTTCGGGGGCTGTTTCGAGTTTTCACCCTCTAACGTCATGTGTTTAAGCCTAAGTCTTGAAAAATGCAAATTACCGTCGTATTCTCAAACCGGGTGTCCCGCGGCAGCAGGGCCAGTTCCTACGAGTCACATTGATCCCGTAGGAGGTGTTGGTGCCACCCACGGGGCCGTTCGGGGGTTGTTTCTAGTTCTCACCCCCTAAAGCCATGTTTTTAAGCCTAAGTATAGAAATATGCAAATTATCGTCGTATTCTCAAACTGGGAGTCCCGCGGCGGCGGGGTCAGTTCCTACGAGTTACGTTGGTCTCGTGGGAGGTGTTGGTGCCACCCACGGGGCCTTTCGGGGGCTATTTCTAGTTGTCACCCCCTAACGCCATGTTTTTAAGCCTAAGTCTAGAAATATACAAATTATCGTCGTATTCTCAAACTGGGAGTCCTGCGGCTGCGGGGTCAGTTCGGACGAGTTACGTTGGTCCCGTGGAAGGTGTTGGTGCCACCCACGGGGCCTTTCGGGGGCTATTTCGAGTTTTCACCCTCTAAAGTCATGTTTTTAAGCTAAAGTCTAGAAATAAGCAAATTACCGTTGTACTCTCAAACCGGGAGACCCGCGGCTACAACGTCAGTTCCTACAAGATACGTTGGTCCCGTGGAAGGTGTTGGTTCCACCCACGGGGCCGTTCGGGGGCTATTTCGAGTTTTCACCCTCTAACGCCATGTTTTGCTTAAGTGTAGAAATATGCAAATTACCGTATTACTCTCAAATCAGGAGACCCG
The DNA here is from genome assembly GCA_949130495.1 of Sambucus nigra. Taxonomy (NCBI): domain Eukaryota; kingdom Viridiplantae; phylum Streptophyta; class Magnoliopsida; order Dipsacales; family Adoxaceae; genus Sambucus; species Sambucus nigra. The sequence goes on along the minus strand of OX422218.1, from coordinate 451,669,636 downwards.
TGGCTGCGACGTCAATCCTACGGGTTACGTTGGTCCCGTGGGAGGTGTTGGTGCCACCCACGGCGCCGTTCGGGGGCTGTTTCGAGTTTTCACCCTCTAACGCCATGTTTTGCTTAAGTGTAGAAATACGCAAATTACCGTCGTATTCTCAAACTGGGAGACCCGCGGCTGCGAGGTCAGTTCCTACGAGTTACGTTGGTTGCGTGGGAGGTGTTGGTGCCACCCACGGGGTCGTTCTGGGGCTGTTTCGAGTTTTTACTCTCTAACGTCATGTTTTGAAGCCTAAGTTCTGAAATATGCAAATTACCGTCGTATTCTCAAACCGGGCGTCCCGCGGCTGCGAGGACAGTTCCTACGAGTTACGTTTATCCCGTGGGAGGTGTTGGTGCCACCCACGGGGCCGTTCGGGGGCTGTTTCGAGTTTTCACCCTCTAACGTCATGTTTTTAAGCCTAAGTCTTGAAAAATACAAATTACCGTCGTATTCTCAAACCGGGTGTCCCACGGCTGCTGGGTCAGTTTCTACGAGTCACATTGGTCCCGTGGGAGGTGTTGGTGCCACCCACGGGGCCGTTCGGGGGCTGTTTCTAGTTCTCACCCCCTAAAGCCATGTTTTTAAGCCTAAGTCTAGAAATATGCAAATTATCGTCGTATTCTCAAACCGGGAGTCCTGCCGCTGTGGGGTCAGTTCCTACGAGTTACGTTGATCCCGTGGGAGGAGTTGGTGCCACCCACGGGGCCGTTCGGGGGCTGTTTCGAGTTTTCACCCTCTAACGTCATGTTTTTAAGCCTAAGTCCTGAAATATGCAAATTACCGTATTACTCTCAAACCGGGTGTCCCGCGGCTGCGAGGTCAGTTCCTACGAGTTACGTTGGTTGCGTGGGAGGTGTTGGTGCCACCCACGGGGTCGTTCTGGGGCTGTTTCGAGTTTTTACTCTATAACGTCATGTTTTAAGCCTAAGTCTAAAATAAGCAAATTACCGTCATACTCTCAAACTTGGAGACCGGTGGCTACGAGGTCAGTTCCTACGAGTTACGTTGGTCCCGTGGGATGTGTTGGTGCCACCCACGGGGCCGTTCGGGGGCTGTTTCGAGTTTTCACCCTCTAACGTCATGTTTTTAAGCCTAAGTCTTGAAAAATGCAAATTATCGTCGTATTCTCAAACCGGGTGTCCCGCGGCAGCAGGGTCAGTTCCTACGAGTCACATTGATCCCGTGGGAGGTGTTGGTGCCACCCACGGGGCCGTTCGGGGGCTGTTTCTAGTTCTCACCCCCTAAAGCCATGTTTTTAAGACTAAGTCTAGAAATATGCAAATTATCGTCGTATTCTCAAATTGGGAGTCCCGCGGCTGCGGGGTCAGTTCCTACGAGTTACATTGGTCCCGTGGGAGGTGTTGATGCCACCCACGGGGCCGTTAGAGGGCTGTTTCTAGTTTTCACCCTCTAACGCCATGTTTTTAAGCCCGAGTCTAGAAATATGCAAATTACCGTCGTATTCTCAAACCGGGCGTCCCGCGGCTGCGGGGTCTATTCCTACGAGTTACGTTGGTATCGTGGGAGGTGTTGGTGCCACCCACGGGGCCTTTCGGGAGTTATTTCTAGTTCTCACCCCCTAACGCCATGTTTTTAAGCCTAAGTCTAGGAATATGCAAATTATCGTCGTATTCTCAAACTGGGAGTCCTGCGGCTGCGGGGTCAGTTCTGACGAGTTACGTTGGTCCCGTGGAAGGTGTTGGTGCCACCCACGGGGCCTTTCGGGGGCTGTTTCGAGTTTTCACCCTCTAAAGTCATGTTTTTAAGCTTAAGTCTAGAAATAAGCAAATTACCTTTGTACTCTCAAACCGGGAGACCCGCGGCTACAACGTCAGTTCCTACAAGTTACGTTGGTCCCGTGGAAGGTGTTGGTGCCACCCACGGGGCCGTTCGGGGGCTGTTTCGAGTTTTCACCCTCGAACGCCATGTTTTGCTTAAGTGTAGAAATATGCGAATTACCGTCGTATTCTCAAATCGGGAGACCCGCGGCTGTGAAGTCAGTTCCTACGAGTTACGTTGATCCCGTGGGAGGTGTTGGTGCCACCCACGGGGCCGTTCGGGGGCTGTTTCGAGTTTTCACCCTCTAACGTCATGTTTTGAAGCCTAAGTCCTGAAATATGCAAATTACCGTCGTATTCTCAAATCGGGCGTCCCGCGGCTGCGAGGACAGTTCCTACGAGTTACGTTTATCCCGTGGGAGGTGTTGGTGCCACCCACAGGGCCGTTCGGGGGCTGTTTCGAGTTTTCACCCTCTAACGTCATGTTTTTAAGCCTAAGTCTTGAAAAATACAAATTACCGTCGTATTCTCAAACCGGGTGTCCCGCGGCTGCAGGGTCAGTTCCTACGAGTCACATTGGTCCCGTGGGAGGTGTTGGTGCCACCCACGGGGCCGTTCGGGGGCTGTTTCTAGTTCTCACCCCCTAAAGCCATGTTTTTAAGCCTAAGTCTAAAAATATGCAAATTATCGTCGTATTCTCAAATCGGGAGTCCCGTCGCTGTGGGGTCAGTTCCTACGAGTTACGTTGATCCCGTGGGAGGAGTTGGTGCCACCCACGGGGCCGTTCGGGGGCTGTTTCGAGTTTTCACCCTCTAACGTCATGTTTTTAAGCCTAAGTCCTGAAATATGCAAATTACCGTATTACTATCAAACCGGGTGTCCCGCGGCTGCGAGGTCAGTTCCTACGAGTTACGTTGGTCCCGTGGGAGGTGTTGGTGCCACCCACGGGGCCGTTCGGGGGCTGTTTCGAGTTTTCACCCTCTAACGCCATGTTTTGCTTAAGTGTAGAAATACGCGAATTACCGTCGTATTCTCAAACCGGGAGACCCGCGGCTGCGAGGTCAGTTCCTACGATTTACGTTGGTCCCGTGGGAGGTGTTGGTGCCACCCACGGAGCCGTTCGGGGGATGTTTCGAGTTTTCACCCTCTAACGTCATGTTTTTAAGCCTAAGTCCTGAAATATGCAAATTACCGTTGTATTCTCAAACCGGGCATCCCGCGGCTGCGAGGACAGTTCCTACGAGTTACGTTGGTCCCGTGGGAGGTGTTGGTGCCACCCACGGGGCCGTTCGGGGGCTGTTTCCAGTTTTCACCCTCTAACGTCATGTTTTTAAGCCTAAGTCTAGAAATAAACAAATTACCGTCGTACTCTCAAACCGGGAGACCCGCGGCTGCGGGGTCAGTTCCTACGAGTTACATTGGTCCCGTGGGAGATGTTGGTGCCACCCACGGGGTCGTTCGGAGGCTGTTTCGAGTTTTCACCCTATAACGCCATGTTATGCATTAGTGTAGAAATACGGAAATTACCGTCGTATTCTCAAACCGGGGACCCGCGGCTGTGAGGTCTGTTCCTACGAGTTACGTTGATCCCGTGGGAGGTGTTGGTGCCACCCACGGGGCCGTTCGGGGGCTGTTTCGAGTTTTCACCCTCTAACGTCATGTTTTTAAGCCTAAGTCTAGAAATAAGCAAATTACCATCGTACTCTCAAACCGAGAGACCCGCGACTGCGGGGTCAGTTTCTACGGGTTACATTGGTCCCGTTAGAGGTGTTGGTGCCTCTCACGGGACCGTATGGGGGTTGTTTCGAGTTTTCACCCTCTAACGCAATATTTTTAAACCTAGGTTATGATATATGCAAAATTATCCTCGTATTCTCAAACCGGGAGTCCCGTGATCGTGTTGTCTATTCGTACGAGTTACATTAGTTCCGTGCATGGTGTTGATGCCTCTAACGGGACCATTTTGTGGATGTTTCGGGTTTCTCCCCTCTAACGTCATGCTTTTAAGCTGAAGTCTACACATTTTCAAATTATCATCGTATTCTGAAACCGGGAGTCTAAAATATTTTCAACATATTATCTAATAATTATCCCGTACTCCTTCTAATTATCCCATAATCCTTCTAACATACTATCCAACAGCAAGCAACAACCAATAATTATCCAACAGTCAAACCAAACAAAACCAATAATTATCGCGTACTCCTTCTATCATCTAAAAGATTTAATAGATAATGCATATCAATTTTATAACTACTTTTGTTAAAGTAAAGCATAGCAGATCTAACCTGCAATAATAGCAATAGGGAATGTTCTTCTCCTTGATCCGAAACAATACATTGTCAATGTAGAACTGTGCTGCAGCATACATGGGAATGTTTTTTACTGTGCGTCTAGCATGCATAACACAAGATTTTTTAGAAATATAAATTGGAGCTATAGCACACTGATACTAAAATGAGTCCCAACAAAATATACAATATATTCCCCAGAAGCATAGTTAGCTTTATTAAAAAAAATCTAACGGAATCCGAAAAAGCCATTCCAGTAAAACTATAATCTTGGTTGAATTAGGAACATAGCCATTCCGCAAAGTTCAAATTAGACTCACAACACTAAATCGAATAATTATATAAAGACATGACATTTCGCGGACGAATCTGAATATGCTTAGAGAGAGTACCTAAGGTCCTTTTCGCAGATGGTCCTGCATTTAAACCTGCATTTCCATTGGGATTTTGAAAAAAAAAGCATTAAATAAGTAACATTCTTGGAAGAAGAAAAAAACACGAAAGAAAATTATACAAACACCGACTCGTCCTCTAGAACTGGTTCCTAGATATCCAAAAAGAAACCTGATAATCAATCCACCACTCACCTACGTTCTTCGCAAACTCTGATTCTGAAACAAAATATTCTCAAATATAAACAAATATAGTCATGAGAAATACAATACATATTCCCAGACACCTTAACATAATTCCTCGGCGGGTGATTAATTAATAGCATACAGAAGTGGTGATATCAGCTCTAACTAAGTAGAATAGCTCGACTTTGGAGATCTTTATTTTTTACTGGTTATATTTCCGAGTGGAATCCACTTTTGACAATATAAATGTCATTCTTTCTCACAGTTCCTATGAGTGTGTCATTAAGTAACATAAGGTGACAAAAGGACACCTTCAGGAGATATGAGAAGAGAGTTTGATAAGCTCATACGGTGAAAAAAGACGCAATATCCATATTCCATTGACATATAATGTTAAAGCCATCTGCCACTTACAATAATGGTCCTTTATTATTAAATGTCGCCCATATTCCAAATCCATCATCATTTTATAAACTTTGTAAAAAAAAAATCTTTAGTAGTGCATTTGAGCATATATACAATTATTTCTTCAAATAATTATGGTCCCAAAAAAATTGTATCCAACAAATCAACACAACAACTCTTATGGACTAAGATAAGTATACTATCTATCCAATTCCAAACATCATTCTTTACACCTTAATTATTAGACATTAACATTTCTCAACCTACACATAGATGCACACAAAATACTACATCTGCAATTCGAAAAAAAATAGAAAACAAATCATTTTAATATATAACAAACAGAAAATTTTAGACCTAGAAAAAGAAATCAAAGCAAATTTGAGGAATCTCCATGTATCAAAGCAAAAATCATAGCATTACATATAACAAACACACACACGCATATATGGATATATTACATATACAGATTGGGGAAGAACCTCCATACGGATTGGGGAAAAAATCTCCACGACTGCTACCAGCGTTTGGGGAAGAAATCTCCACCGTTTGGGGGGAACATCGCATCGCATCACCAACATCGCATCACCAGCAACTCACCTACACCCAAACTCTTACTCACCCACACCTAAAAATCCTATACCCTCACCACACACAAACACATACCCTCCATCTTCAACCTCACACCCAATATCTCTCTTCCACCATAACCCATTTCCACACACTCCTTCCCTTCCATTAAACCACCATTATCAAACCTTTAACCCAGCCTTGACCCACCTTAAACCCGAGCGGCCTGCGGAATACCAAACCCACTCTGGCGCCTGATCCGCCTGCGGCCGGTACCACCAGCGTCCAGTCGTATACCTCCTGCCGACAGCGACCCAACGCCGGTGTACTCCAACCGAACTCAACCCGTAATCCGGGGAGACCCTCCGGTGCGACCCCCTGCTCCCAACCCGCTTTCAGCTATCGAAACCCCATCGCATCACCAACATCGCATCATTTGTGGGGGGGGGGGGGAACCAGACATCGCATCGTTTGGGGGGGAAGCAGCGTTTGGGAAAGAAAAAAAAATAAGATACGAGCGGGGTAGTGAAAATATGAGGCATTTGAGTTTTGGTTAGGATTGACATTGGTCACGGCCTACAGCCGTGACCCACCTCGCGACCCATTAATGAAAGTAAGTCTCGTGTATGCAGTCTACTGGTCACGGCCCATAGCCGTGACCCACGCCCAAAATTGGTCACGGACCCCAGCCGTGACCCAATATGTGTGTATTTGTGCTTCGTCATGCCTATGGTCACGACCCAAGTCCGTGACCCATGTCAAAAATGGTCACGGCCCCCGACCTTGACCCAGTATTTGTGTGTATTGTGCTTCGTCATGCCTATGGTCACGGCCCAAGTCCGTGACCTATACCCGACCAATTTTGGAGGGAATTTTAGCGCCAAGATGGTCACGACCTGGTCACGGCCCAAGTCCGCGACCCACAGTGGTCACGGATTTGGTCCGTGACCACTTCCAGCGCATCCATAATTTAGTGTGGTAATAAATATGGTCACGCCAAAATTGAGTTGGTCACGGCCCAAGTCCGCGACCAGCTGGTCGCGGACTTGGGCCGTGACCAACTGGGCGTGACCATTCGCAGGATTTGGTGTAGTGGTTCCCCTCGTGCAAAAGGGAAGTGAATTCCTTATATTGTTGCTGAAGTTCTTCAAAAGTGCCTTGGAGATCCGCAATCATATCATAGTATGCTACATTATTAGCCACAGCACGGTCGAGTAGGCACTTCAAATACTGATAGGCTTTAATTTCTTGCTCTGAAGCACCTTGACCGAGGATGTCTGTGATTTGAGTTGCACTCATGTCTGTATGACCGGCTTTAAAATATTCATTGCATTGTCGTAACAACTTTGTATCATGAGCAGATAATAATTCCATACTGGCCAAAAACTAGTAGAGAAAGAAAAAGCAATAATCAATAAGAGTACAAACAGAGCATGAAGAAGAGAATCAATAGTATGCATAATCAAAAGTTCAAATTTATTACATCACAGAGGAGAAGTACAAAGTTCAGAATTACATATTCAGAAGTTACATTTGACAAAGAAAAATAAAATAGAGAGAAATCCGAACAACTCTACACCTTTTCCTTGTCTCCCAAAATTTTCTCGGGAGGCTGGAACGAGGTGGTAGGTTGCTCGAATGGAACAGAGAGTTGCTCGGGAAGTGCTGGAGGTTGCTCGGATGAAGTGGTAGGTAGTTGAAGTTCCTCGCCAGCGGGCTGGATAGTTAGGGAATGAGAAATTTGATCTCCCATCACCACGGACGATTCCTCAGAGGCAGCTTCATCCTCTTCTTCTTCTTCAGGAGTTGGAGGGGGACCAGGGATGTGTCGCTGAAAGAGTTCAGAGTTTTCATCAATCTTCAGCTCCTGCAGAGCAGCGACCCATCCATCTCTAAAGTATTTGAGGCTGCCATATTCCACTTGCGACATCATGGCAGCCAAACCTTTGTTCCACCATTTATCCCAGCCAACGCTGAAAGATTTCTTCACAACCAATTTCCTCTTTGTCTTCTCCGAGGAAAGCTTTTCGGAAAGAATATTGTCAGCAGCCTTCAGTTTATTCTCAACTTCCTCCTTCTGACGGCTTACTTCCCGAAGTTGACCCAACTCCTCCTCAGCAGCCTTGAGCTTATTTTCAAGCTCCCCAGTATTTTTGAGCTTCCCTTCGAGCTCTTTATTCTTCTTCTCCAAATCATTCATTTTTTTCTCCAACCCCTTGGAGATCTCAATAACCCGAGCCTTCTCTTGCTCAGTCGAAGTAATCTTTTTCTCCCTGATTGACTTATCATCATCATATTTCTGAAGAGAATCTTTCAGAGACTGCGCCATGCCTACCAAAGCTTCCTCTACACCAGACGAGGAGCTTGAAGCTTTAATAGCTTCATCTTTCTTCAAAATTGTATTAAAACTGCTCACCAACTGTGAAAAGAAAACGAAAGTTAGTGCACAGATACAAAAAGGAAAGAATGAAAATTTAAGACTATAGAACTTATAGAAGCAATGTGACGAGCTTCTAATGTGATAACCGTGTCCCGAGAAAGGTTTTCTTCAATACCTTGGATCTCGGGAATGATCCAACTCTTCACCGAGCTCATAGCAGAGCTCGGGGGAACAAAAGTGGGAACACCACTAGCCTGGGGCTGAGAGATGGATTCAGCCAAATTGACAGAAGAGCTTTTCTTCAGCCTCCTCAGAGGAGCATCAACTTTCTCGACTAACGTTGTAGTCTTAGTCGGAGAAATGACAATCACCTCGCCTGGAGCAGCAGCCTTGCTCGGGGCCACTGGGGGCTTCTCGACCACCTTCACAGGAGCAACCGAGGGAGGTGCATCAATTTTCTTTGTCCCTTCTCCTGGGACATCAAGCTTACTTCTTTTTGCCTCTCCAGCACTAGAGGCAGGTTTCTCAAAAAGGGTAGGAGGTCTTCTTTTCTTCATCCTTTCACTCAAAGGAATATGTGACTCAGGTGAAGAACTTGTAGAGGCTGGTATTGGTTTTGCGTCGCTTATCACCGGACGAGTAGTAAAAGAGGATATGTAACTCTTGTACTGAAGCAAATATGAAGCTGACCTAATATGCTCGTCGGCAACAATCTGATGCAAACTCCAGATTGCCTTATATTAATGTCTGCCTCTTTTGAAGATTTTCTTTTGCTGTCAACTGCAAATAAATCAAAATTAAAATATCAGTGGCACATTTTATCAAACACAAAGGAAGCATAATTTTGAAAATAAAATAAAATAAAAACAACCTATCCCATTGCCATAGGGAGGACATCTGGAACCCTGGTAAACATCATCTCTAGTTAATGGAGGGTGTTGCCAATTTTTCATAACAACCCCATGCTCAAAGTAGTCCCTATTGGCATCTGGGAGATTGACCACTAAAGCTCTATTTAAAAACCTTGTTTTTAAATAAAAAGTATTATCACCCACAGCCCATCTATAACAAAACATGATTTCAGGAATTCCTATGCAGGTTCCATGAATTTGATTTAATCTATAAACACCGTTAACTATTCTCCATGTATTGTGGGCTATTCGTGCAAGAACCACGTCAAAGTATTGACAGAATTCCAGACATAGAGGGTTTGGGGGAAAAGAAAAGCCACACTCAGCAACAAAGAGACTCGAGAACCAATGTCCGTCAGCCAAACAAAAATAGTCTGAAGGCTCAGAAAGCTCTTCCAAAATAACCCATGAGAGAATGGAGAAATCAGAGCGAAACTTATCAATCGATTCTACAGGGTAAACCATGATGAAAGAAGGAAATCAAAGAGAAAGGAGAAAATCTTACAGGAAAGGGATGAGTCTGTTGACAACAAACGATGGAAGAGATGAACGCACAGGAGAGAGAGACGATGGAAAACTCAAAGAGAAAAATTTGAAAAAGTAGAAGACGATGGGATTTTCTGCAGCGTTTAAATACTTTGCCTTGGGAAAGGGTAAAAGTAATGATTACAAAAAGAGCCGGTTACGTTACCGGCGGCTAAACAGACAAAAGGGGCGCGAGAATAGAAGCGGTTAGAAAAATTAAAAAAAAAACGAATATATGAATTTGGAAGAAGAAATACATACAAAAGAAAATACTCCTAAATTTCATGATGACCATTTAAAATCGCCATATTTCGAGAAAGAATGTTCCACACTTCTCAAATTTCGAACTATGAAACATTGGGGGCTTCTGTTGATACCAAATTTAGTCTGCTGACATGGTTCAATTGGGTGAAGACACGTGGCAACCTACGTGGCAACGACAAACACTTACGAACAACACCTTGACTCCGAGGATCCATACTGCAACGAGGAACTCTGCTTCCCCGATCAACTCAGATGCTCCGACCTACAAGGACTCTCCGAGGAACTTTTGAGTACCAAGGAACTTTTGAGTACCGAGGAACTTTTGAGTGCCGAGGACCTTAGGCGGTCCGAGCTGCACCTCGGACAAAGCATTAATAGCAGGATAACCAACAGATTGACTGCGCATTAAATGCTTATTATAATCATACAGATGTATACGCTTAAGGGGCATTGAATGTATTACCCTTTCATATTACAGTCTTAGGCCTATAAATACATTGTATTATCCTCATTGTAAGGGGACCGGAATTTTTTGAAAAAACTTGTAATCGAGAATTCCCAAACAGTCAGCAATAACAGAAACACCGGACGTAGGCCATTCTCATAAGACTGAACCACTTTAAAAGTTCTTTGTCTCATTTTATTTATCTGTGATTAAATAATTAGATATAATCTAATTTTTTACATCAAGAGGATTTTTATTCAGAAATTCAAATACGCAATTCTACGGGTTTTGATCAGACACTTACCTGGTAAAACTTGGTATTGCCAACCAAACTACAATGCTAAAGGGAGAAACAGAAGAGATAAGTCACTTGCAGTTTCACTATTTTTTTAATGTCTTATGTATAAAGAGTTTCTATTTGTTATGCTAATTAGGTAAATATTCTCTTCTAATCTATCGGTTTTGACATTTTTTAGTACTCCCATTTTAAAAATAGGAAATTTGAAAAAAAAATTATAATGAAGTTGGAGCATGAGGGACAAGGAACACATCACAAACCTATAAACATTAACACGTTATTTTCCTGTTACAAGAACAAAGATGGTAAAAGGCTTAGTAGAATGAGTTCAATGATTTTCGAGGTACACTTTATGCATTGAGAGAAATGTCAACTCATTTCTCCTAATGAGCTTGCTAAGTGGCATTGTATATTGTTGGTCCGAAACAAGCTTCTTAAATGGCGGATATGAAAATCATTTAATGTTAACAAGTTGAACAATCATGTATATTGTTCTCATCACATATATTGTGTTATATGTGTATTTCAAAAAAATTATATTTACACTCAATTACTTTTCTTGATTGAATTGGCTAAACTATTTGTATATTGGAAAAATGATTTAGAGTTTTAATTATTATATTAAACTACTTCAATGATTGAAAATAATTGTTTTATTTATTTAATGATCTTAAAACGAATGTAAATTGAGTTATTATATATTCTCAAAATTAAAAATATAGGTTGCACTTATTGAATGTTACTCATATGACTTTTGATATAATTTAAAATTCAATCGGATTTCATTCGTAAAATATATTGTGTGAAACAAACTACAAAAAAAAAAAATATGGTTTGACCTGCATGCTAGTTTTATAAATATAAAAATAACATTAAACATATTATAAAGCGTTAGCGCATCGCGTGAGTTAGATACTAATTAAAAATGATCACAAGAGTTCGTCCATTGGAAGTTTAACTCGGTAATAAAAAAACAGAATTCAACTACGCAAATGAATTCTGGGATTTCCAAACCTATCAGAAACCCCGGAAGAGCCTATATTGTATTTTAATGTTAGTATAACCCCAACAGATTATATATCCATTGGAGGTTTTAATTATATCCATCTCATGTTTACCCTAATAATGAAGCTTAAATTACAAGGCACCCTTTTTGAGCATTAACTGCCTTTTTTTATTAAAAGATCTATGGGAAGTGACCGAAAAGTGTTCTTTCCTGTCCCTCCTAATCTACAATAAGTGATACTAAATACTCACTTAAGGAAAACGATTATTACAACTATTAGATAAATCTTACACTTAACGTTATGTTTCTTTTTGTGAGAGTGCTGTTAATGACTAATCATGATATATCTATATCTATATCTATATCTATATCTATATTATATTATATTATATTATATTATATTATATTATATTATGCTATCTTTAAATGTGTGTAAAGCAACAATCAATAATTAACAAATTATATGTTTATATATCTCTTGTACACGAGAATGATTTTGTCTCCTTATTCATGTTTTTTTGTTTTGGATCGTCTACTAGACCTTTGTTTATATCTTGTATACTGCTCGTACATTTGATGGTATCATTTACATACTTTCCGTAATTACCAAAAAAATAATTACCAACCTATATTTATTATTGTCAATAAAAATATGTTGGTCTCTCTTAATAATTCGTTACTAAAAATCCGTTGGGCTCTCTCTTAATAATCTGTTGGGTCTCACACTCTTAAATAAGTAATCCGTTGTTGTTTTTTTCTCATAACTCGGCCACCCCGTATACATTTAAAATTGACTCCCTGTTGGTATTTTTTGAATGCTTTGCAACTACTGCTAGCTGTGCACATCAAGTTATGATCAAACGGCCGGAGTGCTCAAATACTCTTGCAATAAGTTAAGCAATACCATAGTGGGGCCATGGAAAATGCTTACCTATTGTTTTATTATTTAATATAATATAAGATGGTTCTAATGATGTTAGTAATTGATTTCTATGCCTACCCTGTAAAATTATTTTTAAGAACATTTTAATATTAATCATGAACACATTAATATGATTAAATTTAACATACAATTGTTCTTAATAAAAGAATCTTAGATCTTCATATTTTCACAAAATACGTCTAAACGATATAAAATAAGACTCACCTTGATCCAATGCATAGATCAATCTTGTTATAAAAATCTCTTTTAATCATCTTGATAAATTGGTCCATCAATCTCCCTTTTGAAAAAATTGCACTCAAATGAAATCTCGGAATTTCTCTCCCATCTCAGAAATAGTGTGTTGTGAGATGCCCCAGATGGTGTAACGCTCCTCTATTTATAAGGGGAAGAAGTCCGGAATCCTAATCAAGGTGGAACTCTATTTCAAATCTCCCACGAATGTCACTAACCATCATGTGACTAACGGATAAGATTGACCCAATCTTCTAATATTCGTATTTATCACGTTCCTAATTAATTATCCGATATTTATTAAGACCACATAATTGAAAAATTCATAAATTCAAAATTTAATATAATTAAAATTAAATAATTAATTTCGACACTTAATATTAATTTCCAACATACCCGGGTAACTTTGACTAACTAGAGACCTAACTAACTCTCACGTACACTAAACCTAAGTGTCCTAATGCGAGTACGAATAAGAGTATGAGTGCGAATTTGAGAGTGCTACTAAGTCGATTTGCAAAGAATTGAGATTTGTGAGCGCCAACATTGCGCCATAAAGTTAACATATAAATATATATTTATACATGTTTATTGTAATACCCCGTATTTTTATGCTATATTAATTTGGGGATTTATTAAATTTAATGTGAATTAATTATGATATAATTATTAACGTGATGAGAGTTAGTAATTATGGGAAAATTTGTTGAATATTTCTAATGAGCAAAGTAATATATAATAGTGGCCATATTAAATGTCACGAGTGAATAAAATGATAATTTTAGAAATTTGAGTCGGGACGCGCTCGTGTCGCGTCGGGACTAAATATTGATAAATAAAAGTAAATATTTTATAAGTTATTCGTATGGTCGTTTTGAGTGCGCCAACGCGTCCGGAAGGGTCGAGATAGTCAGAAAAGTATACCCGGGAGTTTGATTTGGGTCTCGGGACGTTTTTAGGCCTAATTAGTACCCCGGGAGGGCATTTTAGTCATTTTGTATTTTTGGGTAATTAAACCCACGAAAATTAAAAGGGTTATATCAGATGTTTAGGTTATCTCCTAGGGTTAGATAACTCAAAACACTAGAACGGCCATTGGAGAGGAGAGGAGAGGAGAGAGCTCTCAAGGCATTCCAAGGCTCAAAACTCACCCGTTTGCACCGCCGCCACCGCCAACGCGTAGATCGCGAGACAGGGAACGCAACCACACCAAATTCAACACCAAACCAGATTTCTAAAAATCTCACGCAAGTGTTTATCTTGCTTATTTCGTTGATGCATCATCCATATTAGTTTAAGAGTTATTAGGATGAGATTTATGGAAGAAAAACCCAATTTGAGATGGGAAATTTTCATGTAGTGATGATTACATGATATTCTGGAAACCCTTTGTCATGTAAAGGATTAAGAGTTTGATTAAGAAAAGAGTTCTAATCAGATATAAACACTAAAAAAATTATTCCGGACGATCGGACCGTTGTAATTGGATGAAATTTTACAGAGAATTAGCTGAAGACGAGATGAAGCTACAGTAAAAAATTCAGCTCGATCGGACTGTTCAATATTTTTTATATATTTTTTGCTAGACAGTTTTATGTTAAGGACTTTTAGAGATAATAAAAATTCAATTAAAACTCCATTTTAATTCCGATTTTGAAACCGTTTGAAATTCTCATCTTTGAAAATAAAATTCAAAATCCTTAAATGTAAGGCGAAATCTATATTTTTGGGATATTTTGCATAAGGGATAATGTAAGTATATATTAAAGGGGAGAGACACGTAAGAGAGAGTTACGTTGGAACATAAATGGATATATACTGAATTGTACATTTGGAAGAATAGAGTCCATGAGGGTTACGTAGTAAGTTGGAAAAACCCTTCGAATTAAAGTTAGAAACGAACCATTATACTTGATAAATAATAATGGGAAAATAAGGATAAATGTTATGAATGTGGGTTATTGGATAAACCTAAATTGATATAATAAAAGTGGTACATTTATATGATTGTGTATGCATATATTATATACTTGTGAAAATCATGCCCGCGCTACTTACTATCCCTGAGGTTACCACGCTGGGATGATCTTATCTCGTGTGCTTTATGGGGGATATTGACTCGTACCCTAGAAGATAGAAATCCTAGGTACAGGCTATCGAATTGGTAGTCACGGTCCTAAGAGACGTGAGGGTATGTACTGACCTCTTGGACTTGAAAACTATGCTTCGCCTCAATATTGTTTGTGTATGTATTTATACAGTTCGAGAGTGATTCCGAACTTGTATTCCCTTTAGTACGATTGATACGGGGATTGAATAGCAGAGTAGGCCCGCACCATAATTTTTATGTGGGGTGCTGTTAGAATATATATATTATACGAGTATTTAATATATATATGAACTTCTGAAATTTAGGAAACTGCCTACTGTGTTATGGTAAGTGAGACATGTATAATGACTCAAATTGGAAATACTTGTTTTGAAAAGTATAGTATGATATTGAAAAACTTTATGAATCAATAAAGTTAAAATGAGCGTTTTGTACTAAATGAAAATTTTCTTTTAAACCATGATGTTGTTAAATCTTAAATCTTGAGAGTCTCCTAAGATAAGTTAAATCCTTGGGGAAAGATAGTGTGATATATGATGAGATAGACCATTGGGAATGTTAGTGCGATAGGAGTGCACATTAGAAGAGATGTGAGAACTTTTCAAGAGAGTGTCGCACTAATATGTTGTTGCATTGGCCTGTATCAATTTAAATACTTGCTAAACGAATTTTTAAATCATATACACTATCGGGCCCTGACCCGTTTCCATTTCTCTTTCTCTCTTGTATATATATATGTATATATTACAGGTGCCCAGCCACAGGGGCGTCTTGCATAGGGTCCTTTGGCAAGAACGCGCTGCAGCTTAGGTGGGAGTTGTAGGCCTGTTGTTTAGACGACTTCATCCATTTGATTCTACTCCTAGCATGTTCATTATTAGGGCATGTGTCGCCCTTTCCATTATTCAGTTGTTATTTGGATATTGTACTTCATCTATTTCTAGTATTGTCACTTTGGAATTTATTATATTCTGGATGGTTTACTTTAAGTTTTATTGTTACTAGCCAGTTGTTAAATGTTAAATTATTGGATTGATTGTTTAATAAAATATAAATAAGATTTGAGAGGAATGTTAAAAGTGGTTTTGACACTTAACTTAATTAATTAGGGTGTTTAAATTGGAAATTTATTTTTACGACAGTGATGCTAAGAATGATCCAACTGTTCACCTTGATTTTAATTTAATAAAGGAGTGATCGCCCGGTATTTAATTAGGCGGGGTGTCACATTTATATTAAGGGTTAATTACATTGGGGTCCCCCGAACTTTGCCTCTATTTGCACTTTCCCCCCATTCTTTCAAAATTTTCTTCTCACCCCCCAAACTTTGTAAACGATTGCAATTACCTCTCTTTCGTTTAAATCCGTTAACTTTTAGTGTTAAATAACTTGTGGCAACTCTTTTGACTCTTTTAAAAGGGTATTTTGGGTATATTATCCCTTTTTAAAAACCCAAAAACTATTTCTTCTCTCATCTCTCTCTCTCTCTCTCACGACTTCGTCTTCTCTCCCCCCCCCCCCCCTAACTCTCTCTCTCTCGAACACACCCATCCACCCACCCACAAGGCCACGAACACACACACGCACGCACGAGCAGATCTACGCTGGGGCTGGGGGGGGCAAGGAGCGGAGGAGTGAGCTAATCGATTTTTTGGTGGGAGGGAAGGGGGTGGGCTGGTGGGGGGTCGCAGAGGGCGTGGGGTGAGGGAGAAGGGGGGTGAGCAAATCTCTTTCTTATATAGGCGTGGGTGGGGGAGAATGGGGTGAGCAGATCTCTTTCTTATATATATATAATACTCTTGTGCGGACTAGTCCGCATTTTAAGAATGCGTACTGAACATGTGTCATCTAACGGTGCGCCTAGAAATTATCGCCTAAATTGTAGGCGCACACTCTCTCTCTTTTCTGGGCTCACCGTCAGATGAAACATGTCCGGTCTGCACTCTTAAAATGCAGACTAGTCCGCACAAGAGCATAACTGTATATATATATAGTCCTGCTCTTGTGCGGACCAGTTCGCATTTTAAGAGTGCGGATCGGACATGTGTCACCTAACGGTGAGTCCAAAAAAGAGATAAAGAGTGTGCCTAAAATTTAGGCGATAATTTCTAAGGGCACCGTTAGGTGACACATGTCCACTCCGCATTCTTAAAATGCGGACTAGTCCGCACAAGAGCATTATTATTATTATTATTATTATTATTATTATTATTATTATTATTATTATTATATAATTTATTATATATATATATATATATAATTTATTATTTGTGAGAAATGATTTTTTTATATCTAATTTATAAGTTTGTTTTTATGTTTTTCGGTAATTTTCAAAGTTTTAATTGTTTCCTAATTTCCATATTTTTAAATGTCTTTTTTTTTGTATTTTGATGTATTTTTCAGTAATTATTTTAAATATATTTCTAAATTGTTTTTTATTAGAATTTTCCAGATTTTAAATATTTTCAACAATTTTTCAGAATTTTTATATTAATGAAAAAACTTTTTTATTGGTGGGAATAATTTATTTTTGTGGGATTTTTTTTCATTAATTAGATTCTAAATTTTACAAATTTTAAATATTTATTGGTATTTTTCGGAATTTTATATATATATATATATATATATATATATATATATATATATATATAGAGAGAGAGAGAGAGAGAGAGAGAGAGAAAGAGAATTTTTTCGAATATCTGTTTTATATTTTTAAAATATTTTTTGATATTTTCTTAATTTTTAAATATTTTTCTATTATTTAAAGATCCCTTACTTAAAGCATGCGCCATGCACATGCTTAATGGTTCCCGCAAAAAGTTAACGGAGTTAGACGGCACGTGATTATTTGTAACCGTTTTCAACGTATGGGATGGTGTTTGAAAAATTGAAAAAATGAGGGGGAAATGCAAATAAAGGCAAAGTTCAGAGTGCCAAGTGTAATCAACCCTTATATTAATATATTAACTTAATAAATGATACAAAATAAAAGTAATATACTTGCATATTATATTTAAGTTCACAAACAAACTTACTTACTTGCCCAATATATACAAAACAACCCATATTCTAATCTCGAAGTTTTGAACTAATAAACAACCTTTACAACAACTACTCAAACCTTGGTCTTTTTCATGACATGTCCAATAGATACAAAACATACATGACATGTCCAATATATACATATCGTTATTGAGAAAACTAACCCAAAAAAAGAAGACCCAAAAAGTTTTAACCACCTCAAATTCGACTGTAACACCCCGTATTTTTACTGATTTTTAAATGTGAGATTAATTTAATTAAAAATGAGAAATTGATTGAAAATTAATCCAAATTAAAATAAACATTAACTAGTGAGACAAGGGTTGGTATTTATTGATGTGGATTATATTGAGTATTACTTAGTGAATAAAGTAATAAGGTATTATGAATATATTCAAATTATCGCGAGTAGAAAATACGACAGTTACAGTAATTTAGTCGGAACGCATGTATCAATCATGTCAGGATTCAATTTAATGAAATAAAAAGTAATTTATTTTTAAGTCAGCCATATGATCATTTTGAGGGCGCCAAAGTGTCCGGAAGGGTTAAGATAGTCAGAAAAGTCTACCCGGGGGTTTAGTTTCGGACTCGGGGCAATTTTAGGACAAACCGGACACCCCGGGAGGGTATTTTGGTCAATTGTATTTTTAATGAAAGAAGACCCACGAACTTAATAGGTTAAAATCAGATCGGGAATGATAGAAGTTAGGGTTACGTGAACCAAAACTAGAGAGGCTATCAAGGGAGGAAGAAAGAGAGTCCTGAGAGAGTCCCAAGAGTGTCCAACACTATTCTTGAACCAAAAACACCACAGTTGCGTAGATCGGAGGGAGAGGAACACAATCATACCAGAAATTTTGTGGAATTCATACCTATGCAAAGTCAAGTGTTTATCTTGCGTTATTTACGAAGTATATATTATACATGTTAGAGTAGGTTGAAGTATAATTGAAATTAATTAATACGTAGAATATTCGGAGGATATAAATGTACTACGTATGGGACATGTATGATAGGTTGCGTGTATACATATACTAAGGATATGAATAGGTAAATTGTGTGAAAAAATAATTGTATGATTTCTTATGTGTATGACATACCTACGCTGCTTGCTATCTCATGAGGTTTCGAAAAGGGGGACATTCTTATCCTAATGAGCCACTAAGGGGATTTTTGATTGGTACCTCAGAACATAGAACTTTGGTTTGATCACCATTTGTGTGAAAAATGGTGTGCACGGTCATTTGAGTGCGTAGGTATGTGCGTAGCCCAAAGTCCTAGAACTATGTTCACCTCCATTTGTGTGTGAATTGTATTTTATGGTTCGAGGGTGATCCCGATAGCAGAGTATGCAAGTACCGTAGTTGAGCCTAGGGGTGCCGTATTAGTATATATATAATAGGGTGATGAATATATATATAGTTGTGATTTATTCTACTGTTTTGACCTAGTAGATAAGATAGATAAGGAAATCTAAAGTAACTTAAGTATTTGAACACTTAATTATTAATTGGGAAATTCTTACTTGAGTTAAAAGCTATGAAAATATTTGATAATGTATTATGTGAGAAATACATGTGGACACCATGAGTAATAGTTTGAAAGGGTTAATGTTTTCGAACTAGTTAGGCGTAATAGAAGTTACTAGAATTGTCTAGAAGTAAGTTAGGCGTGCACACTAGTTGAGAGGTGAGACTTCTCAAGTGAGAGACGTGAACTAACATGTATATAATATACTCTTTTAAGCATTTTAAATACTTGCTAAAATGTTTTAAACTGTTTTTACCCGGGCTCCGACCTATTTCTTCCAAATCTATTTTCTTTGTGCAAATTATTTTAGGTATCCAGCCACAGGGATGCTAGGCTTAGGAGTTCCATGTGATTTGATGTGCTGCAGCTGCGGTGGAAGTTACAAGTCCTCGATATTAGATGCTTCCACTCCTATCCATCTATCTTCCTTATGCAGATATTTCTTTCATGGCATGTTTCCCACTCTAGACATTATTTATTCATCTCTAGTTACTTCGTTCGAGAGTGCACACTAGTTGGGACTTTAGACGGGAGTGTATATTCTAGTTACTTTCATTTATTCAGTTACTTTAGTATTCCATTATGTTTGTTTTATTTAAATGGTGAATGTGGTTTATAATTCTTATATTCTTGCATGTTAATAAAGATTAAATTTTTGACATTAACTTAATTAACTAATAGGTAATTAGTAATTTAAAAAGGTTTTCGACGGTGATGCTAAGAATGAACCAAATGAGAAGCCTATTTTAATTTAATAAGGAACTGATCACTCGGTATTTTATTAGGCGGGGTGACACTTTTCCCATGTCCTATCCCATCAATTTGAACTTGTCCATGTATTGTGAGGGCATTATCTTCATTAATAACTCGAGAAGATGAAGACATAGAACGAGTAAAACTCGAAACAACGTTACATCAATTGAAGAAAGCATTGTGAACTTTTTATCTTCAATCTCCATCATGTCAAAGTCCAACAACACATGAGAAGTAATATAAGAGTCTTCTAATAGGTTTTCATGATGTAATGATTGGCTACGTCAAGTAATCAAGATTCTAGAACATCCATTTGCCTTAGAGGAAAGTTTTGAATTATAGTAATTGATTTTTATGTTTTATATCGCTAAACCCACTAATAGTTTATAGTGAAAATTTCCTGAATAAGTTAAAGACTCTAATCCAGAACACAACTTAGGAATATTATTTTTTATAAGTTACAAATTAAGAATATTATTACGTGTCAGCAAACAATTTTCCTACAAATAGTGACATTTGGATTCAATTTATATTTAAAAATAAATATAAAAACACAAATATTTACAAGATGTATGTTTATCTTAGTTTCCATCTAATGATCTAAATAATTTTAGAAATTGATTCTAATAAATAAAATTATTAAGGGATTTTTACCAATAAGTATTATGTAACACCCCGTAATTTTTATGATTTTTATATTGAGATTAATTAAATTAAATTAACAAATTCGTTCGGATTAAAATAAATATTAATTAGCGAGTCAAGGGTTAACATTTATTTATATTGAATATTACTTAGTGAATGATGAATAAATTGAGAAAAAAATATTATGATTGTCGTGAGTGAGCAATACGGCAGTCACGGTAAATTTAATCGGGATGCCCGGAGCAGTCGTGTCAGAACTTAATTTTGAAAAATAAAAGGTAAGTTCATTTTAATAATTCAAATGATAATTTCGAGTGAGCTAGTGTGTTCAAATTGGTCAAAATAGTCAGAAAAGTGTACTCGAATGTTTAGTTTGGGTCTTGAGGCATTTTTAGGCCAAACCGGAACCCCAAAGGGATTTTTGGTCTTTTGAATTTTTTGGAAAAAGATACCTACGAAACTTAGATAGTTATATTTGCAGTTACGTAAGGGAGGTTAGGATAAAAATAATACAAAACAAAGAGGGGCAACTAGAGGAGGAAGGAGAAGTGTTTTCACGGAGACCCTAAGGCTTTTCCACCATTCTTTCACCACCGCCACCACCATTGAGTAGATCGAAAGGAGAGGAACACCACTCGACCATTATTCTGCAGAAATTCGGACCTACATATAGAGGCAAGTATTTATCCTTTTGATTTATAAGTATATATACCATCCATGTTAGAGTAGGTTGATTATCTTATTGATTTCATGAATTTTGGCTTTAAATTAGAAGATATATATCATGTTCTTAGGTAGGAATTGTGATAGACTTGACTCCTTATGCATATAGGACGAATTTAACGAGTTAGTGTAACGAATTCATGAAGAAATCTGGACTGATGTTGAAGTTTTTGTTAAAAAAAAATAAATTACGGTTTTTAAGGGTTAATCTTGAATTAAATCGATTTAAGAGTGTTCTCTAAGGATTTAGTGGTTCTATTATGTTAAAAATCATGTATACCTTCTACTATGATGTTTGAGACCTTTGGTTGGGAGTTTGGGATCGTGTAATGGTGGTTTAGAGGATTAAAATTGGTGATTACCTTAACTGTTAACATGAAGAGGACGAGACCTGTTACAGGCGAATCGATTCAGTTCCTTGGCTGAATCGATTCAGTTTCCTAGATTAAGACTATTTTCTCCTTTTGTTTAGAATTCGTGGGAAATGACCAGGTTAACTTTTAGAAGGAATTTTTAAATATAATTAGAGATACTTTAATTTCCAGTAGGCCAATATGAGGATATGGACTTATTCACATGAGGGATTAGGACTTAAGTTAATTAGGTTTAATTGGGGAATAAATCCTAATTCGGAGAATAATATTGTGTCATGGGAAATCCAGGAAATATATGACCTAGACCAGTAGGGTACGTGTGAGGTATCTACAGAATGTACTTAAGGGGAAATTTATAATCCTTCGAGTATTGGGAAATCCTTGGGATTAAACAATAAGAAATATTATTGTAATGTAATAATATGTAGAATATTCAAAAACTATCATATTACGTATGGGATATCTAGTATAGTTTAAGTGAATACCTATACTGAATATATATGTATATATATAGGTGGTGTGAATACCTATTGCTTGTTTTATTATGTGTAAACATACCTAGGCCGCTTCCTATCACGGGAGGTTTTCGCGTTCTGGACAGTCTTATCCTGATGAGCCCATTGGGGAGATTTTGACTTGTACCCCCAAACACAGAACCTAGGTACGTGCTATATGAGTGTATGATGGTTTCGACGGTCAATTGGGCACGTTTGATGTGTGCGTGACCCATAGACTTGCAACTATATTCGCCTCCAATATGTGTGACTGAATATATGGTTTGAGGGTGATATCCGAACTAGTGTCCTTATTTGGTATGTGATGTACCAAGACTAGATAACAAAGTATCTCCGCATCGCAGGTCTCCATATAGGGATTCTGTATATGTATATATATATATATTATAAAGGTGATGTAATTACATATATGTGTGATTGATTCTACTACTAGTGTAATAGTAGATAAGATAGATAATGATGTTTAAATTACTTTAAGTATCGGAGAACTTAATTATTAACTGATCACTCTTAATAAATGGAAGGTATTGGTAATTCAATATCGTATTGTATGGGCAGTACGGGTGGGAAGATTAAATTATTAAGCAGGAAAAGATCCAAGTTAATTTAGTTAGGTGGGATTTCATAACTCGGTGGGTTTGAAGAGTACGTTAGGTGTGCACAATAGTTGAGAGGTGAGGATTTCAAGTGAGAGCATGCGAAGCTAACATGTATATAATACGTACTCTTTAATTCCGTTTAAATACTTGTTAAAATGTTTTCAAACTATTATACTTGGGATCTGACCCGTTTCAAATCTATTTTGTAAAAGTATTTTAGGTGACCAACCACAGGGATGCCATACTTAGGAGTTCTTTCACTTCCCGTACTACAGCCACTATGGAAGTTACAAGACCTTGGTATTATATGCCTCTACATATTTCACTTCCTGTTTCGCATTTTCACTATTCCAGTTGGGCATGTCTCCCCTTTCTTAGTTGGAAATTATTATTGGGATATTGTACTTTGAGTTTATTTCCAGCAATGGATTTAGATTTTATTTATGGATGATTGTATTGGGATTTTTTTCTGGAGTGTTATTCAAGATACATTTATTTACTTCGTTATCTTATCATTTATTATTATGTGCATGGAATGGGTGAATGTGATTTATTTAGTTATATCAATTGAATGTTAGTAAAAAATGAATTTAAAATTTTGACACCGAGCCATTAGGGTATTAGTTATTAATTGGATTTCGACAGTGATGGTGAGAATGAAACCCTTAATGATTCCTGTCAAATTTAATAATGGAATGATCAACCAAGATTAGAATAGGCAGGGTATCTCAGATGGTATCAGAGCATCAGGTTCTAGTGTCAATAGATTATATGCGGCTTACTATGATTTTCAGCGTAGCATTTTTTATGTAGAGCCCTACTATTTGGAATGTTGTATTCTTTATTACGCATTTAAGTCTTCAACTATTTTGAGACACATTGAATTGTAGACTCATGAAAAATTATTTTTCGTTTCATATGCCTCCTTAATGTGCACCACGAGCCACCCCAGAGGCACAGTCTGAGTCGTATCTAGCTCAGGCCCCAGGGAGTATCAATTCTACCGAGGTTGCCGTTATTGTGGCACATGTGGTTAATGCAGCATTTACTACGTTTTCCCAGCAGGCACCACGGGTGCCACCCTAGCCTCAGGATGCAGCTCCATCCCTTCACACTCGTTTCGATCTGCCTGGGAGCGAGTCTGAGATGCCTTTCAGAAGGAACGTCCTCCAGATTTGAAGGGGAACTCCGATGTCGTTGCAGCATACTAATAGAAGAAGAATATACATAGGCATTTGAGGATGTATGAGTGCATGGACGTACAAATATAGATACTAGCTACCTTTAAGTTAGTAGAGTTTGCCTTACAGTGGTGGGAGTCTGTTACCACCGCCCAGGAGAGAGACATCATGACTCTTTTGGAGTTCTGGGAGCGGTTCGATCGCAAATACTTTCCATCCACCGTTCAGACTGAGATGAGGTATAAATTCTTAGACGTATCACATGAGGGGAGGACTGTAGCAGAGTATGAGGAAGAATTTATCAGGCTGGAAAACTTTGTTCCTGATGAGGTGAGCACGGAAGAGAAGAAGTTATTAATGGATTGTCTTACCTGGAGGATCTGACAACATTTGTTGGGTAATACCACTTTGAAGACATATACGGAAGTGTTGAATATCGCTCTATTGCACTATCAGGACCACTGATTTCATGTTTAGGGAAACAAATGTTCAGGAGAGTCCATCCAGTAGGTCAGGACTAAGGTAGAAGTGCCAATTGGGCATAATCGACTCAGAGTCAGCTGAGTTAGAGTGATAAGGGTTCCCATCAAGGAGATATTGCTAAGCGATTTCATTCAGGAGATTTCATAAAGTCACAAGGTGGATTTAAGCATAGACATCAGGGCCAGTCGGGCCAATAGTGTTTTCATCAGGGCCAGAGGGGAGGAAATTTTATATGCAGGTATGTGGAAAGACTGGCCAAAAACGTCAGGATTCCCCTGATAAGGTCAGAGTTCAATAGCAGCAAGGCACTCGCCAAGAGACCCAGATGTCCATTTTCCCCGCCGCCCTCCCAGCACCAGTGCTAGCATTGCCTGCAACACCAGTCGTTCTAGCAGCCCCACCTTAGCAGGGGCAATTACAGTATGGGCATGTATATAACGTCCACCAGGTTGTAGTTCTACAGGATCCACCCGCAGTTGAGGGTATGTTTCTTATCTATGGTATGTTGGGGCATATTTTATTTGACAATGGGGATTCATACGTGTTCATAGCCACTAGATTTTCACGAGCCGCAGGGTTGTTAGATACTGATGATAATACAGTCACGTGTGTCGATTCACCACTGGGTAGTAGGACACTTATCTTCTTTATTTATCGGGGGGTAAGTATAGATATTGGGAGACTAGTCTTGCCTGCCGATATGCTTGTGTTAGATATGTCGGAGTATGACGCCATTATTGGCATGGATTGGCTAGCAGCGTATAGTGCCATAATTGACTATTATAGTATGAGTATAGTATTTGCGATACCTGGCCAGGAGATGTTCTTAATGGCGATGCCTCATCCCGAAGGAGGATCGCCGGCTCATTTTTATTACATAGAGGAGGAGACCTCTCAGGGAGTATCCATTTTCCTACTTTCGATTCTAGTTGTGTGTGAATTTTTAGACTTATTTGAGGAGATACCGATATTACCACCTAGCAGAGAGATAGTTTGTCAGTGATTTAGCACTGGGCACTCGGTCGTTAGCTCGTGCGCCTTATCGTATGGCTCCTATAGATTTTAGGGAGCTACGGGATTAGATTGAACAGCTTTTGGGGCAGGGCTTTATCCATCGAAGTACTTCGCCTTGGGGTGACCCAGTGTTGTTTGTGAAGAAAAGGGATGGTTCTTTACAGTTATGTGTTGA
The DNA here is from genome assembly GCA_949130495.1 of Sambucus nigra. Taxonomy (NCBI): domain Eukaryota; kingdom Viridiplantae; phylum Streptophyta; class Magnoliopsida; order Dipsacales; family Adoxaceae; genus Sambucus; species Sambucus nigra. Next base: position 451,643,828 of record OX422218.1, on the reverse strand, counting down.
TTATCGGGAGTTGAATAAAGTCATGATACGAAATAAGTATTCTTGCCTAAAATTGATGACTTATTTGACCAGTTGAGAAGATCCACCTACTTCTTTAAGATAGACTTGAGGTCGGGATATCACCAGTTGTGAATTCGAGAGTAAGATGTGTCTAAGACTACCTTTTTGATGAGATATGGGTCTTACGAGTTTCGAGTTATGCCATTTGAGATAACCAACACGCCAGTTGTGTTTATGGACTTGATGAATAGGGTTTTCAGAGAGTTCTTGGATCAATTTGTCATCGTCTTTACTGATGACATCCTGATTTATTTTTGGACTGAGGAGGAGCATGCCAAGCATCTGCGTCGGGTTTTACAGACATTGCGTGAGCATCAGTTATACGATAATTTTAAAAAATGTGGTTCTTGATTGAGTGAGGTACAGTTTTTACGACACATCATTTATGACTTTGGGATATCAATAGACCTGAGTAAGGTGTCAGCGGTGAGGGAGTGGGGAAAGCTCACGACACTGACAGAGGTGCGCAGTTTCTTGGGGTTAGTCGGGTACTACGGACGGCTTATTAGGGGATTCTTGAAGATTGCGGGTCCGTTGACTAATTTGACTAGCAAAGGTGTACCATTTGGGATGACGCTTGTTAGTTATCTTTCAATGAGCTGAAGGACAAGTTGACTTCAGCACCCGTACTTGCACTTTCCAGGGCAGGAGTGGAGAATATTATTTTTATTGATGAGTCCCTACAGGGACTTGAAGGTGTGTTACAGCAGGAGGATCTAGATATAGCTTATTCTTACCGCAAGCTTAAGTCTCACGAGAGGAATTACCCCACCCACGATTTGCAGTTAGTGGCAATCATGTTTGTGTTGCATATTGGAGACATTATTTGTTGGGGGAGAGATTTCACCTATTCACAGATCATAAGTCACTATATAACTTGTTCACTTAGAGAGAGTCGAATATGTGTCATCGTAGGTGGATGGAATTTGTGAAAGGTTATCAGTTTGACATCTAGTATCACCTGGGAAAGGCTAACGTGGTGACCGACGCGTTGAGTCGCAAGTCAGTAAGGGATGTAGCTGAAGTTTGAAAGGAGAAATGGAAGGAGTTGGGACATCAGGATTTAGTTGCTTGGTCATTTATGTCGGTTATGACCATCACACCCCAGATTGTCATGAGGGTGGTACACGCACAAGCAGCAAAATCATTTTGTCAGGACCGTATCAGACAACTTTTAGCCAGTGAATCCGAGTCATATTCCATAAGTTCAGAGGGAGGTTTACGATTCAACGAGAGGTTAATTATCCCAGAGGGAAGGATTTGCGACACACGGTGATGGTAGAGTCACACGAGTCACGGTTTGCGGTACATCCTGGAAGGGATAAGATGTACTAAGATATAAGTTGGCAATACTAGCATAGTGGGATAAAGAGAGACATTGCTAAGTTTGTTTCGAGCTGTACAAACTTGTTAGTTGGTGAAAGTGGACCATTAGAAGCTGGCAGGGGTTCTACAGTTGTTGGAATTCAAATGTGGAAATGAAAGAGTATTTCCATGGATTTTATTACTGGGTTGCCTATTTCACAGCGAAGTCACGATTCCATATTGGTGATCGTGGATCGGTTAACCAAGGTAGCTCACTTTTTCCCGGTTCGAACGGATTATACTATGGAATAGTATGCCCAGATTTTCATTGCTGAGATAGTGAGATTGCATGGGGTGCCATTATACATTGTGTCCTATAGGGACTAGATTTTATGTCTTAATTTTGAAAGAGTTTCCAGGAGGCTATGGGTATCGAATTGCATTTGAGTACAGCCTATCACCCACAGACAGACAGGTAGATGAAGAGGACGAATAAGATGTTGGAAGATATGCTACGAATGTGTATCCTTGATTTTAGGGGAGGTTGATAGTAGTATTTTCCACTGATGAAGTTCGCGTATAATAACTCCTACTAATTCACGATTGACATGGCACTATTCGAGGAGTTGTACGTGAGGCCATTTCGTTCTCCCGCTTTTTGGTTAGAGGTAGGAGACAATAAGCTTCTTGGACCAGAGTTATTCAGGATACGTCGGCCAAAATTGAGTTGGTTCGGAGTCGTATACATTTTTCCTAGGACAGACAAAAAAGCTATGTCGATGCCAAGCGAAACATTCTAGAGTTTAATGTGGGGGACCAGGTGTTACTATGTGTATCTCCTATGAAGGGGATCATGAGGTTCGGGAAGAAAGGGAAGTTAGTGCCGAGGTACGTAAGGTCATTCCCTATCATTCAACGGATTGGTCCAGTGGCATATAAACTCGAGTTGCCAGAGCACTTCCATTGGATTCATGGTGTATTTCACATTTCTTCACTGAGGCGATACCTCCGGGATGAGTTGGTCCACACCCATATTGCTTTAGAGGAGATCGACTTGCAACCCGATATTTCATATGAGGAGAGGCTGATGGTTATCCTAGACCATAGTGAGAGGAGATTGAGGTCAAAGGTAGTTCCACTTGTACGTGTTCAGTGGGGGCATCATAATGCCGACGAGTCCATTTGGGAGCTCTAAGATAAGATGCGTGAAAAATATCCAGAGTTATTCATACCAGGTATTTTCTTTTTCTGAATTTCAGCACAAAATTCCGTTATTAGGGAGAATTATGTAACAACCCGTAATTTTAATATTTTTATATTGGTATTGATTGGGATTAATTAAATTAAATTGAGAAATTAATCCGGATTAGAATAAATATTAATTAGTGAGTCAAGAGTTAATATCTAATATTACTTAGTGAATGAGTAATAAATTAATATGAAAATATTATGATTGTCGTGAGTGAGAAATACGGCAGTCACGGTAAATTTAGCCGGGATGCGCGTGTAAGTCGTGTCGAAACTTAATTTTGAGAAATAAAAGGTAAGTTCATTTTAATAATTCAAATGATAATTTAGAGTGCACCGGTGTGTTCAAATAGGTCAAAATAGTCAGAAAAGTGTACTCGGAGGTTTTGTTTGGGTCTCGGGGCATTTTTAGGCCAAATCGGAACCCCACAAGGGTATTTTGGTCTTTTGAATTTTTGGGGAAAAGAGACCTACGAAAATTAGATAGTTATATTTGCAGTTACCTAAGGGAGGTTAGGATAAAAATAATAAAAAACAAATAGGGGAAATAGGAGGAGGAAGGAGAAGGGTTTTCAGGGAGACCCTAAGGCTTTTCCACCATTCTTGCACCATCGCCACCACCATTGAGTAGATCGAAAGGAGAGGAACACCACTCGACCATTATTCTGTAGAAATTCGGACCTATATATAGAGGAAAGTATTTATCTTGTTTATTTATGAGTAGATATACCATCCATGTTAGAGTATGTTGATTATCTTATTGATTTTATAAATTTTGGCTTTAAATTGGAAGATATATATCATGTTCTTGGGTAGGAATTGGGATAGACTTGACTGCTTATGCATATAGGACGAATTTGACGAGTTAGTGTAACCAGTTCACGAAGAAATCTGGACTGATGTTGAAGTTCTTGATAAAAAATGATAAACTAGGATTTTTAAGGGTTAATCTTGAATTAAATCAATTTAACGATGTTCTCTAAGGATTTAATGGTTCTATCATGTTAAAAATCATGTATACCTTCTACGATGATGTTTGAGACCTTTGGTTGGGAGTTTGGGATCGTGTAATGGTGATTTAGAGGATTAAAATTGGTGATTACCGTAACTCTTAACATGGAGAGGACGAGACCTGTTACAGGCGAATCGACTCTACTCCTTGGCCGAATCGATTTGGTTTCCTAGATTTAGACTATTTTCCCCTTTTGTTTAGAATTTGTGGGAAAAGACCGGGTTAACTTTTAGAAGGAATTTTTAAATATAATTAGAGATACTTTAATTTATAGTAGGCCAATGTGAGGATATGGACTTATTCACATGAGGGAAATTAGGACTTAAGTTAATTAGGTTTAATTAGGGAATAAAACCTAATTTGGAGAATGATATTGTGTCACGAGAAATCAAGGAAATATATGACCTAGATCAGTAGGGTACGAGTGAGGTATCTACTGAATGTACTTAAGGGACAATTTATAATCCTTCGAGTATTGGGAAATCCTCAGGATTAGACGATAAGAAATATTATTGTAATGCAATGATATGTAGAATATTCTAAATCTATCATACAATGTATGGGCTATCTATTATAGGTTAAGTGAATACCTATACTGAATATATATGTATATATATAGGTGGTGTGAATACCTATTACTTGTTTTATTATGTGTAAACATACCTAGGCCGCTTCCTATCACGGGAGGTTTTCGCGTTGTGGACAGTCTTATCCAGATGAGCCCATGGGGGAGATTTTGACTTGTACCCCTGAACACAGAACCTAGGTACGTGCTATATGAGTGTATGATGGTTTCGACGGTCAATTAGGCACGTTTGATGTGTGCGTGACACATAGAATTAGAACTATATTCGCCTCCAATATGTGTGATTTGATTTATGGTTTGAGGGTGATATCCGAACCAGTGTCCTTATTTGGTATGTGATGTACCAGGACTTGATAGCAGAGTATCTCCGCTTCGCAGGTCTCCACCTAGGGATGTTGTATATGTATATATATTATAAGAGTAATGTAATTACATATACATGTGGTTGATTCTACTACTGGTGTAATAGTAGATAAGACAGATAATGATGTTTGAATTACTCTAAGTATCGGAGAACTTAATTATTAACTGGTGACTCTTAATAAACGGAAGGGATTGGTAATTCAATATCGTATTATATGGGCAGTACGGGTGGGACATTAAATTATTAAGAAGGAAAAGATCCAAGTTAATCTAGTTAGGCGGGGTTGCATAACTCGGTGGGTTAGAAGAGTACGTTAGGTGTGCACAATAGTCGAGAGGTGAGGATTTCTAGTGAGATCATGCGGAGCTAACATGTATATAATATGTACTCTTTTCTGCCTTTTAAATACTTGTTAAAATGTTTTCAAACTATTTACTTGGGCTCTGACTGATTTCAAATCCATTTTGTAAAAATATTTTAGGTGTCCAACCACAAGTGTGCCAGACTTAGGAGTTCCTTCACTTCCCGTGTTGCCGCTACTGTGGAGGTTGCAGGACCTTAGTATTAGACGCCTCCACATCTTTCGCATCCTGTTTTGCATTTTATCTATTCTAGTCTGGCATGTCTCCTCTTTCTTAGTCAAAAATTATTATTATGACATTGTACTTTTTGTTTATTTCCAGCATTGGATTTAGATTTTATTTATGGATGATTGTATTGGATTTTTATTTGGAGTGTTATTTCAGATACATTTATTTATTTCGTTATCTTATCATTTATTATTATTTGCATGGAATGGGTGAATGTGATTTATTTAGTTATATCAATTGTATGTTAATAAAAAATGAATTAAAAATTTTAACACTGTGCAATTAGGGTATTAATAATGGATTTCGATAGTGATGCTGATAAATAGACCATTAATGATTCCTGTTTAATTTAATAATTGATTAATCACCCAGGATTAGAATAGGCGTGGTGTCTCTTATTATTTATGTAACGACCCGACCCGAACTTATGGGTTACCCGTGAGTCAACCTGGTCCGACGCGAGCGTTAGTTGTGAAGTGCAATGGAACAACCTACATAATGTTGCTAGTCGAGTTTTATTTTAGTTAACATTTCACTTGTTAGCATGCGTTTCTAGTTTCAAAATAGGGTACGTGGGGGAATCATGGGGAAAACCCCAAACCCAAGTAATCAAAGTTGCTAACGTAGAATAAATAAAGTGCTTACTTGTATAAGGCCCTCAAAATACGAAACCGCTGCCAACCTGGCGTAACATAGCGATGGTGTGAGCCTATGCCCAGTGGGAATATATAGTAGTATAGAAACGAACGGCCAAAAGGATACTCGGACGCTATAACCACATGCATGCGAAAATATATATATATATATATATATATCTTTACCATTACATATTCCAATGTATTAACGGTTTTACTTCCGAAACCTTACTTACCCAGATTAATTTACCTTAATCTTGTTAAAACTAACTTTATTTATAGTTAGCATTTCTTACTTTATTTAACGCACCCAGTTTAACTCTTGAAACCACTACACTTAATTTATCCAACCCATTCCTTTACCAAAATCACCCCTTTTATTGATTTCAACACACTTAGTATTTTCATTGAAAAACACCATTTCAACACACGCATTCATCGTGTTAGAAAATACTTATTTGTCAATTGAAAAGATTTTCAATATATACTTATGCAAATTATGGGTTTGACAACTTGGTTACTTAATTGCCCATTTACTTGTCCATTTCACATTTACCATAACATTTATTACATTCATTCAACTTAGGTTGTATTAACACATTTTACCACATAATTCATTTCATGACATGTTCTAAATATCCTTTATCTTTTCTCTAAATCTTTCAATACCCACATACTTTATGGGCTCCACACCACCACTGACTCCACCATATGCTTTGGCCAGTGGTTTAAGGCTTTTCACCCAAGGTCTCCGGGCCTTTCTTGCTTTATCTCTGTGTCATCCGAGTTTTCTTTATATGTTTCAACATTTTAAAAATGCCCACACTATTCCACTTTTTTTTTTACCCGGTCGAATAAAAAATCCGAGACTTTACTGCCCGAACTTGTGTTACACTTTAATACTATTTTATGTCGTTTACACTTTAACCTTGATTTTATTCCAAAAATCATATTATTTTTGGACCACCTTTTGTGTAACACCTATTTTAACTTTTTTATTTCGTAAAAATGTTCCACTTTAAGTAAGATTACTATTTTACCCATATTTTTCCAAAATAACCTTTTACTCCATTTTCACAAGTGTTAATTTTTATAAAGACACTATCAAGTTATTCATTCCAACTTCTTAAGTTTTTGACACTTTAACACCTTTTTACGCTTGGAGTTATATTCTTCTTGATTGAAAATACTTTTACACCTTTAATCCCTTTTTAATTCCATAAGTAGGGGTGGACAAAAACAAGACCGGCCAGAATGGACTGATTGGACTGAACCGAAAATTAAGGCTATTTTCAAATCGGTTCACAAAAACTAAAAATCGATGAAATCGGTTCGGTCCGCGGTCCACTATATTAAAAGATCGATTTGGACCGGACCGGACCGATTCCCATATATATATAATAAAATAATGTTATTGTGTTTCTTATATATAGTTTTTGAATTAATGTATATAACTTATGAATTTAATTTGGAACATTTTATATATGTATAGACATTTTTTTAATTCGGGTTAAGAAAACCTATGTAAATATCACTTGGAGTTTCGAGCATTATTATTTTTTTAATTTTGGTATATATACTTGTGAGAACAATAGATAAAAACATTCATAAAATATATATATATATATATATATATATATATATATATATATATATATAATAGGTCAGGACCGAATTTTATCCCGGACTGAATCGAAAAAATCTTGGACCGAATTAGTATACTAATCGAATTAATCGATCCGGTCTTGGTCTAAAAAAATTGAGGACCGAATATTCGGTCTAGTCCAAAAAATAGGCAAAACTCGGACCGGACCGGATCGTGCCCACCCCTATCCATAAGTGTTAGTCCTTTACAACATTACTATGTTATACACTAACTTTTTCATATTTACCCATTAACACTTAATAAGTATTTTTATCAACACTTTTGCAAACACACATTTCTTTACTTTCTTCATTCAAGAAATCCATTTATTCTTAAGACTACTTTTAGAGGAAGGTAACATTTCTTTTTATCAACATGTGTAGTCTTATAATCTCATGTTCATTATATCTTTTAGTCCAAATTTCACACACTTTGAAGACTAAAATTCTAACTTTTCTTATTTCATGTTTAAACCCAATAAAAATATTCTTTAAACTTGTTTATACATTTAGTGCCAAAATACTACAAGTTTCTATACACGCGAAGATGGAATTTAAACCCAAAAATCCTACTACATGGTTTAAACATATTTTTCATTCTAGAATTTCATAACACTTGCAAAATTATATTTTCAAGACATAAAAGACATTCAATTTCTTCAAACTTAACAAATATCTATTTTTATAAAATCATCATTTTTTGCAAGAACATTACTTCATCAATGTTTACCAAAATATGTAATTATCTTCAAACATTTTACTTCACAAAATATTTTCATCAATATTTCTAGAAAATACACCATTTTCATAAAACATCAACTTTTACTATTTCAAAACCTTGAAATAAAATCATTCATTATTTTTAACAAAAAGAACATTTTCCAACATTTTTATTCCATAAAAATAGTTATTATTTTCTACATAACAATTATACCGTTAAACTAAATATACCCTACTCAAATAGTCTAAATACAAGACTTCAATGAAAATATAACATTCTTACACTAAGAGCAAGGTTTACACACTTGTAATGGCTATAGTGGTTGTATTGGTGTTGGATGAGCAATTCCCACCTCCAAAGGTGTCCTCAAGGGGTCACCAAATGCATCCTCCTGAACTCTAAAACAAGACTCACTTAAACTCCATTAAAACCCACTTTCTTCTTCTCCAAAAATCCCTCAATTATTCTTCTCAAAATTCAAAGCTCTACTATACAAATGGTGAAAATGGGTATATTTGGTCCAAATGTGGAGAAATACATCTTGAAAGTGGTTGTTTATGGGTGGTCTATGGTGGAGGAGTGGTGGTTTTGTGGTGTAAGACCATTCACCTCCTTCTATCTTTCTTACCCCCTCTCTCATTATTTTATTTTCTCCCAACAATAACAAACCACCAAACAACACCCTATAAAACCTCCCGTAAGCCTAAAAATCCCATTTTACACTTTCTGGGACGATCAGCGCTCGACAACATATAAAATCAACGCTCCAAATTTTGACGGCGCACAAGGACAATCAGATCTAGAAACTCAACCAACGTCATTCAAACGACTGCCCTATGTCGTTCGAACAACTTATGCTATGTCGATCCTTCCCAGCTTCGCGCGATCTGCTACTGTAATTCAGAATCACGTCGTTAGAAGCACGGCTTCTAACGACCCATCTCGCGACTTGTGTACTGTCGTTTGAATGACCACATTTTTTTTTCTCCAACTTGATCCACAATTCTTCCATAATTATAATTCACTTATCCTCAATCATAATCCATATATATAGTTTAATTAACTTACCGATGCGGGATATTGCAGTTTACTAAGTGCAGTTTTTTTCGCTTCGATTGATCCCATTGCTAAATATTTTTACTCCAATATGTCCCATTAAAAATAGGTAATAAAAAATTTTATTTGTTAAACATTTGCAAAACATGTAGTAAAGATTTTTTACATGTGCAAATAAATAGTAAATATAGAATGTAGCAACATTTACAACCTCTCCATAACATGTAATAAGATCTTTTGGATTTTTTTTAATATGAGCAATTAATAAATGTATTATTAAACAAGATTTATTTTCTAAGCTCCATAATTTTTTACTAAGCCTAAAAATTTGTGCACTAATGGATTGAACATTTTTTTATACAATTTCAGACTTTTTGAATTTTAAATTCTAGTTTTTTAAGATTAATTTGGCCATTTAATATATACTGCGGTATCCCAAATTGTAATAACACTTTTAGTTTATTTCGACAAGAGAGTGGATCTATTGAATTTATATTAATTTTTTTAATATTTTTTATATTCAAAGGGTGTATTATATGTTGAGATGATTATTCCAATTACGTGTCAATTCAATTTTAACTTCAACCATTGGAAAGACTTGCAAAACACATGTGCACCAACTAGTTTATATAAATGCATGTCTATGCACTTTATTAATCAAACTTTATAGGGCTTGTTTTTTTACTAAACCGACACTTTTTAATGTGATATTTGACTTAACCCCCACTTCGCTAATATCTTTAATATAATCCCAACACGAGAGTGTTATCTCGAAATATTGAATAAAAATAGGGGGTTAAGTCAAAAGATTTATTTGACTTTGACCCCTATTTATAATGTCAAATTAGACTTAACCCCCTTTGTTGAGGGGGAAATTAAAGGATTATTAGAATAAGGGATTAAGTCAAGTTATGCATTAAAAATTGGGGATTAAGTCAAAATGACCATACTTTATATATAAAGTAGATAGTATGCTCCTCATTTAGAAGGTTGGACTCTTAATTCCTAAAGTTGTTAAATAACATTATAACATAGAGTTTAGTGAATCTCAGTTAAGGTTAAAAATGTGGAAAATAAGTGTGGTGCTGTATTTAATGTTAAGAGGATTGTGTTATAGAACTCGAAAGGATAAAAGTAGAAAGAACATATTCTTGAGAAAATCGACTTAGATGGTTTGCACAATCCTAACGTAGATAATAAATGCCCCATTAATATTGATGGCTACACGATTGGTAAATATAGGCCTAAATTACCTTTGTGGGATATTGTAAGAAAATACTAGGTATCTTCTCATAGTTTCACAACATTATAACAATATTCAAAATGAACTACATTTAAAATTTATTTGTTATATATTGAGTCAATTGTAATATTTTATCTTAAAATAAAGAGTTACAACTACCATGTAGAGTTGATATCGGGTAGATTTGCACTACAGCCAAACAGGCTAATGGCAATAACAAATCCTTGTCAATACTATCATTCCACCAAAAAATGAAAACGGTCATAGTAAATGGGTCACGGTTTAAAACCGCGACCCCTAGATATTTATCGTGACCAAATAAGTGACCACAGTTTAGGGTGGTCTCATTAAGGGGATGGTCACGATTAGAATCTGTGATCAATTGGGTCACGGTCCCAACACATGACTCCCCCGTGACCCATTACGATGCCATATGTCTCGCTCCTTTTGTCACATCGATGGACTTGGTCTAAAAACATACGCCACCCGTGACCATATATAGTGACCAGGATTGAGGGTCACACTCCAAAATCGTAACCCACCATGACCACCAAATTCATTTCAAAATGGTCATAGTACATGATCGCAGTTTTGGACCGTGACCATTTCTCTAGTTTCCAATTGGTTATGTATGGTGTCACGGTCTCGAATCATGACTATGTTAAGTCATTAATAGTCACTGAATGGGTTATGATTTTGTACTGTGACCCTAGTTTGTGTATAAAAAATCACAACCTTAATATTTCATTTCACCCGCATACTAAATATCATCTCTCTCTCTCTTTCCTACTCTCTCTCTCTCCAACTGTCGGCGATAGTCTCCTTACTCTATCCTCCATTTTTGGCGACAGTTAACATTTAGGGCACATCTCCCTTTCTCTCTCTCCTCCATTTGTTATGTGTATGTGTGTGTTTCAGCATGTGTGTATGTGTATTTCAGTGGGGGGGGGGGGTCAACTATATGTGTGTGTGTTGGGTGTTGGGGGGCGTTTGTATAGAAAATTTGATGAATTAGAGAGAATGTGTCATTGTGGGATTGTATTTTTGTCATTTTATATTAAATTTGTATATTAAATATGACTTTGTGTTTCTTATATTAAAGAAAATGTCAATGTCAACGAGTGTTTCTTATATTAAATTTGTATTTTCTTGTAGATTACTCAATGCTTGACTTTGTGGATTTCTTCTATTTTACTTGATAGTTGTAATCTTAATATGGATTAGAGAAAATATTAATTTGGGTTGATATAAAAAATGTTAATAATGTTGGAAATTGTTAGGTTAGTAATGTTGATGTATAAATTATTACGTTAGTAATGTTAAACTATATCTGATTTTGAAATTGTTAGGTTTTTAATATTGATACATAAATTATGTTAGAAATCAAGTAGAGGATTTAGAAAGAGTACAAGATAAACCCGTGTTGGATTTTTGGGTTGATTGTTCTTGTGGCTTGTGTTGAATGATTGTGGTTTAATATGGATGATGGATACTTAAAACGATCATCTATTAATTCTTCATAATAAACCTTAACTAATTACTTGTCTTAACAACTACCCTATCTTAAAGACTAAATATATAGAATAAAGTCATTTGGTTAACTTGTTGTGGTTGTGTTCACCCCTTCCTTAAATAATTGTTATTTGGGTGAACACAAATTGGTGGAAGTGCTTGCATAATTGGTGGATAAATAGTAATTTTAGGTTTAATTAAATTAAAATGAACTGAAATTGTTTTGTCTGATTAATCAGATGCATATCCACAATTTCTTTGAAATTAATTGGAACCATAACTTGTTGTGTCTTCACCTTTAAGGCTCATATTCACACCCTTCCATAACATTTTCCTGCATTCTTGTTCCATAAAGTATAAATTATTTTCTACACAACAATTGTGTTAAACTAAATACACCCTACTTAAATAGTATAAATACAAGATTACAATGCAAAGATAACATTCTTATACTAAGATTACGGTTTACCCACTTATAATGGCTTCAATAGTGGTGTTGGGGTAGGATGAGTAAAATCAAAGGATTATGAGAACTAGGGATTAAGTCAAATTATGCATTAAAAATTGGGGATTAAGTCAAAATGACCCTACTTTATATATAAAGTAGATAGGATGTTCCTCATTTAGAATGTTTAACTCTTAATTCCTAAAGTTGTTAAGTAACTTTATGACGTAGAGTTTGTAAATGTCAGTTAAAGTTAAAAATGTAGAAAATAAGTGTGGTGATGTATTTAATGTTAAGATGAATGTGTTATAGAATTCGAAAGGATAAAAATAAAAATAATATATTCTTGAGAAAATTGACTTAGATGGTTTGCACACGCCTAACTTAGATAATAAATGCCCCATTAATATTGATGGTTACACGATTGGTAAATATAGGCCTAAATTACCTTTGTGGGATATTGTAAGAAAATACTAGGTATCTTATCATAGTTTCACAACGTTATAACAATATTCAAAATGAACTACATTTAATATTTATTTGTTATATATTGAGTCAATTTTAATATTTTATCTTAAAATAAAGAGTTACAACTACCATGTAGAGTTGATATTGGGTAGATTTTCACTATAGACAAACATGCGAATGGCAATAACAAATCCTTGTCACTACTATCATTACACCAAAAAACAAAAGTGGTCACAGTAAATAGGTCACGGTTTAAAACCGCGGCCCCTAGATATTTACCGTGACTAAATAAGTGACCACTGCTTAGGGTGGTCTCATTCAGGGGATGGTCACGATCAGGATCAATTGGGTCATGGTCCCAACCCATGACTCCCTCGTGACCTATTATGGTGCCATATTTCTCGCTCCTTTTATCACACCGATGGACATGGTCTAAAGACATGCGCTACCCATGACCATATACAGTGACCAGGATTGAGGGTCACGGTCCAAAATCGTAACCCATCATAACCCCCAAATTCATTTCAAAATGGTCACAGTACATGATCACAGTTTTGGATAGTGACCATTTCTCTAGTTTCCAATTGGTTACACATGGTGTCACGGTCTCGAATCCTGACTATGTTAATTCATTAATAGTCACTGAATGGGTTATGATTTTAGACCGTGACCTCGGTTTGTGTATAAAAAAATCACAACCTCAATATTTCATTTCACCTGCATACCAAATATTATCTCTCTATCATCCTGTGTCTCTCTCCAACCGTCGACGATAGTCTCCTTACTCTATCCTCCATTTTTGGCAAAAGTTAACATTTTAGGTACATCTCCCTTCCTCCATTTGTTATATGTGTGCGTGTTTATGTTTATTTCAGTGCGTGTATATGTTTCACTTTGTGTGTGTGTGTTTCAGTATGTGTGTATGTATGTTTCAATGTGGGGGGGTTCAACTATATGTGTGTGCGGAGGAGTTCAATTATCTGTGTGTGTGGGGGTGTATATAATTTGATGAATTAGAGGGAATATGTCATTGTGGGTTTGTATTTTTGTTATTTTATATTAAATTTGTATATTAAATATGATTTTGTGTTTCTTATATTAAAGAAAATGTCAACGTCAACGTGTATTTCTTATATTAAATTTGTATTTTCTTGTAGATTACTCAATGCTTGACCTTGTGGATTTCTTCCATTTTACTTGATAGCTGTAATCTTAATATGGATTAGAGAAAAGATTAATGTGGGTTGATATAAAAACTGTTAATAATGTTGGAAATTGTTAGGTTAGTAATGTTGATGTATAAATTATTAGGTTAGTAATGTTGAACTATTTCTGATTTGGAAATTGTTAGGTTAGTAATATTGATACATAAATTGTTTTGGAAATCAAGTAGAGGATTTAGAAGGAGTACGAGATAAACCCGTGTTAGATTTTTGGGTTGATTATTATTGTGGGTTGTGTTGAATGATTGTGGTTTAATATGGATGATGGATACTTAAAACGGTCATCTATTAATTCTTCGTAATAAACCTTAACTAATTACTTGTCTTAACAACTACCCTATCTTAAAGGCTAAATATTTAGAATAAAATCTTTTGGTTAACTTGTTGTAGGTGTGTTCACCCCTTCCTTAAATAATTATTATTTGGTTAAACACAAATTAGTGTAAGGGCTTGCATAATTGGTGGACAAATAGTAATTTCAGGTTTAATTAAATTAAAATGATCTTAAATTGTTGTGTGATTCGTATCGAATTATGCATTTAATAGGCATTTTAGCCTCCTTGGGTACTTTAATATCTATAATTATGCTCGTTAACCAGACAACCTCCGTTTTATATTCTAATATGTTATTTGAGGTATAATTGAGTTGTTATAGGTACTAAAGTCTTGGTGTGAAGTTTGGGTGCGTTCTGATAAAGTTTCGTCGCGATTCGTACGCTTAGGGGGATTTTCGTAATTTCACACTTTGGCATTTTTTACTGAAGTATCCACGGAAGTTGTATACCTCAGGCCAAGCTTCGTATGGCCATGAACGGTGATCGAATCGGAGTCCGAACGAAGGAAACAAGGACCTTTAATCGGAAAAGAAATATAAGAATACTTTTTATTATTATTTTATTTGTTTAACTAACAATTCTAATAATTCCATCTATGTCCTTCTTCCCAAAATTGCAGAAAGCTTCCATGGGAAATTTTTGTGCCTAGCCCATGTTTGGCTAAGGTTTTGGGTTTTGTCCCAAATTGAGGACTTTCGTCCGAAATTGAAGTTTGGGTCACGTATGGATCTAATTGTGGGTCAGTTGGCTTGGATTTTTGGAGTACCCACTTTGGCATTTCCATGGCTTTGGCCATTAATGGAGCTCGAAATGGGTCTCGACTTATACTCATTTTCGCAGTAGGTCCTTGCCTCCAATGGTTGGTCTCGGTTTACATTGGATGTTGGGGCATCGAGTTGGAGCTTGGCCATGGCTACGAGTTTTGTTTTTGCCATGGCAGCAGGTCCGATCCATAAAGTAACAGCGACTTGGTTTCGTGGCTTTACAAACATGGGGCTTTGACGTTGGCCAGTTATGGCAAGGTCTCGGCATTAGCAGTAAGTGTTGCGAAGTGGGCGCGACCGGTCGACCGGATTTTTGGTTTTTGGCTTATGCGAGAGACAGTAGTATTGGTTTCGTCTCACCGGTCGACCAGCCACCCACCCCGGTCGACCGGTCCCCTGTTTTGGACGACATTACATGTTTCCTTCTACTTTCCTTTCTTTTTTTATTTTCTTTTTCTTTTTCTTTTATTAGTAATTGTAACTATTCCTTTTTTATTTTATTTTCTATTTTTCTTTTATTAGTAATTGTAACTTACTATAAAAGGGGAGACTTGTTTTTGTTGTAAGGGGATCTCATTATCTTCATTTTTTAATTTAGTTTAGAGTTAGGGTTTGAGAGCTCATTTGGGATTTTTCGTGGAACTTGACCCTCTCCTCCATTTTGTTTTTGGTTTGACACCCATTAATGTTAGTGGATACTATTCATTATCTTCTTCTTTCCTATTTATGCTTTGTAACCTATATTTTCATGCTTTCCTTTTATTTCCATGTCTAGTTAATTTTAATTATTAATTTAATTAGGGTGCTTTAATTAATTAGTTTCATTTTATTTAATGTCATTTAATATGTTTAGGGGCTAATTTAATCTAGGTTGTGTTGGATTGAACTCACCTAGGGTTGGTTTGGTTGCTTTACTTTGGTGATGGAGTTTTACGGGTTTATTTAAAGTGGGTTGTCCTAGTTATTAAGCCTAGGAGATTTAATTGGGTATATCATGTATGATCCGTATTTACGACCTTGCGTGCGTAATTTTCGGGGTACTTATTGATGCCGAAATCTTATTAGACTTCTATGTGGATTTAGGGGTGTGACAACTCTCAATTTAAATAACTGTCGAAACAAAACTCAATCTTAATAACTCGTCGACCCATGTAACCATTTTATACTAATTAACTCGGGTGAGGAATATTCGACGCAACCTATAGCTTTTATTCATTTTGTTAATTTAGTTTAATTTTCCCTCGCCTAGTTTAATCTTTCCTTTTGTTATCTTTTCCTTTTTGTTAGAAATTATCTTTTACACTTTTATTTTAGGAATATTAAACCGAATAAATTCTAACAACTTGTCTCTGTGAATTTTCGATACCCGAACTTGGCTGCTATACTCACCTGTTGAGTGTAGTCATAAGTTTAGTTTTTTTGTATTAAGGTAGTGAACAAAACATAACGATCAGCGTTTTGACACGCGCTACATTTCACCCTTAATCCAACCACACGGATCGAAAAAACTACTAACTAGTTTAATCGAGCATTATCAATTAATCATAAACTTCACGCTATAAGGAATTTAAGCCAAAGTTGAGTGAATAAACATTTAATCAAAAATGGTCGCACGCGGATTAAATTCAGATTGTCGCTATAAACACTAAAGTTAGTTGACAAATAAATTTAAACGCATAAAAATCTAACTTTTTCAATTAAACGGAGTTTTACACAAAACCTAATTTTCGGAGCTCGAGGCCCGTTAATGGCGGAACACAACCCCGACCCTATTTATCTAAGGGCACAACATGATTAAACTAAATCTCAACTAATTTAACTAATTAAAACAGTAAATAACTAAATTAAACTAAATAAAAATCATGGAAATAAAGTAAAGACAACTATATATATGGTAGGGATGATGAATAGTCAACTTACAAACCCAAAAGTTGTCACACCAAATGAGAAAGAAGAAATGAGCTCCCAAAAATCCCAAACCCGAAGCCTTTTTAACCTAAAATGAATTATTTCTGATATTACAACAAAAATCTCTTAAATAATAAGTTGGAAAAAGAATTGAAAAGAAAAGGAAAAAGAAAAGGCAAGGAAAATATCTAGGAAAAACAGGGTATCAATCGATCAAATCCAAGGGGTAGACCAATCGATGGTTCGAAAATATGCCCATTGTCTTCCACGAATTCATAAACAATTAGGGGTCGATCGATCGACGAAACAGGTATCATCCAAGCTGCCTTCTGTTTTGGTTTATTTGGAATTTCCTTCCGTTAAAACTCCCGTAACTTCTTCATTAGGAATCGGATTCGTGCACCATGCACGGCCACGCTAAACTTGCGAGGAGGGATACAACTTCAGTGAGATGTTAGGTCAGGTGCCCAAACTGTGAATTGACTAAAATACCCTTGCGCGTGCGAATATGTATGAAACTTAGCCGGAATGCATCCAAACTCGAAACTTAGTACCTAAATACCTACAAAAGCCCAGTTATACCTCATATAGCATGTTAACAATATGAAACATAGGTTGCCTGAGTAACGGGCTTAAATATAGATATTAAGGCACCCGAGGGGACTAATAACGCGTATGTTAACGGATGAAATACGCAATATTTGCGTATTATCACACCCCCTAACTTACACATTGCTAGTCCCTAACAATGAAATAAGACGCAACAAGAATTACAAGCAAACCAAAAGAAGGATACAAGTACAAAATAGGAAGAAAAAGAAATAAAAAAGATAAGGCCATTTTCACGGGAAAAAGATTTCATTTAGCATATGCAATAAGTCGTGGTTACCCTAGTGGACGAGTGTCGTCTCGTGAGGGTTTTCGGGATGAAACCCGCAAACAACATATAGTTTCCTCAAAATATGCCCAATCAAGCATGAGACAAACTCAACAATATCGAAAAGGATTTCATACGCATTATTAGCACAATGAACGAATTCAAATGAGAGTCCGTAGTTATTAACATTATAGAATGCACCTCATATAATTAAAACCTTAAATTGTGGGAGGGAAGCGAGAACATGCAAAATACGATTTGGCTAAAACTTAAATAAACCGGACAATTAACATGAAAGCAAGCATATATCAATTCTCACGGGCATTACACTCATAAAATGAATTCACTTGAAACAGGGAGGTAACACACGGGACATGCGGGCATAATGAGTAAATTTAAGTGGAAACTAGGTCGCACACATGTCACAAATGAAGAACGCTATATAGGAAATTAAAAACTGTTATCTCAATGAAAGATATCGCACATATAAAAGAAGCAAAATGCATTTCCACAGATTATCAAAACTATTTTGACTTTTAAATTAAATGCACCCTAAGATCACGTAGGACTTGTATAGGTTTATAATATAGGCTAGGCTAGGGTACGAAATGAAGGATATGTATGTACGGATTCAAAGTGTTCGGGGATGAAAACTCGGGATAATGGAAAAATATGGGCAATATCAAAAATAGAAAAACAAGCTCCATAAAAGGCATTGAATATAACAATGAGGAGAGTAAACAAAGTTTATTGAACACTATACACAACATATACAACTTTCTCTTTCTTTATTTCTTTTATTCTTTTTCTCACTTTTTCTTTTGTTTTCTTTTATTTTCTGCTTTTTCTTTTTCTTTTTCACTACACTTTCTTTTCTTTACTTTTCACACTCTCACATGCCTAAATTGCAACCACAACGCAATATCATTCAATCCCAAGTAATATTCCAAACAAAGGTATGGAAGGTAATATTTTTTTAAGTCCTGAACCTCCACACGAACGAGCCCTTTGGACTCCCTCGTGTTTGCTAAACAAGGGGGTGCAAGTGCCAGAGCCACCCTAACACACACCCCAATTTAAATCTGGCACCCGAGGGGGAATCGAACCCATACACCTTACGGCATACCTGCACAGCTCTGAGCCCGCCCTTACCCTTAGGGTCAGTATCCGTGGGGAGGGATAGAACTTATGACTTATGGTCTAGAGTGAAACCCTCCTTACCACTGGACCAAGCCAGGGTGGACCAATTCGGTATATAACTCCAATTCGGAGTTGGTTATGGGAATTTTGGATTATGAAACGAAAGGCTAATATTTAGGCTCAAAGAGGTTAACGAGGAAAAACATTTAAGGTGAGGTCAAGGTCAATATAGGTGATATAACAAAGATGGCCTATGATCATTTCCTAAAGTTTACGCAATTCTCGAGTCAAAACAAACTTTGAAAATCATGCTCAAGTAATACATTTCATATATGAACTCAATTAATGAACGATCAAATGAAAGAATAGTGAGATTATCAACGAATTCAACGTTTTCAAAGATGAAAGAATGGTGTATACGTTCACAAAAGAAGAAAATCCGAAAACTCACTTGGTGTAAGTATATACAATGCAACAAAAGATTACCGAGTTATAAAAATCTTAAACCAAATCAATAAAATAAGAATGTGCATGCGCTCATGGGATTAAAATTTAATTCATGAAATTATTCATAATATCAATAATTATGACTAAAGTCTAATAACTTCTAAAATCGAGAAGATGCATCATTGGGTTGTCAATTGGATCGGGCAATTAACGAAATTTATCATCGGAAATAAAGGCAAAATGCTCAAAAGGGAGAAAAAAGAAAGAAAATCTTTTTGAAAATTTTCAAATTTTTCTTAGAAAGCATATTTAGTAACTAACATGTAATCAAATCAAAGAAACTACCAATGAATGGATAGAATATCCCACAGGAAACTTGGAGGATTTTTATAGGAGACCACCCCTCTCCTCCTTTTTGTTGTGTATTGCTCCATTAATGTAAGTTTCTTTTTATTCTAGCTTTGTTCCTTTTCCATGCTTATTTGATTTCCATGCCTAGATAAATTAGTGTAGTTTAATTATTTCTTGTTTTAATTGTTATTTCGTTGTTTAATTTAATTATTCATGTTGTGTGAGTAGTTAAATAGAGTTTGGGTTGTGTGTTTTCCATTGATGGGTGTCGAGCTTCGAAAATTAGGTTTCGTGTAAAATGGTAATTAATTGAAACCTCGCGAATTAAAATGGGATTATTATGCGTTTAACTTTCATTGTCACGCAACGTTAGTATTTAAAGCGATAATCCGACTTTAAGTCGCGTGTGACTATTTTTTTATTATATATTTAATCTCGCATCTTTGGCCTAAATTCCTTCATGTGTGATGTTTATGATTAATTAAAAATACTTGATTAAATGTTTTCGAACCGAAATTCTAATTCCACGTGTTTAGCCCATGGAGGGGACGCAATCCTGACTCTCGTTTTATTTAATATTTTTTAAACTCAACTTCTTATTTTTTCTTTTTATTTACAACCACCCATCACCTTTTACAATTTTATTCCCGAAGTAATAAACCGATTAAAATCTGTCGAGCACTCCCTGTGGATTTGATACCCAACTTATCGCTATACTTGTATCGCAAGTGCAATTGTAATTTAAGTTTTTGTATTAACGCGGTGAAACGAATTCAACGATTAGCGTGCTGACTATGCTCTACTTTTCATGTGTAATCACTGTGTCTGATTGATCAGATGGATAGCCACAATTTGTTCAAAATTGACTAGAGCCATAATTTGTTGTGTCTTCACCGTTAAGACTCATATTCACACCCTTCCATATATATATATACATAATTAGAGAGCAAGGCTCAAGTGTATCACTCACTATACATCATTAGTGCATTATAAATGAAATGCACCTCATTATGAGCAAAAAGACAACCGCTCTTAATAACCCAATTTCTTAACATCACATGGTTTTGAGCTCTCTCACTTATCACAAAATAACTCACACCCGGTTGTCAACTCAATCTCATCACACTCCCCCATGAACAAATCTCACTGGATCTCACCTCATAAATCTCACCAGAGGTAAGTTAAATCGAACAAACTTTTTTTTTCTTCATGTCCGGATCATTAATTAGTTGTTTCTCACCTCATAAATGTCACCCGAGGTAAGTTAAATCGAACAACCCCTATTTTTTTCTTCATGTTCAAATTACGAATTAGTTCAGTTATCCCCTCGTTTCCTCGTTTTAGTATTTTTGAGTTCAGTTGTCTGGATCGTTAATTGGTTCAATTTTTGCCTTTATTGTAAACCTTGATGATGCTAAGATTTAGCACCACCGAATAAGTGATGGTGAGCTCAAACAGTAGCAGCCATGGCAGCCATAGAGATGTATAAGTGTATAAGTATGTAGAAGGGGATGAGTATAAGAGGAAATAAGACAATGATCTATAGTGGTTCAGCCAATTTGGCCTACATCCACTGTGAGTGTGTGATCCTCTAAGTATGGGCACTAATGGCCTTGGATACAATGCACATAACCCTCTCTCTCTCTCTACTGTGTGTACAAGCAGAGTTTTAGCTAGGGTTGCAGTTAATGGATCGATCCACTATAGGGTTGTAGGTGACAAGTATATATAGGTCTTGGGGGGTGTAGTGTACCCCCCAAGTATGCATGGTGCATGTGAATCATGATCTAGCCATTCCCCTGTGGACACCTGTAGATGATAAATGATGACATAATATTCCCTCACGTGAGGGTGTGATTTTGTTATAACGGTCTCCCCTGTGCCATGTCAGCCTCACGCGTACTGTTCCACGCATCTCTCAAACCACGCGCTGTGATGATGTCACCCTCGGCCTATGAGCCGAGGCCGAGGGCAAAGTTTCTTCCAGTAGTGAGCCTGGCCCAATTCTGACCTCGTACTGTCGGCCCCTCGTAGGGTCGTCTAGAGAGTGGTGAAGGGTCGGCCCCTCGTCGGGTCGGCTGGAGTCTGGCGAAGGGTCGGCTCCTCTGAGGGGTCGTATGGAGCCCGTTGGAGGGGAAAGCCCCTCGTAGGGTCGTCTGGAGCCTGATGAAGGGTCGGCTCCTCTAAGGGGTCGTCTTGAGCCTGATGAAGGGTCGGCCCCTCGTAGGGTCGTCCGTCTGGAGGCAATCTTCAATCAGGCCGAGGATATAAACGGGTATATCAATCACCCCCAGCCCTTAGCCATAGGTACTGTTGAGATGGCTGAGGGATAGTGTTGTAATTGGGATGCGTGTATGATCAGTTAGGTGAGTGACACCTGGGCAGACACTCATTGCTGCTCCAATTTCCAAGGCATGGCGGCTGCACACTTTTCTTGGGGCTTTGTGACCTAATGATGCCTTCCTCGTGGGCTGTGTCCTGCCTTGGTCAATGGGCCCACTCATTGCTAAGGTATTTAAGAGATTTTCAAACTCTCTCTCCTTCTTCTTCTTCTTCGCGCCTAAGCCTTCTCTCTCTAGAATTTTATCAGTTTTCATCGCCATTTTCTGCAGCCTTCAATCCTTCAAGCCTAGCAATGTTCTTGCTCTCTTTATCAGGTAATCTCTTTCACCCAGCGCTCTCTTTTGCCTTCATTTCTATTTACTTTTTAGGGTTGTGGGGCTGCATTTTCTTTGGGTTATCCCATAGCTTTTTTTGGTGTTTTCTCCGGCAACTGTTTCTTGAATGTTCTTGAGTGTTCTTGAGTGTTCTTGAGTGAAAATCATTAATTCCCTTTTTAATCCAAAAGTCTAATTTGGTCAACTGCAAACTTGTTTGTAGTTAAGTTCCTCAAATTCCTCCAAGTGTAGGGTCTTCCCTTTTAATGCTTAGGAAGCTTTACAGTTTAGCGTCTGAATTCCCATCCTTGAGAGAAAAACTCTTTGCAGAGATCAGACGAGTAGAGGAAGAGGAAGAGCGAAGACGAGGGGCCGACCCTAATTGGGTACAACCCATCTTTCCCATTCCTCTTGCCACCATAAAACCATTTGAACCGTCTGAGTTCTGTGGGTCGTCCCATCGTCCAGCCGAGTGTCATTCAAGCGAGATGGACGAGAGAGTGTCCTCGCCGACTGGCGCTGGACCTTCCGGTAGGCGAGAGACATCTGACCTAAGCCCAGGCCGAGAGGCCGAGGGCATGTTCCCCTCCGAGGCAGTCCCTGTAACAACCCTGTCTCCCCATTCCTTCCAAGTGGCTTTTCCCCAGGGCCCTCTGGCAGAGGGAGAGGGGACTGAGGACGAGGACGATGATACAGATGACGAGGTTGATACCTCCCACACCTCGTCCTTTATTTCCTCTGTTAGGGATCGCGACCTCCTGATATGGAGGCATGCCTATGGGGTGTCACCCATCATAACTATGAGGGTTCCCTCTGAGTATGAGAGGGTTTTTGATTGTGAAGAGGGAGAGGTTGCAGTCTATGAACAAATGCTCAAGGTTGGAGTCAGATTCCTTCTGCATCCTGCCACCGTAGATATCCTATCTTCCCTTGGTGTTGCTCCCTCTCAACTTCCCCCCAACTCTTGGAGGACGATCTTGGTCTACATCTCCCTGTGGAAGAATGCTTTCACCGACGAGCCCTCGGCCGACCTATTCTTGGGTTGCTACAACATCACCTCCTCGTCTAAACAGCCTGGATACTATCATCTGGGGGCAAGGAGGTCTGAGAAGAAACTCCTCCACGTGGCACAAACTTCCAACCACGATTGGAAAAAGAGATTCTTCTTTATCTTTGGGGAGTGGGATCCCACCACCGATGGTCCGAGGGTCCCCAGAAAATGGTCTAACCCTTCCATGAAGGCCAGGTCAGACCCTGGACTTAGTCTGGAGGAGAAGGACATCGTTGAATATCTGAGGGGACGAGGGAGAGAAGGTTAACTTCCAAAATTTGAAGACCTGATGACCCCCCGGTTCCTCAAAGAAGCTGGCTTGAGGGTCGGCCCTCTGACTGAATTATGTGAGTTATACTGAACATTTTCTATTCTTTGCTTTTTTCCAAGTGTTTCCACTTTATATCTGCATTTTTCTAATGTGCCGTCCTCTTATCAGGTCATCCTACAGGTACATCAGACTATCTTTGGAAAATGACTGCTCCCAGCTTATTATCTGGATTGGCCAAGAAGAAAGGCAAGGAGTCTCAGCAGGCTCCAAGGAAGACAAGGGCCGCTGGGCCGACGGTGGTGGAGCCGACCACCGATAGTAATAAAAGGAAGGAGCCTGAGGCTCCTATGGACCCTCGGCCTGATTCTCGGACGAGGTCCAGGGTCGAAGCCTCTGAGGGGACGACCTCTTCATCTAGTATGGGGGCCTTCTGGTCTCAAAACCTGGCGCATCTGAGGGTCGATCCCTCATCACTTATTGCAAACTTGAGGGCAGCCAGGGCCTCAATGTTTTCTGCACCTTCGGCCTCTGACTACGACTTCCTGTCGAAGATGCCTCCTGCCAAAGTGTACGACTATGGTCTGCACTCCCTTGCACAGGTATTGGTCTTGACCTATTTCTTAAATTTCATTCTTTCAACTGTTTTCTCGGCCTCTTGACATGTGTTTATTTTTCTATGTAGTCCGTCTGTGCCTTCACCTCGGCCACAAAGTGGATGGCTAAAAATCAGGCGAAGTTCCATGAGGCCGAAAGGGCCATTCAGTATGAGGCCGACCTGCAGACAGAGCTTGAGACTGCTAGGGCTGAACTCGAGAGTGCTAGGACAGAGCATGCCAGGGTCTTAGATGAACTAACGAGGTAGCACGACGAGGACCTTAAGGCAAAGGACTTGCTGATCAAAGAGAAGGACGATGCCCTGATCAACATGGAGGCCAAGCACAAGACTGATCTTGAAGTGGCTGTCAGGAAAGCCGAGGCCGATGCTGTTGAGGCTTATAAAATTTCTGACGAGTTTCAAGGCTTCGGCCTTGAATATTTGGAGAGGGGAATCAGGACGGCCTGCCGGTGGGTCATCCTCAGATTTGGTGATGTCGTCTCCTCGGTTCGTCCTTCACTAGAGGGTGTTCAACTGGACGACCCCCTAATTGCCGAGGCTCTAAACCTAGTGGAATCCCAAGTCGAGGGGGTCGGCACATCTGAAGATCATCCAGTTCTGGTTATTGAGGAGACCACTCCTGTAGATGTTGAGGCCCTGCCCTCCGATATCGTACCATAGGGTGGCTGCCTGTAGCCCATACCCTCTTAGTGTATTTATCATTGTTGTGCTCTCTTTTGTAAAACACTTGATATTTTATGTAACACCGTCATTTCATTAATACCATCGTCTTCTTTACTGTCTTCCATATTTATTTCTTGTATGGTTTACTGTCTTCCATATTTGCTTCTTGTATGATTTGCTGTCTTTGTTAATACCACTAACCTCTCCCTCGTCTTTCTTGAGGGTGTACAAGGGGTGATCCCTTGCGTTTGCCCTCATTATAGCCGAGGAGTCCAATTTCCAAATTGGTTTTTAATAAAGTTTTCCCTCGTCTTTCTTGTGGACAGTGTTGGGGTCGTCCCCTCCACTGGCCCTCATTATAGCCGAGGGTTCAACTTCCCAAATTAATGGTTTTTAACAAAATTTTCCCTCGTCTTTCTTGAGGACAGTGGTGCGGTCGTCCCCTCCACTGGTCCCCGTTATAGCCGAGGGATCAACTTACCAAATTAATGGTTTTTAATAAAGCTTTCCCTCGTCTTTCTGGAGGACAGTGGTGGGGTCGTCCCCTCCACTGGCCCTCATTATAGCCGAGGGTTCAACTTCCCAAATTAATGGTTTTTAATAAAGTTTTCCCTCGTCTTTCCTGAGGACAGTGGTGGGTTCGTCCCCTCCACTAGTCCCCATTATAGGCGAGGGATCAACTTACCAATTTAATGGTTTTTCAAGTCTTCCCTCATCTTTCTTGAGGACAGTGGTGGGGTCGTCCCCTCCACTGGTCCCCATTATAGCCGAGGGATCAACTTACCAATTTAATGGTCTTCCCTCGTCTTTCTTGAGGACAGTGGTGGGGTCGTCCCCTCCACTGGTCCCCATTATAGCCGAGGGATCAACTTACCAATTTAATGGATTTTTAAGTCTTCCCTCGTCTTTCTTGAGGACAGTGGTGGGGTCGTCCCCTCCACTGGTCCCCATTATAGCCGAGGGATCAACTTACCAATTTAATGGATTTTCAAGTCTTCCCTCGTCTTTCTTGAGGATAGTGGTGGGGTCGTCCCCTCCACTGGTCCCCATTATAGCCGAGGGTGGTTCTCTGTAGATGTTTCCATGCGTGCTAGAACTGATAA
Organism: Sambucus nigra; assembly: GCA_949130495.1. NCBI lineage: Eukaryota > Viridiplantae > Streptophyta > Magnoliopsida > Dipsacales > Adoxaceae > Sambucus > Sambucus nigra. The sequence goes on along the minus strand of OX422218.1, from coordinate 451,617,533 downwards.
CCACAGGATGAGGGGAAACACTGATATTTCTCATTAATTTTCAAAGTGTTCTGTTGGAGAAACTCTTATTACAATTATGGTCTATCAAGACCTTACAACACTACTGATAGTATTTCTTCAAATGATCTGCATTCCAGGGGTTGGAAAAAGGTTCCCCCTCTACGTTTTCTAGTCTGTAGGTCCCAGGGACGACTTCATCGATGACCCTATATGGGCCATGCCAATTAGGATGGATCTTGTTGGTCTTTTGCCAAGTCTTCTTGAGGACTAAGTCCCCCACTGCGATAGGCCTCTGTTTCACCCTCTGTTTGTAGAACCTTGCGGTCCTCTGCTGGTAGGCAGCCTGCCGTATCTCAGCGTCCTCCCTTCTTTCCTCAATCAGGTCCAAGTCGAGTCTCCTCTCCTCCGCATTTTTCTGGGGGTCATACACCTGGACTCTAAGCCTAGGAAACTCAATCTCGGTGGGGATGACGGCTTCTGATCCATAAGCTAGCATGAATGGGGTCTCTCCGGTAGAGGTCCTCACTGTCGTCCTGTATGCCCATAGCACGGCATATAACTCCTCGACCCATCTTCCTTTTTCCTCCTCAAGCCTCTTCTTGATTCCATCTAAGATTGTCCTGTTTGTAACTTCTGTTTGCCCATTGGCCTGAGGTCGGCCAGGGGTGGAGAAAAATTGTTTGATACTCACCCTTTCACAGTACTTCTGTAGAGAGGCATTCTTGAACTGAGTCCCGTTATCCGAGATGAGGGTGTTGGGGAGACCATATCTGCATATAATATTTTTCCAGATGAACTGGAAGGTCTTCTGCTCAGTGATCGTCACCATCGGCTCCGCTTCCACCCATTTTGAAAAATAGTCAATGGCTACGATGAGGAATCGATAGTTATTGATGGCCCTAGGCAAGGGTCCTACTAGATCAATTCCCCACACTGTAAATGGCCATGGGGATGTAATGGAAGTAAGAGGCTGATGGGGCTGGTGAGGGATGGTGGCAAATCTTTGACATTTGTCACACTTTTTTACATATGTCGCGGCGTCTTTCCCCAAGGTCGGCCACTAGTACCCCTGGGTGATCACCCTCTTCGCTAAGGATCTGCCCCCGATGTGGCTTGAGCACGATCCTTTGTGCACATCTTGCAAAATGGAAGGGACTTCTGAGGGATGCACACACCTAAGTAAAGGGAGCAAAAACCCCTTTTTGTATAAGGTGTCTCCGATGACAGTGAATTTTTCCGCCCTATACCCCAGCTTCTTCCTTTCTTGCCTTGCTTCTGGCATCTCACCCTCTTTAATGTATCTGATCAGGGGGTCCATCCACGAAGTTTCTTGAGAAACATTTAGGCAATTGCTAAGTGTTCCCTCAGCGTCCTCAATAGTTGGCCGAAGCAAAATTTCTACTGGGATCGTCCTCCTGATGTCTGTTCTTGTTGCCGAGGCCAACCTATCAAGGGCATCAGCACGGCCATTGTCGAGCCTAGGTACCCTCCTTAATTTCACTTCTCTGAAGCCCTTCAGTAATGACCTCACCTTCTCAAGGTACCTATCCATCCTCTCGTCCTTAGCCTCGTAGGCTCCTAGTATCTGATTTACTACTAGCCTTGAATCACTATGGACCAAAATCTGGCCGACACTAAGAGATTTGTCCAAGGAGAGGCCTGCTACTAAGGCCTCATATTCAGCCTCGTTGTTGGAGGCTTTGAAGTTGAACCTCAGGGCGTATTCAACGTCTGTGCCATCGGGTGCTGATAGTATCAGTCCAACTCCACTTCCGCTGTCACAGGAGGAGCCATCAACGAAGAGGCTCCACAGAGTCTTTCCCTCTGAAAAATTTCCCTCAGAGAGGGACCCCTGTATAAAGATGTATCTTCCCTCTTCGTTTTCAGTCGCTTTCCTTCTAGCGGTGCTTGTCTCAGCCCTATCTGCGGGTGTGTCAGCGGGTCTGTCTTCTGTATCCGTCTTCTCGAGGGTCTCACCCTCGGCCTCATCATCTTCCCAAGTGAACTCAGCCACGAAGTCTGCCAATGCCTGCCCCTTAATGGCCATCCTAGGCTAATACACAATGTCAAACTCCCCCAGCTCTATAGCCCAGGCCATCAACCTACCTGATTTTTCTGGCTTGTGCAGGACCTGCTGTTGATGTAAAAAACTAGATTACTCTAATTATTTAATCACAGATAAATAAATAAGACAAAAGATTTTAAAGTGGTTCAGCCTTATATGAATGGCCTACGTCCACTGTTATGTTATTACTGAGTGTTTGAGAATTCTCGATTACAAGTGCTATCAAGAAATTTCGGTCCCTTTGAATGAGGGTGATACAAGGTATTTATAGCCCTTAGGCTGTACATGAAAGGGTGTTTCATTAAATGATATACATATGAAAGGGTAATTCATTTAATGTTCTTCAAACGTGCGCATCAAGATGATAAGCATTCAATGAATAGTTAAACTGTTGATTATCTGGCAATTAATATTGTGGTCGAGGTGCAGCTCGAACCGCCTTAGTTGCTCGTCGTCCAAAAGTTCCTCGGAGCATTGGAGTTCCTCGGAAGATAAGAGTTCCTCGGAGGGTTGGTGTTCCTCGGAGTGAGTATGTTGGTCGGGGAAACAATCTTCCTCGTTGCTATTGTGCCACATAGATTGACACGTGTCTTCTTATTATTCGTCCACATCAGCATACTAATTTTGGTGTCAACAGAAGCCCCCAATGTTTCATATTTCTAACTTTGAGGAGTATGGAACATTCTTTCTCGGTATATGGCGATATTAAATGACCTTCCTGGGTTTTAGGAGCCTTTTCTTCGTATTTAAATTTCCTTCCAAATTCGCAGAATCCGCCTTTTTGCATTTTTATAGGCACTTCGATCTTCGTGCCCTTTTTGTCCTTTTAGTCGCCGGTAGCGTAATATTTCCTTTTTGTAATCATTTCTTTCGCCATTTCCCAAGGCAAGGTATTTAAACTTCAGAGGCAATCCCATCGTCTTCTACCTTTTCAATTTCTGCTTTCGAGTTTTCTAAAGCTTTTCTCTCTCTTGTGCGTTCATTTCCTCCTTCGTTTGTTTGTCAACAGATCTCCTTTTTTCCTGTAAGATTTTCTTCCTTCTTCTTCATTTCTTTTTATTCACCATGGTTTATATTATCGAATCTCTTGAGAAGTTCCGCTCTGACTTCTCTATTCCTTCTTGGGTAACTTTGTAGGTTCTTTCTGAGCCTTCAAGTTATTTTGATTTGGCTGAGGGACACTGGTTCCCTAGCCTATTTATTGCTGAATGTGGGTTTTCTTTTCCACCAAATACGTTGTGTTTAGAGTTCTGTCAATACTTCGATGTTGTCCCTGCAAAAATAGCCCCCAACACATGGAGAATAGTTAATGGGGTACATAGGTTAAATCAAACTCATGGAACTCGTATAGGAATTCCTGAGATTATGTACTACTATAGATGGGCTATTTTAGACAATGTTTTTTATTTAAAAACTAGGTTTTTAAATAGGGCCTTAGTAGTCAATCTCCCTGATGCAAACAGGGATTATTTTGAACATGGGGTAGCTATAAAAAATTGGCAACATGCCCCTTTGATTGGAGATGCAGTATATGAGGGTCCTAGATGCCCCCCATATGGCAATGGGATAGGTTACTTTCATCTTATTTTGTTTTTTGAAATTATGATTTCATTGTGTTTGACAAAATGTATGACTGATATTTCACTATGTTTTTATTTGCAGTTGACAGCAAGAGAAAAACTCCAAAAGAGTCAGAAGTTAATATAAAGCAATTGAAACATATCTGGAGTTTGCATCAGAGAGTTGCAGACGAGCACATCAGGTCTGCTTCATATTTGTTGCAGTACAGGAGCTACACATCATCCTTTACTGCTCGTCCCGTGGTCAGCATTAGTGACCCATTGCCAGCTTCCGAGGAATCTTCACCAGAATCTCATATTCCTCTAAGTCAGAAGATGGGCAAGAGAAGAGTTCCTGCTATCTTCGAGGAGACTTCCTCTGCCGGGGATGGAAAGAGGAACAAGGCTGAAGTCCCAAAGGGGACCAAGAAAATTGATGATGTTCCTTCTGCTGCTGTTCAGAAGGCTGCCGAGAAGCCTCCAATGGCTCCGAGCAAGAAAAGTACTTCTGTGGAAGTGATCACTATTTCCCCCACCAAGGGTTCTTTGGCTGAAACTGCTGAAGTTCCACTAAGGAGATTGAAGAAATCCTCCTTGGTTAGTTTTTCTGAAGCCATTCCCCAGCTCCAAACTAGTGGAGCTGGTGTTCCAACCATCATTCCCCCGAGCTCTGCAATGAGCTCGGTAAAAACTTGGATTATTCCTGAAGTCCAAGGCATCGAGGAAAACATGCCTAGGGATATGCTGACATCCCTGGATACTCCTCACATTGCTTCAGTAAGTTTCTTTTTATCTTGAACTTTTCCTTCTATCAATATATGTATCTCGACAATAACTCATCACTACCTTCTTGTTTCAGCTGGTGAGTTGTTTTAACACTATTGTGAAGAAAGATGAAGCGCTCAAGGCTTCAAGCTCCTCGTCTGGAGTAGAGGATGCATTCCAGGGTTTGGCCCAATCTCTGAAGGAATCTCGTCAGAATTATGACGAGGATAAAGGTGTATGGGAGAAGAAATTGGCTGCATCTGAAGCAGAAAAAGTGCAGTTGGGAAACAACGTGAAGGATTTGGAGAGGGAGAACAAGAAATACTCCGAGAAGCTCACCACTTTCGGGGAGCTTGAAAATAAGCTGAAATCAGCTGAGGAAGAGCTGACACTTCTGCGCGAAGCAAATCGTCAGAAGGAGGAGTTGGAGGCCAAGCTGAAAGCCTCCGAGGACCTTCTATTCGAGAAGCTCTCCTCGGAGAAGATGAAGAGAAAAATAGCTGTGAAGAAATCCTTTCGAACTGGTTGGGATAAAGGATGGGATAGGGGGGTAGCAGCAATAATGACCCAGGTGAATTATGGAAGTTTGAAATTCTTTCATGATGGTTGGGTTGCTGCCTTGCAGGAATTGAAGGTGAGCGAGGACTCCGAGCTATTTCAACAACATCTCCCTGGTCCTCCTCCAGTTATTGAAGACGAAGATGAAGACGAAGCTGCATCTGAAGAATCTTCAATGATTGTGGGTGATCAAATCCTTTCTCCTCAACCCAACCAGACATCTGCTGAGGAGATTTATTCTTTGCCTGCTCCTCTTGAACAAATCCCAACTCCAGCCGATCAAATCAGTGTTCCCACCGAGCAACCAAGCTCCTCGTCCCAGCCTCCTGAGAAAGTCTTGGGAGACAAGGAAAATGTGTGAAGTTGTTCGGTACTATCTTTCTGTTTTTCTCCTTACTTGTACTTTGTATCTCAGATCTTTGTAACTTTTGCCTTATGATCTAATAAAATTTGAGTTCTTTCTTTCCATATGATTGTCTCTTCTTTATCTGCACTCTGTCTTGATCTTCTTTTTCTTTCTCTGTTAGTTTCTGGCTAGGATGGATTTTTTGTCTGCTAACGACACAAAGTTGATGCAGCAATGCCATGAGTATTATAAAGCTGGTCACACAGACCTCAGTACATCCGAAATTGCCGATATCCTTGGTCATGGTGCTTCAGAGCAAGCAATCAAAGCTTATCGGTACTTGAAGGACTTACTTTATAGAGCAGTGGCCAATAACGTGGCCTACTATGATATGATCGAGGAGCTTCAATATACTCTAGAAGATCTCAAGGATCAGTACAGGGAGTCAAATGCCTTGTTACATGAGGGGTATGAAAAGAAATATCAACAGCTTTCTGCCGAGAAGGGCTATGACAAACTCATTGCTGGGTATGATGTCAGGGAGAGGACACTAAAAGGTGAAGTTGAGGCCTGCAGACAGATCACCGAGCTGCTGGAATAAGAGAACAACAATTTGTAGAAAGAGTTGGCACAGTATAAGTCTGCAGCTTCATCTTCCACTGCCTTGGTACCAGTCTCCGACGAAGGGTTCTCATTCTTAGAGGTTCAGAATGCCAAATTAAGGCAATAATTGGATACTTTAAGAAGGTATGGTATTTCTGCTACTGCTCGGGGACGAGGAAGAGGTTCTCGTGGGCGAGGAAGAGCTGCCCAGGATGTTAACGAGGAACGAAGTACTCCAGCTGCTCGGGTTCGATCAAGAACTCCTCGTAGTATTGAAGAAGCTCATACTCTGTCAACATTGGAAACTCAAGCGTACCAGTTGAACGCAAAATATCGGGCTTTGTCTGAAATGTCAAAGAAAATTCTAACTTTGGAAGATCAACTTACTACGACGTAGTCTGCTTTGAATAATAAGGATGTTTTTGCTAGGAACCTTCACGAGCAGTTAGAAAGATTAACTTTCCAATTCCATAAACAACCTCGCGAATTCTGGAATGCAGGAAATAATGAGGCCCTTTATCACTTGGATGCTCGCATTGAAAATGCCAATAATGAAGGTTATAAACAGGGATGGTTGAACGCCCTAGGTGTGCTGAAGCTCGAACAGGGGCACTACCTGTGGGATTATCATACTCCTGGGCTACTAGACTTGCCTGTGCCACCCTATAAATTGGACATGGAATGGATCCCAGCTCGTGCCATTCCTCGGAGCTTAATTTCAAAATATCTTGGTGACTATAATCTTCATTCTCAAATTGAAGTATCTCGTCCCGAGCATCTCTTGGATACTCCTTCAGTAATGAATGTCAGAATGTTGAAGGACTTGAATTTTATCAATTCTCCTCAGACATTAAAAGATCCTCCTGCTGGCGAGGAATCTGTATCGAAGGCTGAAGGGAAAAAACCAATAGAATAGGATTTTCAATGTAATAGTTAGCACACATATGTAACTTGTAATTTATTTTGAATTTTAATGAAAGACATTCATTTTTTGTTTGCAAATCTGTATTGCTATTGTTTTGTACTTGTCTAACACTTTTATATTTGTGATTGCATAACAATTCTTTGTGGTTCATCGACCAATCTAGTAATAAAAGATTACAAGTATCAAAAATGTTGCTCGATCACTTAATAACAAAGTAATGAGTATAAAAAATGTTTAAAATTTTTCCAACCAACCAAGGTTGTTAAATTGTGCTCGTCGACCAATTATAATTAGTGAGAGTTTTTATCCCCGACTAACCATACTTGACAATTTTTTTCATAAAATGTGTCCGACCAACCAAGGTCGATCATCTTATCCTCGTCGACCAAATACAGTTAGTGGATTTTTATCCCTGACCAACCATACTTGATTCAGTTTGGAATATTTTGTATTTTCTAGAATAGTTCTACCTTCCGACCAACATAAGTTGGCATATTTTGTTTCTTAACCAGCCGAAATTGGCATTTTTAATAATGTTGTTCTTGCCCTTTTACCAACCGGAGTTGGTCATGGGTTTGAACTATCATGTACACTAGTTATTTTACCAACCGGAGTTGATCACGCTAGTGTATGCCTCCTAACCAAAGGAGTATAGTTTGTTCTCGCTATTTTACCAATCGAAGTTGATCACGCTCGAACTATCATATCCACTAGTTATTTTATCAACCGGAGTTGATCACGCTAGTGTATGCCTCCTAACCAAAGGAGTATAGTTTGTTCTCGCTATTTTACCAACCGAAGTTGATCACGCTCGAACTATCATATCCACTAGTTATTTTATCAACCGGAGTTGATCACGCTAGTGTATGCCTCCTAACCAAAGGAGTATAGTTTGTTCTCGCCCTTTTACCAACCGGAGTTGGTCGTGGGTCTGAACTATCTACTTCTTTTTGCTGTCGAGCAGCGTAGTGTACAACACTAGTATTCCCCGAAAAACTTTCAAACAATGGAGAGAAAAATGGTGAAACATCATCGTTTTATTCATATTGATGGACCTGCTGTACATTTTACATCACTGATAATACTTGCGAAGGTGTTCAGCATTCCAAGCATTCTTGAATTCCTCTCCTTTTAGAGTTGCTATTTGGTAAGTTCCTGGTCGAACAACTTCTGTAACTCGGTAAGGTCCATGCCAATTTGCTTCCAATTTATTGTGCTTCTGAATGACCTTCTTTAGCACGTAATCTCCTTCCTTTAAATCGCATTTCTTCACCCTCTTGTTGTAGAACAAAGCTGTTCGTTGTTGATATGCAGTATTCCTAATGGTTGCTTCTTCTCTAAACTCCTCGAGCATATCCAAATCCAGTCTTCTCATCAAGTCACTGACTGGGGAATTGAAATTCAGCACTCTATGTGTCGAAAGACCCAACTCGGCAGGTATTACAGCCTCACTTCCAAACGCCAGCATATATGGTGATTCTCCAGTTGCTGCTCGGGGAGTTGTTCGGTAAGCCCACAATACTGATTGTAGCTCATTAATCCAGTTAGCTTTAGCCTCATTTAACCTCTTCTTCAAACCATTTAATAATGTTCTGTTCGTCACTTCAGTCTGTCCATTTCTTTAAGGATGGCCTGGTACTGAATGAACCTTCAAAATGTTTGACTGATGACAATAGGCGGCAAACTCCTCGTTATCGAATTGTGTTCCATGGTCTGTAATGAAGGCATGAGGGAGACCATATCGGCAGATGATGTTCTTACAAACGAATTGGTACACCTTCTCGTACGTCATATCAATCAGAGGCTCAACTTCTACCCATTTAGTAAAATAATCCACTACGACGACGAGGTACTTGAATCGTCCTCGGGTCGTTGGCAGTGGTCCAACCAGATCAATTCCCCACATGGAAAATGGCCAAGGGGAAGTTATGGGTGTCAATAATGCTTGTGGAGTTCGTCGGATGGAGGAAAAATGTTGGCACTTGTCACACTTCTTGGCATAGGCTATACAATCAGCTCTAATCGTTGGCCAGTAGTATCCTTGCGTCATCACCCTTTGCAAAAGTGTTCGACCTGCTACATGGGCTCCACAAGACCCTTCATGGATCTCTTCAATCAACTCTTTCACCTCGGAGGGATGTACACATCTTTGCAAACCTGCCATAATTCCTCGTCTATACAAAACACCATTAGTTAGTACATACGGAGCAGCTTTAAACTTCAATTTCTTGGCAGCGATCTTGTCCTCCGGTAATTCTCCTTTCTCGACATATGCCCTGATGGGATCCATCCAAGATGGTCCTAAATCAAGGGAAATAACATTCATCTTCAAGCTTTCATCTATGCTTCGACTTTCTAACACCTCAATTGGTATCGTTCTTCGTAACTCGATACGAGTAGCTGATGCTAGTCGGGCCAGTGCGTCTGCTTGTGCATTCTCCATTCTTGGTATTCTGATTAACTGAATGGCATCAAATTCTGCCAACAACTCCATTGCCTTTGCATGATATTTGACCATTAGTTCTCCTTTAACTGCATACGTTCCCATTATCTGATTCACAATTAATTGGGAATCACTGAATACCATCACTTGTTGTGCTTCCATAATCTTTGCTAAATTAAGACCTGCTATTAAGGCTTCATACTCAGCCTCATTATTGGAAGCTTTGAATTGGAATCATAAGGCATATTCCACGTCAATCTCGTCTAGGGTGTTCAAACAATCCCTGCTCCACAACCTGTTGTACAAGATGACCCATCTACATACAATCTCTACGTAGGTAACTCGTCTTCAAAATTCTTATCTGACAATGTTCCTCGGTGAAATATTTGCTGTTTTGTTTCATCCTCCCCTGATATCTTTCGCTCCTCGTCGACCATCTCTTCTCGCCCTTTTACCAACCGCAGTTGGTCTGGGTTTGAATTTGATGATCTTTCTACATCCACAAGCCCTTTTACCAACCGAAGTTGGTTTGGACTCATGTCTGTTGACCCTGTAACATCCACAGGTTGGTCATCGAGCAACTTTTGTTCCTCGGGGGTATCAGGATATGTAAACTCTGCTATAAAGTCTGCTACTGCTTGCCCTTTTAAGGATGATCTGGGTTCATACACAATATCATTTTCACCGAGCTCTATTGCCCAATGCATCAGTCTTCCTGACTTTTCTGGCTTATGAAGGGCTTGTCTTAATGGCATGTCGGTATACACGATAATTGTATGGGCCTGAAAATATGGCCTCATTCTTCTACTTGCTTCAATTAATGCCAATGCCAATTTTTCCAACTTTGGGTACCTGATCTCTGCACCTCGGAAAGCCTTACTTGTGTAATAAATTGGCTTTTGGACTCCATTCTCCAATCTGATCAATGCCGAGCTGACCGCATTTTCTAATACTGCCAGGTATAAGTACAACTTTTCTCCCATCACTGGTCTGGACAGCAATAGAGGTGTTCCCAGATGTTTCTTCAAGTCTTGAAAGGCTTTTTCACATTCATCATTCCACTCGAAAGTTTTTCGGAGTGTTTTGAAGAATGGAAGGCACCTATCAGTTGCTCGAGATACAAATCTATTGAGCGCTGCAACTCGTCCTGTAAGACTCTGCACTTCTTTCTTCGTCGTTGGAGATCGCAACCCTAAAAGAGCTTTGATCTTTGATGGATTTGCCTCAATGCCTCGCTGGTTGACGATGTACCCGAGGAACATTCCTTCTCGTACTCCAAAGGTGCACTTCGTCGGGTTGAGCTTCATCTGGTATTTATCCAGTTGATCAAAGGTCTGACCTAAGTCAACTAGATGATCAGCAACGTTCTTGCTCTTTGTCTGCATATCGTCGATATAGACCTCCATATTGCAACTGATTTGTTCGGCAAAAACCTTGTTCATCAGCCGCTGGTATATCGCTCCTGCATTTTTCAAACCAAAAGGCATAACATTATAACAATAAGTTCCCCTAGGGGTAATAAAAGAAGTGATTTCCCTGTCTTCAAGTTTCATTTTGATCTGGTTGTATCCAGAGTAAGCATCCATGAAACTGAGTAGCTCGTGCCCCGAGGTAGCATCCACTAGTTGGTCAATTCTGGGCAATGGGAAGTGATCCTTTGGGCAAGCCTTGTTGAGATCAGTGAAATCAACACACATTCTCCATTTATTGTTTTTCTTTTTTACCATCACCACATTTGCCAACCAGTCCGGATACTTCACATCTTCAATGAATTGGGCTTTCTGGAGCTTGTCGACCTCCTCTTGAATATCTTGATTCTTCTCGGGGCTAAATACCCTTCTTCTCCGCTTTACAGGCTTGATCTCCTTATTCACATTGAGCTCATGACATAAGAAGTTTGGATCCATTCCTGGCATGTCTTCATGACTCCACGCAAAAGTTTTTTTTCTGTTTCTCAAGAAAGTTATCAATTCCTATTTTATTGAATCATCCAACGATGAACCTATCTGGGTTACTCGTTCAGGGTGTTCGTCGTCTAGAATTAATTTTCTGTAGATTCTACCACTTGCCCTTTTACAAGTTGGGATTCATCTCTTGGATCAAGTGTTTCAATTTCCGTACTTTCCTCCACCTGGTAAGTAGTAGTCTTTTTCCTTGATTCTTCAAGTTCCTCTTGCTCGGCAGATGAATAATAGCATTCTCGAGCTACTTTTTGATCACCTTTCACCACTCCCACTCCGAAATTTGTCGAGAATTTTAAACATTGATATACTATAGATGGGACTGCTTTGAACTTCTTCAAACCAACTCTTCCCATGATGATGTTGTAGGCTGACTGCACATTCTTATCCATCACAAAGAAGCGTATTCTTTCTGTTCGATAAGCAGGCCAAGTACCAATGAATATATCCAACTTGATCGTCCCAAGTGGAAAAACTTTTTCGCCAGCAAAACCCAGAAGAGGTCTGTGATAAGGCTCCAATTGAGATAACTTCAAATTTAAACTGTCAAAGCATAAATAGTAAATGATGTCTGCTGAACTACCATTGTCTACCAGCACCCTTGAAATCACTACTTCTTTCATCCTCATTTTGATCACCAAAGGGTCGTCGTGAGGGTAAAAAACACCTCCCAGGTCATTTTTTGAAAATCCAATAACCAGCTTCTCTTTGTTTACCTTCCTCGGATGATCCTCCTCGGCCAAATTTATTCGCTGAATATACGAGCAAGCTTGTGCCTCTCCGAGGTAAGCTTTTCTTTCTGCAGTAAGATCTCCTCCTCCTGCATCTCCTCCTGTAATAACATTACAATCAAATGACCCAAAACGTATGGAAAATACCTCTCGTTCTGGCTGCCTTGGTTTCTTGGGAAGATCGGGGTCATCCTCGGCATCATCTTCGTGGTCTCTCTTCTTTTTCTCCTCTGCTCGATGAGGAGATCTAGACCTCTCTCTAGTTCGATCATTATTTCTTCTTTCACCTCCCCGATCAACATATTTCGCTAGCTTTCCTCTTCGGATGAGTGCTTCAATCTCGTTCTGAAGAGCTATGCAATTTTTAGTCATATGGCCATGATCTTTGTGGAACTCGCAATATTTGTCCCTGTTCCTCGCATCAGGATCTGACCTCAGTTTCTTCGGCCACTTTACTTCCTCACTATTCTTGATTTCTTCCTAGACATGATTAATACCCATTTTCAAGGGAGTATAATTATCGAATTTCTTCAGGACTTCCCATGATGAATTATTATTTCTGGAACGCTTGTCGCCACCATTGCCCTTATGCTCTTTATTTTTAGACTTGTCGACGTCCACCTTGGTGTCTTTATCTATATTCTTCTTTGCAGCCATAGCTTCCTCGACATTCATGATTTTGGCCGTTTTTGCCATCAACTCTGACATAGTTTTAGGTGGATCTTTCGCCAAGGTGTAATACAACTTATTAGGCAACAACCCACTCATCAAGGCGGTGATTGTTGTCTTCTCCTCGTAATCTATAACTTCCAGCTTCTCGTTATTGAAACGAGTTATGTAATCTCTAGTACTCTCACCAGATTTTTATCTAACACTTAGCAAGTGTGCTACTCGTTTTACTGGCTTTGCTCCAAAACAGAAATTGCCGATGAACAACTCGGCCAACAGAAAGAAAGTTGAAATCTTACCCCGAGGAAGATTGTTGTACCATATCTGGGCAGCTCCAGTAAGAGTTCCTGAGAACGCTCTGCATCTCATCTCGTCGGGGACAGCATAGATATCGGCGGCAGCTTGATATTGCTCTATATGAAGAACAGGATCTGTCTTTCCATCATATTTAAGGGTCACTACTGGTGCTTTAAACTTTGACGGTGTAGGAAAATTCACAATGGCCTGGACAAAAGGTGTCCCTTGAACAAAAGTTCGTTGTAGGGGATTTTTCGCCCTAGCCATTTCTCCCAATCTATCCTCCAATCGCTGAAGGGACCCTTTCCACGCTTCATTTACTTCCTCGGGCCTATTGGTTCGAGCAATAGATCGTTATGAAGTAGCCTCCTGAGATTTATCTTGACGAGAAACTGGTCGTGATTGTGCTGATCCTTCTCTTAGATCTGATGGTTGTCAAAAACTCCTCGACATGGTCTTAGGTGGACTCCTATTCCTCCTAGGGCCTAATCGACTGAAAGGAGACACCCTACTCAGTCTTTCTAAGGCGCTGGGTCTTTCTGGAGAGAGAGTGATACGTTGATCAGTATTTGTAGCCCTTATTGACGAAGTTCGCCCAGGTTGATAAGAGAAATCATCAGACTCCTCATTACGATATGACTCAGTACGCCTGGATCGTGAAGAAAGTAAATAAGTTTGCCTCTGACCACTTCGTTGTCCTGAACGTGTAGGTGCACCGCCATGAAGGGTTTTTATGAGTTGCCTCATTGTGTCTTGCATGGCAGTTTGTCCTTGAGCCAGATTCGTCATAATTCTGGCCAGATCTGGAGGTGTAGAGGGATTTGGAGGATTTCCAGCATTTCCATTATTTCGATTGCTAGATTCTGGATTTTCTGCCATTGATGATGAATGATTTTTGGTGAAAAACGATAATAACAATCGATTCCCACAGACGGCACCAATCTGTTGATGTAAAAAACTAGATTACTCTAATTATTTAATCACAGATAAATAAATAAGACAAAAGATTTTAAAGTGGTTCAGCCTTATATGAATGGCCTACGTCCACTGTTATGTTATTGCTGAGTGTTTGAGAATTCTCGATTACAAGTGCTATCAAGAAATTCCGGTCCCTTTGAATGAGGGTGATACAAGGTATTTATAGCCCTTAGGCTGTACATGAAAGAGTGTTTCATTAAATGATATACATATGAAAGGGTAATTCATTTAATGTTCTTCAAACGTGCGCGTCAAGATGATAAGCATTCAATGAATAGTTGAACTGTTGATTATCTAGCAATTAATGTTGTGGTTGAGCTGCAGCTCGAACCGCCTTAGTTGCTCGTCGTCCAAAAGTTCCTCGGAGTATTGGAGTTCCTCGGAAGATAAGAGTTCCTCGGAGGGTTGGTGTTCCTCAGAGTGAGTATGTTGGTTGGGGAAACAATCTTCCTCGTTGCTATTGTGCCACATAGATTGACACGTGTCTTCTTATTATTCGTCCACATCAGCATACTAATTTTGGTGTCAACACCTGCCTAAGAGGAGAGTCGGTGAGGATGACCATTGTATGGGACTGAAATTACGGCTTCATCTTCCTTGAGGCATGGATCAAGGCGTAGGCCAACTTCTCCATCCTTGGATATCTTTGCTCTGCCCCCTGGAGTGCCTTGCTGTTAAAATACATAGGCTTATGTATCCCGTCTTCGTCTCTCACAATGGCTGCACTGATGGCCGACTCTGAGACGGCGAGGTACACATAAAGTCGTTCACCCTGCACGGGCCGTGACAGTAGCAAGGGAGACCCCAAGTATGACTTTAGGTCCCTGAAAGCCTCATCACACTCTTCGCTCCATTCGAAGGCCTTTCTAAGGATCTTGAAGAATGGAAAACACTTGTCTGTGGCTCTAGACACGAACTTGTTCAAGGCAGCAACTCTCCCTGTGAGACTTTGAACGTCTTTAATGGACTTGGGAGTCTTCATTTCAACAAGGGCCTTTATCTTTTCAGGATTGGCCTCGATGCCTCTTTGGTTGACAATGAACCCCAAGAACTTCCCGGCTCCGACCCCGAAGACACACTTGGCCGGATTAAGCTTCATCTGGTATTTGTCCATCGTATTAAAGGTCCTCTCCAGGTCTGCCACATAATCCTCTGCTCTCAGACTCTTAGTCAGCATGTCGTCTACGTAGACCTCCATAGACTTCCCAATTTGGTCTTCAAATATTTTATTTACGAGGCGCTGGTACGTTGCTCCCGCATTTTTGAGGCCAAAGGGCATGTCCCTGTAACAGTATGTCCCCTTGTCGGTGATGAAGGTTGTCCTCTCCGAGTCTGCAGGGTTCATGAAGATCTGGTTATACCCTGAATAGGCATCCATGAAGCTCATGAGTTCATGGCCTGCGGTAGCGTCTACCATCTGGTCAATGCGGGGGAGAGGGAAGCTGTCTTTGGGACAGTGCTTGTTGAGGTCTGTGAAGTCCACCCACATTCTCCACTTCCCGTTGGACTTTGGGACAATGACTGCATTGGACATCCATTCAGGGTAGATGACCTCTCTGATAAATTCAGCGTCTTCTAATTTTTTGACCTCGTCTCTAATGACCTCATATTTTTCCCTAGAGTAAATTCTCCTCTTCTGCTTTACCGGCTTCGCTCCCTCTACCACATTGAGCTTGTGGCACATGATTTCAGGGTCAATCCCGGCATATCTACATGACTCCATGCGAAGACGTTTCGCCTTCTCCTCAACAGTTTAACGAGGTCTTCCTTGATATTGGGCTTCAGAGACTTGCCGACTTGGACGGTTTTTTCCGTGTCATCCTCATCGAGGATGATGGATTCTACCTCTTCCACGACCTCTCCTTTCTTCAGCTTCGTCTCATCCCTGGGGTCTAGGGTATCAATATTGTAAGTGGTCGTAGCCCTCTTTAGTGTCTCCATTTCTTCAGCGGAGTTGTAGTAACATTCTCGCGCTGTCGTCTGGTCTCCCTGAACTTCCCCCACCCCGTAAGGGGTAGGAAATTTGATCATCTGATGGACCGTAGACGGCACAGCTTCAAACCCCTTGAGGGCCCCACGCCCTAGTATGATGTTGTAGGCCGAAAACACTTGCTCGTCCATCACAAAGAAACTGACCTTCTTGGTGAGCCATCTCGGCCACTCGTCCCCCATCCTCACATCGGCCTCATATACCCCAAGGGGATGAACCTTTTCCCCACTGAACCCAATCAATGGATGATGGTAGGGGACGAGTCTAGCACGACTGAGACCCAAGGATTTGAAGCATGGCCAAAACATCACATCTGCAGAGCTACCCCCATCTACCAAGATCCTCGGCACCTCGCATCCGTGCACCCTGGTAGTGATGACGAGAGGGTCATCATGTGGGGCTAAGAGGCCTTTGAAGTCCATTCTTGAAAATCCCACTATCAGTGTGTCCATATCAACCTTCTTCCTCTTTTCTGACTTGACCTCCAGGGAGGTTGCATGTACCGTCTTCGTCACTGCCTTGGCCTCAGCCACATGGGCCTTCCTGTCGGCGACCTCAGACCCTCCTCCTGCAAGACCCCCGGAGATCATTCCCACTCCGAGCGAGATCATATTAAGCCTCTTGACAGGGCCGTGGTCGTCTCTCGGTGGGAGGTCAGGGTCTTCCTCATCATCAGAAGGGTCGTCCCCTCTTTTTTTGAGGACCTTCTTTGCATGCATCGCCTCGCTTCTTTCTGGGGTCGTCCCCTCGGCCCCTCTTGAAGGCGCCTTTGTCGACGTACTTTCTGAGCTTCCCTTCCTTCAGCATCTTCTCAATCTCATCTTTCAGAGCAAAGCATTTGTCCGTTACGTGGCCGTGGTTTTGGTGAAATTCACACCACAGGTTCTTATTCCTCTTGCCGGGGGCTGCCCTCAGCTTCTCAGGCCACTTCAGGGACCGGTCACTCTTTATCTCATTGAGAATCTGTTCACAGCTGACCGTCAGAGGGGTGTACCCAGCGAACTTGTCATCCGTGGACCTCTTCTTCCCCTCTTTGTTCTTCTTAGGGTATTTACTCCCACTAGAACCTCCTCTTTTGTCTTCATATTTTGCAGCCATCGCCTCTTCGGTGTTCATCACCTTTCCTGCTGTCGACAGCAGTTCAGCCATTCTCCTCGGAGGGTCTTCAGCAAGCTTCCATAATAGCTTCCCCTTTTGGAGCCCTCCAATCAGGGCTGTCATAGCTATGCTCTCCTCATAGTCTTCCACCTCTAGCTTCTCCTTATTGAATCTGGCTATGTAGTCCCTCAGACTCTCACTCTTCCCCTGCTTAACATAGAGCAGGTGGGTGGTCTTCTTTTGTGGCCTCACCCCAAAGAAGAAGTTATGGATGAACAGGTCTGCCAACTGCTTAAAGTTTTCAATGGAATTTTTGGGAAGAGACGTGTACCAGACATGCGCAGCCCCTGTCAAGGTACCAGAGAAGGCATGACACCTCATCCCATCTGAGATAGAGTATATGTTTGCTGCTGACTGATACATCTCCACGTGGTGGACGGGGTTGGTGCTCCCGTCATACCTTGGGGTGACCACGGGTGGCTTGAACTTTGACGACGTGAGGAAGTTGACTATCTTTGCCACAAAGGGTGAGCCTATGGTGTACCCCCTCTGAAGAGGGTCTCGGTTCTTCAGTATATCACCGATCTTATCCTATAACTGCTGGATTGAGTCATTCCAGGGCCTCACAGGGTCGGCCTGTCCGATGTTATCCCCTGCTGCCTCTCCGAGGTGGACGGAGGGTTCTGCCGCAGCAGGTCTGTATCGGCTGTTCACTTCCCTTTGGTCATCATCTCGTCCTCGGGGTCGGCCATCTACTGCCTCCCTCCTGGTTCTCGCATCACTTTTTGGCCTGGACAACTGTTCCCGCAGGTTATTTATTGGGCCTAGCTTCTCAAAGGCCGACCCCCTGCTCAAGCGATCAAAAGCCGAGCCTCTCGGGCGATCATCAGGGTTTGGTCTCCCGCACTTTCCTCTACTATCCTGGAGAGGTCGTAAAGTATTGTTGGAGACCTCATATGGTTCCCAGCATTCTATAGGGGCCTCATCTCCCTCCAACTCGTCATACCTGTCCTCAGGGCAAGGGTTTCCTTACCTCCCCAGGCGTAGACGTCGGGGGTCAGCAACATCCCTACGCCGCTGAGGGGGTGGCAGGTCTTTGCGTGGTGCCTGGGGTGGTACCCTGGCCTCATGCTGTCCTGGAGCTGCTGCCGGAGTAATCATCTCAGGTGAAACTCCTGGTGACCTTAGTATGTTCTGACTTAGAGCTGTGAACTGCTCCTGCATCATCCGCTGGCTTGCTGCCAGAGACTTTAAGGCTGCCGCTACATCAGCCATCTCAGACTGAGGCGGCGGCTGACTGGAACTGGGTCTTCCCCCCTCATCTGTTGGGGGAAGTTGTGGTGGTGGCATTTCAGGTGCCATGTGCTTGAGCTATGAAAAGTTGAACTGAAGAAAATACTGGTGAGCTTGGGAACCTTAGTGGGTCTCTTTTAATGGTGAAACACCTCCTCTCAGGGGGAGTGTTGGTTCACCACCAGAGTGCCCAGTGAGGTCAAGCTGTACAAAGGAAGAGATGTCTTCTCGATTCCCACAGACGGCGCCAAACTGATGATGCTAAGATTTAGCACCACCGGATAAGTGATGGTGAGCTCAAACAGTAGCAGCCATGGCAGCCATAGAGATGTATAAGTGTATAAGTATGTAGAAGGGGATGAGTATAAGAGGAAATAAGATAATGATCTATAGTGGTTCAGCCAATTTGGCCTACATCTACTGTGAGTGTGTGATCCTCTAAGTATGGGCACTAATGGCCTTGGATACAATGCACATAACCCTCTCTCTCTCTCTACTGTGTGTACAAGCAGAGTTTTAGCTAGGGTTGCAGTTAATGGATCGATCCACTATAGGGTTGTATGTGACAAGTATATATAGGTCTTGGGGGGTGTAGTGTACCCCCCAAGTATGCATGGTGCATGTGAATCATGATCTAGCCAGTCCCCTGTGGACACCTGTAGATGCCAAATGATGACATAATATTCCCTCACGTGAGGGTGTGATTTTGTTATAATGGTCTCCCCTGTGCCATGTCATCCTCACGCGCACTGTTCCACGCATCTCTCAAACCACGCGCTGTGATAATGTCACCCTCGGCCTATGAGCCGAGGCCGAGGGCAAAGTTTCTTCCAGTAGTGAGCCTGGCCCAATTCTGGCCTCGTACTGTCGGCCCCTCGTAGGGTCGTCTGGAGAGTGGTGAAGGGTCGGCCCCTCGTCGGGTCGGCTGGAGTCTGGCGAAGGGTCGGCCCCTCTGAGGGGTCGTATGGAGCCCGTTGGAGGGGTCGGCCCCTCGTAGGGTCGGTTGGAGCCTGATGAAGGGTCGGCTCCTCTAAGGGGTCGTCTTGAGCCTGATGAAGGGTTGGCCCCTCATAGGGTCGTCCGAGGGGTCGTCCGTCTGGTGGCAATCTTCAATCAGGCCGAGGATATAAACGGGTATATCAAACCTAACTATATCTTTTTTGTGTAATAAACTCTGATATGTTATTCTTACATTCTTAGCTGCTTTTTTTTCGTATAACTAATTTCCTATACTCTAATCAATTTATTTCCCCCCCCCCCCCCAAAAAAAAAAATGACAACAAACAGTGGTTCAAATTATTCAAGAGTGAAATGTGCTTTTGGTGTCAATGCCATTATTCGTACATCAAAGACAACCGCAAATCCCGAAAGGCATTTTATGTGTTGCCCAAATCCCCAAGATGGATCGTGTAATTTTTTTGAATGGTTGGATGATAAAATGTCTGTATGCAACAAAAAATTCGAGTTAGCGACAAAGATCAATGCATTGGAGATGGAATTTGTGATACTACATACCGAATTCAACAACATTAAGGCGATAAAGATCAATTAGATGTACATAGAATTGGCGACACTACGAAACGAATTCCACAAGTTTATAATGGAAATTATATATCTTTTTATAGGATTGCTTGTGTCGTTCATTGCTTGTGTATTTCTTAATTAATTGCTAGTGCAATTTGTAATGACTTTATTGAAATTCAAAATGAATGAATGTTGGATTTTATTCGAAATGAATGAATGTTAGATTTGTTGGAATGTTCTTTGAATGAATGTTGTAATTTAGTAGACAAATTAAGAATGAAGGTTTGAATGAATGTTGTTTTGTTGGAATTTGAATTGCATTGGGCATAGTTTAACAACCAAATTCACTGGACATTTTTTTTAATAGCAGTGGCCATAATTATAAAATTCAGTGGACATTTTTGTACAACCAAAATCTTATAACAGTGGACATATTTTAACACCAATTGCTATAACAGTGGACATATTTTAACACCAGCTGCTAACAGTGGACATATTTTAACATCAACTGAAATTTCTTTGAATATTTAGTGATCTTATAATAGTGGACATATTTTATATGAGAATCCAGTGGACATAATATAACAAGATCACTTGATACAATTGATAATATTTTAATAACAATCAAAACACAATACAACTGATATTTCTTCAAAACACAATACAACTGATACTTCTTCAAAACACATTAAAAAAAAAGTTTTACAATAAGGTCTACAACATTCAACTTTACATCTCCTTGAACGAACTTGCTTTCAAATTACCATCCTTGTCCCAACATGAGCAATTAAAAAGTGAGTTATTTTTTATACAATGGTAGTTAAAATAATAACACTCAAATAACAAAAAATATTACCTGTTGTTTAATAAATGGATATTTCTTTTGTCATGAGCCTAACCTACCAATCCACACCCATTACAACGTTGCTCCTTTAAATTTTTTTCCCTTTTCAACACTCTCTCTTTTGCACCTTTTAGTCGTTTACCACATCCTTTCGCCCTTATTTGTTGTGGTTCATTATAGGTGTGCTTGAAATTGGTACTCATTTTGAACGAATTTCATAACAGAGTTTCTTACACACAAAATAAACAGTTAGGTTTATAATAAAGGAAGAAATTGAAACAAAAAAAGAACTAATTAATTATCTGGACAACTGAACTAAAAAATACCATAAGGAGGAAAAAAAGGGGACAATTGAACTAATTCATGATCCGAGCATGAAGGAAAAAAGCGGTTGTTTGATTTAACTTACCTCCGGTAGATTTGTGAGGTGAGAAACAACTAATTAATGATCCGGACATGAAGAAAAATGGGGTTGTTCGATTTAACTTACCTCCAGTGAGATTTGTGAGATGAGATCTGGTGAGACTTTGATGAGATTTGTAAGTAGAGATCCAGTGAGATTTGCTCATGGGGGAGTGTGATGAGAGAGAGTTGAAAATCGGGTGTGATTTATTTTGTGATGAGAGAGAGAGAGCTTGAAACCATGTGATGTTATGGGTTATTAAGAGTTGATGTCGTCTTGCTCACAATGAGGTGCGTTTCATTTATGAAGCACTAATGATGTATAGTGAGTGATGAACTTGAGCCTTGTTCTCTCTCTCTCTCTCTCTCTCTCTCTCTCTCTCTCTCTCTCTCTCTCTCTCTTTATATATATATATATATACACACACACACACACACACACATACTTAAATGTATTATGTTTAGATAATTTGTGATCTCCTCCTTCCTTGATATAAATTTGATGTGCTAGCACTATGTATTTGCAGGAAACCCTTCCATAAGGAATTGTTGCATTTGTCTTTGCTAAGGAATACAGTGTTCATCCTGACATATTAAGCACTAGTTTAGAACATATAATTTAAAATCATATTTTATTGTTAGTATATCATGTGTTTAATTAATTCAATTATATTGATCATATAATTGCCTATGTGTTTAAATTTTAGATAGTATATTTAGGTCTAGTTGCGACCCTCTGCCTAAAATTTTCATAATGTTGAAAAAAAATTATATTGTAAAATGGGATTATAAACTTATATAGTTATACTGTTGTGGCAAACCCCCCTATGAACTAATGGATTGGCATTTTTTAATGCAAAATTAATGTTATTAGTGAGATAAGTGGCAGGCATTTTCTAATTATAGGGAACTTGTTGAAACATATATTAGTTTTGGCAACAAGCGATGGCTTCAAACTTTTTTATTATAGATCTTGAGAATTTTATGTTGGGTATATATATATTTGATTTGAATTAAAAATTCTACACTACTAATAAGTGGACCGAATAGGACCGAGATCGAACATGAATCGCTTAAAAATCGAATAGGACAGTCCGGTCTCGATCAATAATTTTCTAAGATCGACTAATGCGATCCCATCCCTAAAATACCTTAAAATCGGACCGGATCGGATCCTGAACACCCCTATAAGTAGCAATTGGTCACGTAGGCACGGGACTCCCGGTTCGAGAATATGATATATACTTACAAATAGTTAGACTTAGGCTTCAACATATGTTGTTAAAGGGTAAAAATGTAATACAACACCCAAAGGATCCCGTAAGAGGCAGGAACACCTCGCACAGAACCAACATAGTCACAGGACTCTCGATTCGAGAATATGATCAAAACTTGCAAATAGTTAGACTTAGGCTTGAAAACATGTCGCTAAAGGGAGAAAATGCAAAAAAATCCCCCAAACGGTCCTATAAGAGGCAGGAACACCTCGCACGGGACCAACGCAACACGTAGCAACTGACCGCATAGTCACGGGACTTTCGATTTGAGAAGATGACTAAAACTTGCAAATAGTAAGATTTAGGCTTGAAAATATGACCATATAGTCAAGGGACTCCATGCATTCACATATCTTTTCGTAAATAAAAAACCAAAAAATGAGCTTCTACCATAATTCCAAATCTAGAGTGTTCTTATAATTTTCTACTCTTTCAACACATTTGACATATAATTTCATAAATCAAAAGAGACGTCTTAGATTCAAATTATTGATTAGACCCCAATTTTGTTCATCTTACGAACTATATGGACTTTGTTGCCATTTTTGGCTAAATACGCACTCCAGAGTTTTTTTTTGGGATTCAAGTACTTTGTTACTTACCACTTGAGACATTTTGTTCTTTTGTTTGCACGCTCATTGGAGAAGGAACATTTGGAAATCTTTTGTTGTATTTTTATTTGAGTTGTACATGTTCACGCAAACATGCATTGTATTTTATGTGTTGTATATATTCATGCAAGCATGCATTGTATTTTATTACATATTGACACAAACATGCATTACTTAACTTGTATTGTATTATTACAAATTTACGCAAGTATGCGTTAGTTAAATTTTATTACATATTAACTAAATATTTATTTCTGTAAATATAAACAAATTTTTTGGGGATGTAGAAAAATAATTTTTTTTAAAATATTTTTTTTGGTCATGATCCAAAATCCTGAACAAATATATTTTTTTAAATTAAAATAAATAGTTGGTCACGGTCTAAAATTGCGAACCTTTATTTATTTTAATTTAACAAAATATATGTAGTCACGGTCCAAAGCCGTGATCAATTATTATTTTTAAATTAAAAATAAATTAGGGGTTACGACTTTGGACCGCGAGTCGTCACCCACATTCTCCCCTCTGGGTCATGGATTTGGACCGTGAGCCTCCGTGGTATGGTGGTTACAGGGTTGGATCGTGACCCACATTCTCCACTACGACTCACGGGTTTGTACCATGGACCCCAGTTTTGTCACGCTTAATATTATCACGGGTTTGGACCGTGACCCATAAGGTTGGTCACGGTCCAAAATCGTGACCATTGGCAATATATGGTGTAGTGTATTTGTGGGTGCAATTTAGGAGGTGGATTTTGTCATTGCCTCTAGCGGTGACAAATTTGTGTTTTGTCAGTTTTGGGGATACCACCTGGATGACCAATTAGTAATGATATCCCTTACTTAAATTTAGGAAAATATTACGTCAATTTCAATTAAATATTATCATTCTCATTTTGCAATCTCTACATTGGATTTTTTACTTTGTATGTCTGTTTTGGGCTCAAGAAATCTTAAAAATCAGGGACCTTAGACAACTGCCTCTCTTGACTCCGTTAAGGGCCAAACATGAATTGGGCACAACTTTATTTATTTTCATTCTTTGATGTGTAGGGTATTATTTATTCAACGGTGATTATAGATTATAAATTTATACGATGTCTGCTACAAGTTAATAATAAAAGTTAATTGAGATATCCTATTAATGGCGGCAAGGAAATAAATAGTAGTAACTAGGGACGAATACAGGATCTCAACTTGGGAAACCAGGCTAACTCGATCACTTGTTCAAGATTATGTCGATCCAGTCAATTTATCTGATTAATGTTTGATCGGATTTCATCCCAATAAATTCAATTCATTAGTTCAGTCAGGCTTAATAATTACGGTACAGACATAGGTCATGGTCAGTAATATAAACACTCAATTCATCCATAATTTGTAGTCATACTTTTCTTTTTGCTCTAAAATTAATTATCATGATTATAAATATTATATAAAATTAGGTGAGATTACAGAATTACTCATCCTAACATCACCTATAGCAAAAATATAATGTAATTGCATATCTTGCACTTAAAAGTATTAATCATTTTTAGGGTAATAAATTTGGAAAACGATATTTTTCTTCTTATAATTGTTGATGATGAGGGAGCATGATTTATTAGAGTTAACGTAATTGACAACCAATAATAATTTAAAAAATATATATATAATTTGTGGGGTAAATTGCTATTTTGCCACATGAGGTTTGAAGCTTTTGCAATGCCAGATCAATTCTTTTAATTTTTGAAATGTTATGCCTGATGTTTCAATTTTAATACAATGTGAAACAACCATTAGTCTCCGTCAAAGAAATTAACAAAAAAACACTAGTGAGTACTGAATGTGTCAAAATTTACCACATGATTTAACAAAAGATTGATACATTCTATAAAAGATTATACACAATACATTTTTTAAAAAAATTAGCATTTTTAATTAACAAATTTTTAACCCATCTAACTCTCCCACTATATCTTTATGAAGAATTTTGTCCCTCCTTCCTCCCTCCCCAACCCACAACTGACAACACCATTCTCTCCCCCCCCCCCCCCCCCCCCTCTCTCACACACACATATACTATAAATATATAAATATATATATACACACACACACACACACACACACACACACACACACACACATATATATATATATATATATATATCAAGGTTCTAAAAAACGCGGGGTGTGATCGAGGCATGGAGGCCAAGCCTTAAGCTTTAGAAGCCTAGGCGGGCCTTGGCGTAAAAAGGCGTGAAAAGACGTTTAGGTCTTTTTAATATATTTTAATATTTTTTAACCATAACAAGGCGATTAAAATACTAAAATTGTACATATCATAAAAATATGTCTGACTATTTGCAAATAAAAATACTATTTGATTATTTTGGATGAGATAATGGTCCGATTTGCAAAAAGATCTTCAAAAGGCGATATCATTTCACTAAAGTATTGTTGTTTTTAGAGGAAAAGTACGCCTTAAGGGTTTTACCAAGCATAAGGCGTCAAAATCTTAAGGCGGGGCGTTTCTCCCAAGCCTCAAGCCTAGGCGTGCCTAGGCGGTTTTTTAGAACAGTGATATATATATATATATATATATATATATATATATATATATATATATATATATATATATATAGAGAGAGAGAGAGAGAGAGAGAAACTCTCATGCATACCAAGTTTTCACACTGATTTTTTAAAATAATAAATAAAATAATTTTGAGATGAATTTTTTTATATGACATTTTAACATTTCAAAGGGCCCATATAAAAAAAATTAGCTCCAAATAACAGTTTCTACTAATTTTAAAAAATTGTTAAAATTTTTGCACCTTTTAAAGCACTTTGAAAGTCTTGAAATTTGATCGGTTTTTTAAAAATAGCAAAAAATATTATTCTGAGTTAATTTTTTTTATATACGAGTCTGTTAAAATGCTTAAATGCCATATAAAAAATTTAACTCAATTTTTTTTTTTTTTACTATTTAAAAAAAATAGGTAAAAAATCAGTGTGCAAACTTAGTCTGCAAACTTGGTGTGCATGAGAGTCTCTCTCTCTCTATATATATATATATATATAGTTCGATATTGGGTTGATCTTGTTAGTTTATCCAATTAATGTTTTGATTGGTTCTCATTTGAATAAGTTCATTTGGTTAGTTCGACAAAACTTAATAATTATGGTGTAGACATAGATGCAAATCAGTTATATATATAATCAATTCGTCCATAATTTATAGTCATAGTTTTCTTTTTGTCCCTCCTAAAATTGATTATCATGTTTTTAAAATAGTATTTAAAATTAGGTGAGATTATAAAGTTAGTAATCCCCAAATCACCTATATGAGAATTATAATGTAATTGCACGTCTTTCAAGTATTTATCATTTATAGGTTAATACATTTGCAAAGTAATATTTTTCTTCTTATAATGGTTGACGAGGATGAGGGAGCATGATTTATTAGAGTTATTATAAATGACAACCAATAATAATTTTTTGAAAATATAATTTGTGGGGCAAATTGTTGTTTTGCCCTTGAGGGTTGGGGTTTTTACAACATCAAATCAATTATTTTAATTTTTGTAATGTTACACTTGATGTTTCAATTTTAAGGCAATGTGAGACAACCACAGTAAAGGAAAATGCTGACTAGACACTCAATGTGTCAAAAATTGCCACATGGTTCAATAAAAGATTGACACATTATACAAAAGATTATAAACAATGCACCTAAAAAAAACTTTAGCATTTATAATTAACATTTTGTTAACCCATCTAAGGTGGTATTTGTTTTTGCCTCTTAAGTCTGAATCTGAACCATTCAGACTAGGAGGCACTAAATATTGTTTATTTTTTTAATTGATTAAGAGTCTTGTTGTATATCAAATTAGTATTCTACTATTTTATTATTAAGCTCACCTGTTTTGGGCCTTAGTTATTAGACTTATTTTACTTTTTACCATGTAAGACCATTCTATTGAGTAATATATATATCATAATGTGGCACCATTATTGGTAAGCCAATACATCACAAAAATCATCTTGGTATCAGAGCAAAAATACCTGGGGTTTCATTGTTCATCAGAGAGCCCTAGCCACACATGGCCATCATGAAACCCTAGCCTCGTAGCCATCACAATCACGACCATATATTGTTAAAACCCCAATCCTTTAATTCAGTTATGGCCACGATATGAAAATTTCAAGTTTGTGACCCCATCACGATTAAGTTTATATCTATTTCGAAGTTGTTATGCTTTGATTTAGGATAAATTTGGAAGTATAAGGGTTTGCGACTTGGTCTGTGTAAGATCTGCATCTTTTGAGAGTTGTTTAGCTGGCAGATTGAAGGTGTAAGAGTTCAGATGTTATTTTAGGGTTTGGCCTTTATCTTTTACCCTTTTTAGGGCTTTAACTTTCAGACTTATGCACTAATCAAGGCCTTTAATGTTTATACCCTCTTTTAATTTGGGTGTTTATTCCATTTTGCTATTGGATTTTTTTCCCATAAAGTAGGCTATTAATTTGCCTTTATTTGATGATACCTCTTTATGTTGTTGAATTTGATTGGGTAGAATTTGCCAATTTTTGGACCTATTTGTGTACTTATTGGATTAAATTTGAGTATTTTTGGAGCTATGGTTGATTTTTATGGTCCTAAAGAGGTTGCTCTTATCCCACATACCTACTATCTTGGATACTCTACTTCCACTGCCACTATAACTTCAGGTACTTCATCTTCTTTTCATGTTAAGGCTGTTAAGCGTACTTGGATTTTGGATTCTGGCATTTTTGATCATATAACTGGTGAGCGATCCTTTTTTACTTCTCTCACTACCCTTGTGTATTGTAGTGTGTGTCTTGGTAATGGTTCACATGCTCTTATTCGTAGAAAGGGAAATATCCGTTTCTCATTATCTCTAACTTTAACTTCGGTATTACAAGTTCCCGACCTCTCTTTTAATCTCATTTATGTTCGTCAACTATGCAAAGATCTCAATTGTGTCGTCATATTCTTACCCTCGCATTGCTATTTGCAGGACATGTGTTCGCAGAGGAGTTTTGGCAGGGGATATGAGCGCGATGACCTATACCATTTTGGGGATCCTCCTACCCCTACTACTTTTATTTTTGGACTTAGTACCTCTACTTCCACTAAGCACAATGTTTTTTATGTTTCTTTACAAACTTTGCCTTTTTGGCATGCCCTTTTAGGACATGTCAATTTTTAGTACTTATGCTTCCTTTTTTCCTCTTTATCTAAGACTTGTAAAGACAAGAGGTTTACTTGTAAAACATGTGAGTTGTCTAAACATATTCGTACTAGTTATATTTCTCATACACTATACCAAATTTACCGAAATGTCACAGTCATTGACCTTGACAAGTTGGATTTATCACGGACTTGTCACGGTCATTGACCATGACAAGTTCATTAGAATCGTCACGGTCATGTCACGGTCTATGACCTTGACAAGTTGTGTCACGATCATAAACCGTGAAATTTTTTAAAGAATTGTCACAGTCATTGATCGTGATAATTCTAGATAGAATTGAAAAATAATCTGCTGGGCAGTATGGCCACTGCCACTGCCCAACAATATATTTGTACCTGTTATAGCAACTTTGTACCTGTTCAAACATCATATATCCAAATAAAATAGAGATAATGCAAATATACATTCAAAATAATATGCATCACGATATAATCCAAATATAATTAAAATGTAACAACTTAAAACAATTCAATTCAAATAATGTCACTACATGTCTGGGGTAAGGTTAGCTCTGAGGAGGTGAGTAGGCCACATGATATATGAATTGACACACCCAATAATATACATCGTTCCGCATTATTCGCGCAACCACAAAGAGAGTTCTCCGTCCCGGGTATCACATGCGTGACGAGCACCTTGGACTCGATGTCTTGAAGTAAATGTCCATGAACTGGCATACCCTGGACAGTATTCGGGTCCCTCAACCCCCGACATATTTGCTGGCCATCAAATATGTCCAGTAAAAATATGCTCGGCCAACCAAGTGTCGACATCGTTCGGTCGAAGGGATCCATATAGGGGAGTGAATCATCAAAGTACGCACGTATCGACGATGAAGCAGCGAGGTCCATATCCTCGTCATCATGCACCTCCTCCACCACCTTGTCCTTCCCTTTCCCCTTACAGTTTCCGCCCAATGAACGCTTTTTAAATAAAAATATATCTTGAATCATCGCCTCCAAACGGGACAGCTTCGCATCATGTGAGTCCACAGTTCGAGCCAACCCGATGTCGCTCGTCTCCAGTCCGATGATCCTAGATTTGGCCACCCGCGATCTCACCGCCTTGTCCTCCCCTTGCGATCAACGCCAAGCACTTGGCTAAGTGCGTCTGTGGACAAATATGCCTTATCGGAATCAGACTGCGACTCGTGCACTTCCTTAAGCTTTGCCTGAAACGACAAAAAACACATGATTAGTAAAATAAGTAA
Source organism: Sambucus nigra (assembly GCA_949130495.1). Taxonomy (NCBI): domain Eukaryota; kingdom Viridiplantae; phylum Streptophyta; class Magnoliopsida; order Dipsacales; family Adoxaceae; genus Sambucus; species Sambucus nigra. Next base: position 451,588,121 of record OX422218.1, on the reverse strand, counting down.
ATAAAAAAATTAGAACATAATTAACAAAAAGTAAACTGTGGGATTACTTACAATCGTGGTCGCGACGTTCGTGGACACCTCCTTATCCTTCCCCTTATTCGTCCGAATAGCCACATAAGTATCGAGCCTATGTGGCGTACCCCCAGGGCCACTCCCTATTCCCTGAAATAAAATAAAGTAAAATTAGTATTGGCCCCGCAAAGTAAAATAATGCAGAATAATATATTTCTGTAGTTATAGAAAAATTAAATCTTACCATCATCATATGCTCCACCTCGGAGTAATACGTCCTTCCGGAGTAGTGCACGTCCGTCTTTTTTGCCCGATTTTTCCTCCCCGATTGGCGAGATGCCAATTATCGCTCCCCGATCTCATTGTCAATGAACTTTTGCCATTGTGCCAATGAGATCGGATCCTTCGACGGGACGGATTCACGCATTCGGACAACGGACTCTCGGATCTTCCCAAAGTAATGGGCTCGCATATTTTTCTTCCACGTCTTGTGTTGCTCCCTCAACTGCTCCAAGACGGAATCGCGTAGCCTTGGATCCATGATGAATTGTTCCTGTCTAACAAATACAATGTTAGTTGCAAATAAATATACATATAAATATAAATATAAAATGAAATCAAAATCGAAATTGAAATTGAAATATTCATATTCATATAAATATAAATACATTACCTGTAGTGCCACCTAAATAGCTAACTTGAGCTCATTTGGCACCTCCCTCCAACTAGTGTACCCCGGGCCGATGATCGTCTTTACCAGCTCAAGGGATCTCGCTAATAGCCCCGTCTTGTTCTCGATGTCCATCCCCAATTTATCATATTTGGGGAACCTAGGGGCCGAGGAACCCTCTTCGCCTCTGCTACCACCGAGCCCAGACGACATCATCATAATCAGCATCATCATCCTCACCTTAATACCTGAAGGATATATTTGCTGTATAAAAATGTTGTTATTAGTACAAATCAAAATGATTTAGAAGAAGACATGCAAATATGTACAATCGATATTTGTACTTTCCTCGTACACTTTTGCGCTGAATACGTAATTGTTCAATCGATACTTTTTGTACACTTGTGTTTGAAACAAGGGTCTAGTGGCTAGACGAGCAAGCCTTGATGTCGCATCACCCGTCTTTAAGATCTGAGAATATAGATAAATTAATTATATTAGTTGTAAAGTTTGAGTGTAATGTAACGTTATATAACATCCATTTTCATTATAATTACCTTTTGTGACAACCACAACCTAAATTCGCTGTCTGATTGTACCATTGTTTTTCGTCTTTTATTGTTCTCACACGCTTCATATTTTCAGCATATTACAAAATTAATCATGTATAAAATAATCTAAAATATTCTAAAATAATGTTAAATATTAAAATAATTTAAACTTATTTTTCCATTCTTCGACATCTTTATGTGTGTCAAATAGATAACGAGCTACTTGTTCATGTTGCAAACTCGTTAATTTCACTCGTTTTCTGATCACATGACCACCATCATCAACGAACTCATCAGTGTCATCAATGCTGATCGAGTCAGGCATATATTCCTGAGTATATATTGATGACTCCACGGTGATGTATTCCTCTACAATTGATCCTGCAATGTATCGCGTATTCTTGACGTAATCTTTAAAAACTTTCATCAATATTTCAAACAGATACATCCATTGATATCTAACTGGACCACAAAGAAGTGCCTCATCTCATAGGTGTACCAACAAGTGAACACTTATGTCAAAGAATGCTGGGGGAAAGTACTTCCCCAACACATAAATCGCTTCGATCACCGCCAATTTTGCGTCCACTATGTGTTCTCGATTGACTACCTTCTCACACAAGAGTGAGAAGGTAATACTAATTTGCATAATAACCTTACGCAAATCCTTGTGCTTGGAGAAATAGTGCTTAAACAATAGAGGAACCAATTGCATGATTATATGCCAATCGTGGGACTTACACTTTTGTAAATCAAGAGTAGCATAATTCACAATCCTTTGCAAGTTGGACGAAAAATTAGATGGGACCTTCAAATTATATATTGTGTCTAAAAGCGCCTTCCTTTCCCCACTCGTCAAAGTAAACGCACCAGGGGGGATTATTGTCCTTCCCCTACTATCTTCTTTCAACCATAGTTGTGGCTTAAGTTTCAACGATTTAAGGTCTTTTCGTGCATTTTATCCATCCTTCGAATGACTCCCCCCAAGGCAAGTGCCCACAATATGTTCAGTGAAGTTCTTCTCTGCATGAATCACATCCAATACATGGCACACCGGGTTATTCTTATAATAAGGCAAGTCAAATAAAATTGACCACCTAGACCATGCCTTTCTTGTCTCAGTTTTATTCCCAGTTGGGGTCTTCTTATACTTGACATTCTTAAATTTGGGATTCTTACCTGGCATATTAGGAACACATTCAGATGATTTACTTTCAATTTCTGAACTTGAAAGTTGTCTCGGCGATAGCCTATGTTCAACCCCGCCCAATAAAAAATTGGAACCTTTCTCAAATCTAAAACTATGAGCTGGGGGTAAAAACCTCCTATGGCATTGGTATACATTTTTTGAGCTAAAGGATAGACGAAGAGATTCAGTCTCCTCTCCACAAATAGGACACCCTAAATAACCATGTACTACACAACCGGATAATGTCCCATAAGCTGGAAAATCATGAATTACCCACATCAACATAGCTTTCAGCGTAAACTCTTCTTTTCTAAAAGAGTCAAATGATTGCACACCCTCTTCCCAAAACTCATTTAATTCTTCTACGAAAGGATCCAGGTAGACGCCGATGTCATCACTTAGTGCCTTTGGCCTAAGTATCAATAAAGACATCATCGAAAATTCAGGTCTCATACACTGTGAAGGAGGGAGGTTGAGTGGGGCTAGGACCACTGGCCATACACTCTGATTAGTGCTTAAATTTTTAAATGGATTGAAACCATCTGTTGATATAGCCAAACGAATATTGCGCTGTTCTCGAGCAAAATTGGGATACTCATAATTCATCCTCCTCAACGTTGTAGAATCAATAGAATGAATCATGAGATTACCCATTACTTCTGCCCTAGCATTCCAAGTCATTGCCTATGCTATCCATGGTATTGTGAAAAATCTCTTTAATCTAGGCCCAACGGGAAAATATTTCAACACTTTTTTAGGCACTTTTGAGCTTGTGCCTTCTTTACTAGTAGATTGGACATATCTAGGTTCATCGCAAATCGGACAACGATCGAGATTTGCATACTCCTTTCGGTATAGTATGCAGTCATACACACAAGCATAAATCGATTTATACTTCATTCCCAAACCTTTCAAACTGTTCTTCGTAACAGGATAGCTATTTGTAAGAGTATTCTCCTTGGGTAATAACCCCTTCACCCATTTCAGAATTCCTATCACGCTATTTCCAAACAAATCGTACTGCGTCTTCAAACTGTGCAAATCAACCATGACATGTAAAGTTGTTTGATCTTTCTCACAGCCAGAGTACAACGGTTGGGTCACCTTAAATTCTAAACTTTGATAGTCATCATCAAGGTTTATCGTGATATCTTCACGAGCACTTGAACCTTGTACATTATCAGCAACCTCATTCTCCTCTGCTTCATAAACTCCATACGCATCATCAACTAAATCTATTAACATATTATGACCTACGTCATCCCCTTCTACATCTATCCTACTTGTTGAAGGTTGTTGTGAAGTTTGTTTGGGGACAAAAGGAACTTTTAATTCACCGTGAAAACTCCAAAATCGATAACTATCTTGCATACCCTATCTTAACAAATGTAGTTCAACTGTTTTCCACTCAAACACCTTACTATTCTTACACCTAGCACATAGACACGAAAACTCTTCATCATTATGACATCTCTTTGGATATTTTTTAAATTTATTAGCACATCTGCGAAACACATCCCCCATTCTATTTGTCTCACCCATCCACTCTTTGTATTTCGGATATCCTATCACAGCTACCACAACTAATGACCTAATAAAGGTAAGAAGCGTATATTCATGGATCAATATAAACAAAACTTATATTTATAGTATTTTTCATTAAATTATATCTTATTTATATTCAATTTTTAAATCTCAAATTCAAATTCAATTTATAATAGAAATTTATATTTCCTCCATCTCCTTTAAAGGGTGAGTGGTCCAATCCTATCAAGACCGTATTTTTCTGTAATATACTTAACATCTCATGCACATTGTTACGATTTGAGAAACATTCGGCAGCATATCCCCGTAGTTCTCCAAGTACACGACGTAGATTGGAAAGTGTGAGTGTTATTTCAATTTATCAATTGAAATAACAGTCACACTTGTCAATCTAGTATATACCCAGAGAACATTAGGATACGACTGCAGAACTTCCTCCAAAAGTAACAACTTTCAGCCACTAAGAATATTATTATACAAAAATTATACAGTCCCAAACTGTCCAAATGGGACAATTCGAGAGATGTCATTACAGGGGTAATGACTCGCGAACGGATCTAAGGGCTATTGACTACGTACGCATAAGAACTAGAAGGTTATTATCTATGCGCACTATATGTAATTTCAAGTATGTTTCATTTAATTGTGATACTATATATATATTGTTCGTTATAAAGTAATTTTCAAAAAAAGTTGAAAAATCTCACTCCCATATGGACAATAATTCAATGGTCATGCCACTTTTAAAATTAACTAACCCAACATCGATCCACTATAATCCGACCACAATGGCAACAAAAAAGGTGTATCCCATACTCCTTCTAATTCATCTACTCAATTAATTATTTTCATCAATTAAACTAAGAATTACAGTATACAATTATTAATTTACTAATTTACAATGAGGGGCAATCCTACTTGCATATGAAAGGGGCACTAATTATTAATTTACAAAAAAAATTAACAACCAATCAATATTAAATCAATCGATTATTTTACAAGGGGCACTACAATATGAGAGGCAATATCTAATAAACTAATAAAAAATTAATTAAAAAAAATACGTACACGCACATATACACCCTTGCCCCGCTGCCCCTGCCCACCACATGCACATACACACATATATACACACGCACATACACACACACACACGCGCGCACATACACCCCCTCCCCTCCCCCCAGCCCTGTCCCCCCCCCCCCCCCCCTCGCATATATACACCACACACACACATATATATATACACACACGCACATGCACATACACATATACATAAATGGAGGAGAAATAGAGAGAGAAAATATACCAAAGTTGTAGAGAGAGAGAGTGTGAGCAGTCGCAAGAGAGAGAGAGAGAGAGAGAAATGGAGGGAATAGAATCGGTGAGAAAAAAAAGAAGAGGGAAGGTTTTTTACTGACATAATTATCACGGACATGTCACGGTCATTGACCGTGACAACTTTTCGTTATTGTCACGGTCATTGACCATAACAAGCATTTGTCACGGCCTTGTCATGATCATTGACCGTGACAAAAACGTGTATTTTTTTATCACGGTCAATGATTGTGACAAGGCTAGTCCCTTAAAGGATACCAATTTGACCATTTTGGTGTAGTGATATGAGTCGTGCACCTAGTATTTTTTGACCTTATTCACTCTGATGTTTTGGGACCCTCACGTGTTACTACTTTATCCGATCATAAGTACTATGTCACTTTTATTGATGATTTTTCTAGATGTACGTGGGTAAATTTACTTAAACATAAATCTGAGGTGTTAACTTTATTTGTCCAATTCCTCCAAATAATTAAAACATAATTTTAACACAACTATTCGTAACATTCGGTTTGATAATGGGGGGAGTACATTTCTGATGCTTTTCGTTCACAACTTAACCAAAAGGCCTTTCACACGAACTCACTTGCCCCTACACTCCGGAGAAAAATGGGGCGGCGGAACGTAAAAATCATAATTTAATGGAATAGTTAGGTGCCTTTTACGGGGTACGCATGTTCCTAAATCTTATTGACACCTTGCTCTTCTCACTGCCACATTTATTATTAACCACACTCCAAAAAACGTTTTAGATGGTGAAACACCTCTTCACGTTATCTTTCCTACTGCCCCCCATTTCCCTATATTACCCTGTGTCTTGGGGTGTGTGTTCTATGTTCAGGATCAACGACCCTCACATCACAAACTTGATGATAAGGCCATTAAATGTATTTTTGTGGGCTATCCTGCCATGTCTAAAGCTTATAAATGTTATGATCCTCTCTCTCGACATATGTATCACTCTCGTGATATTACCTTCCATAAGGATACTCCATTTTATGGTAGGTCTGCTACTTCCCCACCCAACCCTTACCTCCTCCTCTTGAGGAGGTTTCTCTAGTGGCTCGTTATATCCCTTTATTCGATGTGTCTACCTTTCTTCCTGGGACACCCCCTTTGCAGGTCTATGCTCATCGCCCTCGGCTTCCCCTACCTCCTCCTCCTACGGACTCAAGTACTGTTGATGCTCCTTCTTCACCACCCCCACCCCGCCTATTTCTATTGTTCAGTCCCCCCTCCCCCATCTATATCTTATTTTCGGTCCTGTTATCACACTCGTGATTGCCACCTTCCTGCTCGTTATGATAACTCCTGTAGCACTAACCATTCTATTCTCGAGCATCTTTCCTATGCAGATCTTTCAGGGTCCTATCGTTCATTTTTGGGTTGTCTTGAATCTATTTCTATTCCCCAGTCTTTGCATGAGGCTCTCCAGAATCCTAAGTGCGTAGCTACCATGAATACTGAGATGGATGCCTTGGAAAATAATGGTACTTGGGAGTTAGTGTCTCTTCCTCCCGGGGAGAAACTTGTTGGTTGCAAATGGGTGTTTATTATAAAATATTTAGCTGATTGCTCCATTGAGCATTATAAGTCTCGTCTTGTGGCATGTGGCTTTACTCAGATTCCGGGAAAAGATTTTGATGCTACCTTTGCCCCGGTTGCTAAGATGACTTATGTTTGTCTACTTATGTCTCTTGTCGCATATCACTCTTGGTCATTGCATCAATTGGATATTAAGAATGTTTTTCTTCATGGGGATCTGAGTGAGACGATTTATATGGCTCCTCCTCCCTGTTTTCGGGCTGAGCGGGAGTATTTGGGCAAGGTTTTTTGTCTTCAGAAATCTTTATACAGGTTGAAGCAGTATCCCCGAGCTTAGTTTAGCTGAGTCAGTGGGGTGATTACCTCTATGGGATTCTCCAGATGCCAGTCCGATCATACTTATTTTATTTGACGTCAGCCCGACCACCGATACATTATACTTTTGGTTTATGTTGACGATATCTTTATTACAGGTGATGATCAAGAGAGGATTGCCCAGGTAAAGAAGGACATTGGAGCAGTTTTTTATTCTAAGGACTTGGGTCCTCTTCGGTATCTTCTGGGGATTGAGGTTGGGAGATCTCGTCATGGGATTTTCTTGTCACAAAGGAAGTATGCTCTTGATCTATTACAGGATACATGGATGATTGGTTGTCATCTATCTTTTACTCCTATGGATCCAAATGTGAAGTTGACTGCTAAGTCTGAGGATTTACTTTCTGAGCCGTCTAGGTATCAGCGTTTGGTTGGTTGTCTCATCTACATGACCAACACCCATCATGATTTGGCCTTTGCTTTGAGTTTTGTGAGTTAGTTCATGCATGCCCCTCATACCGCCCATCTTGATGCTGTTAATCATATCTTAAGGTATCTACAGTCTTCACCAGGTCTTGGGTCTCTTCTACGCTTCAAGAGACCAACGGGGCCTCTCTTGCTTCACTGATGCTAATTATACGAGATGCAGGACTGATAGGCGTTCTACTTCTGGTTTCTGTACTTTCTATGGTTCTCATCTCATATCATGGAAAAGTAAGAAATAAGTCATGGTTTATCGTTCTTCAGCGGACGCGGAGTATCGTGCTATGGCTCATGGTACATGTGAGCTCTTGTGGCTTTGATCGATTTTGGGTGAGCTTTGCTTTACTGAGGACAGTCCTTTTGATCTGTTGTGTGATAACAAATCAACCATTATGTTGTCATCTGATTCGGTTCTTCATGAAAGAACCAAACACATTGAGGTGGATATTCACTTTCTCTAGGAGAAAGTTTTTACAGGCATGATTCATCTCTCATTCGTCCCTTCATCAGCTCAGACTGCAGATTGTCTCACCAAGATAGTTGGACATTCTTTACTTCACTCAAGACAGTTGGACATTATTTACTTCACTCATCTATTGGCAAGCTGGGCTTGGTAGATATATTCGTTCCAGCTTGAGGGGGAGTGTTCGATATCAGATTAGTATTATAGTATTTTATTATTAGGCCCACCTGTTTTGGGCTTTAGTTATTAGACTTATTTTACTTTTTACCATGTACTTCTTGACCATTCCATTGAGTAATATATATACCATAATGTGGCACCATTATTAGTAAGCCAATACATCACAAAAATCATATAGGCTAAAAACTATTTTTGCCTTTGGATGATTAAGAGATTAATGTACCTCTGAAGTCTGAATTTGAAATCTGAATCAGTCTAAATACATTCATTCAGACATAAAAATAAACATATCAAATTTTAGATTCAGAGTTCGGATTTCGGATTCAGACTTCAGACTCGAATAAAAAAACAAACATAACCTAACTCTCTTTTTATGAAGAATTGCCTCCTCCTTCCCCCCTCCCCCTCCCCCACCCCCACCCCACGGACGACCCCCCCCCCCCCCCCCTCTCTCTCTATCTCTCTCTCTCTCTCTCTCACACACACACACACACGCACGCGCATGCACACACCTCCCAGTTTAAAATTATCGGAGATAAAATATGACATGCTATCAAGTCATAGGTTAAAAGATCTCAAAAGGTAGAAATTACACAATCAATCAAAAGTGAAAGATCTCCAATCTATATTAGTATGAACACCTCCACAATTACCGTAATGTGTTGTTTAATGTATGAAGATGCCAGTGTCCTTTCTTTATTCCTAAATTTAATAAAAGGCAACACAGTAGCATTTACTTAATTTGCTTGAATTTGAACACAGCGCAACTACAAACCATGTTATCAATTTGCTTGAATTTGAAAGTTACTTCAAATTAAGGGGCCATGATTTTATGCATAATTGTCGTACACGCAAACAACATCAAATTGAAAACAACAACATAATTCAAGATGTTTTTAATTCTTTTACTTCAAACTATATATAACCATATTGTTCTAATACAACATAACATAACCAAACAAACTATTCAAACTACAAAATCCCAAAAACTTTGATCACATGTTTGGACTTTCCCCCCATTAGCTTTGTCCAACTCTCCAAACTTTCTAACTACCAAATATAGGACTCACACAAGATAGAAGTACAATTTTAACCTCTATTACAAACAACCAACCCTAATAATACACCAACAATGATCTGTCGTCTAAAATTCACTAGCTTTTTCCGTTTTCAACTTTTTTCCTCAACCGTATAGTATATTCTACAACAAAAAACTGTCACAAGAAATTTCTATTGGGATTTAATGTCTAAAATTTTCCCCTCAACGTGGTGAGTAAAAAAATACTTGCACAAAAAGACGATTTCTAGAGAGATGCCCGCAGATGTATTTATGTATGTAGATGAGAGGCTTGAAGCCACTAAGAACTTGGGACAATAGTGCCAATGTAGCCAAATCCCATAATAGAAAAGGTTACTGTCTGGAGGAACATGTAAATGAAGTAGTTGTTCTTTCCGTAGAGAAAATCATAGCATCCGCAAAAGAAGAGAAACGCCGCGAATCCCAGCTCTATTAGATTAATTCTGAAAATTTAAACCATAAAACAATATTAAAAAAAATAGTCCTATATACATTTTTACATTATTGATTATTAAGAATCAAACAAGAGCAATAGAAACATTAAAACAAAAGGATTGCTAATTAGGTGACCTCAACCTCACTATTAACCCTAACACTTCGAGCTAAAATAAATTTCCAGATTTGTTAGGGTTAGGGTAAGAAATTGGGGGTTAGATATACATAACCCCTAACGCAAGATGGACGCCTTCAATCTGAGAGGTTATGTGTAAGAACGACATTATTTCCCCAATGAACTTTCCATTTTCTCTTTGCAATGTCGGGGATTATAATTCCATAACATAAATGGGATTTAGTAATTCTGATATACAATATAGGGTTTCATCAGATTTATGCTCTTTGTTATATTTGTTTGTGTGCATGAGCATGGCCAAGCACTCTTAAGAAAGGACAGAAAACAGTGTAATAGAACACAGAGAGAGAAGGAAGAATTGTAAGGAGTTTTTCACCTGTCCCCAATATTAAAATTGAATTTCTTTACTGCTTTGGTGCTTGATTTATTCTTAACTCCATCTCCCAGTTTTTCAGTAACAACCCATTCATTGGCTCTCTTTGCTTCAAGTAAACCAATAAAGGTTGCTTTGGTTCGATGCAGCGACATCACATTCTCAAAAAGGATCCAGTAAAATAACAAATGGATTGACCTGAAAATCCATTTAAAAAAATATGACATTTCAATCTTTTGCTTCCACATGACCATATATGTAATTTGCAACGACCCTGAACTATGCAGATTTGGCAAGAAGCCCCTGATTCAATTTTAGTCCCCCCTCCAAAATAACAGATATGCCTATTGTTGCGAAAACCTCTATATGTATCGGTAAAAGTCCTCACAAACGCTCTTTGCAACAATATGCATACTTTAAGGGGGTTATTTGCAAAAGCATGAAAATTCAGTTTTTATTTATTTTTATTTTTTTTATTTTTCATCTATATTATAGACGAGGACAATGAAATAGTGAAGTATACTAGACCTTGGAGTTCCAACTGAATTTAGAGCAGTGATGATGCAAGGAATATAAATCGCGCCCCATTTAGGAACATCGACTTCAGGAACTAAAATGGTCAATGGAAGAACCACACAGAAGAAGAAAAATGTGACCATATGAGCTATAATTTTCCGAACGAAGAAGAAGCTGTAGATCACATACACCTTCTTCCAAAAATTTACTTTCTGCAGATACAGATAAATAATTAGTATAGTATAGTCTCAATCATCTCTTCTACAACTGGCCAGAAGAATTATATTAACCGACCTTGTTTCTAATAATCTCCATGACCATTTTTCGGAACAAATTTGCGGGACCACAAGACCACCTGTGCTGCTGGTAACGAAACGCTTTGAAAGTACTAGGAAGTTCACTTTTCACCTATCATAAAATTCAATTCTCATATGGATTATTCAGTAAAATGATAAATAAAATTCATAATCAAAATCTTTATTATGTTAATTTTTCTTTTGTGCTAGGGTAGATTCTGAATGGTAAAATATCCGAGGCCCCTAATTTAGTAAATACTAAATGATTAAAAGTTATTAGGAAACATGCATATATAAACTTCATTTGAGATAGATTATTTTCGATAAATTATCAAATTATAAATAATTAAAAAAGTACCTGAAGATCACCGAGGTATAGAAATTTCCACCCCTTAAGACCAGCTCGGACTGCAAGATCCATATCCTCAACTGTGGTTCGATCCTTCCACCCACCCGCCTCATTGATAGCAGCGATTCTCCAAATGCCACCAGTCCCTGCATTATTTAATTTGTATTTTAAAAATTCGCACCATTGCTATTTTATTTGGTTAAAAAGTCCTCTGGTGACAATGGAAAACATAACTGCTATTTCTTTTAGGACGGTAAGATACTTGGATTATATCTTATAATTGACCCTCTTATCTATGTGGTTTGTAGAGTATTTCTAAAAAAAGAAATTGGATAAAAACCTCTTTTTTTTAACAATTTCAATACAAAGGAGAGTGAAAAATGAAGATATTCAAGAAGACTATAAAGGGTACTTAATGTATATTTATATAGTAAACTATAGTATTTTTATTTCGGTACCATTGAAACCGAAAAAGGCATGAGTAGCTGATCCCACTTCTTGTTCCACAGTGAAATGGTAGTCCAACGACATCTCTTGCATTCTTGTCATCAAACACTCATCCGAATTTACTGCAAAATCACCCCAAAGGAAAGAAAATTCAATTAGTGCATTAGCATTGTTGTCCGTAAATACATATGGCTAATTTAAATTGCACAGAGGGAAATTTTAGTTATACGGTTATACCCATGAAAAATAAAAGAGAGAACATAAACAAGTCCAAAAGGCCACTAGTGTCATTGCAGTACAAATGTTAGTGCCTTGGTCTAATGTAGATTTTGTGTATATACTTTTCATGAGGGAGTGTTTACTATCCAAATTTAAACTTCCTTTAAACGTGTCAAAAGCTTGAAGGCACAAGCACATATGAGAGTTCATTTTATCTGAGGGAAAATATGTTCAATTACACTGTAAATATTCAGTTATGTACATGGTTCAATATTGTTTTACGTAATATTCACTCTATCTAATTTTTTTACACATTGTTGGTCTTGGTTATTTTTTTTCTTCCTTTCAACTCAACTCAAGCTCATTGAAATCTGACTTTAACTTGGCGGGTCAAACAGGCAAACTTTGGGTTTGCTTAGCCCAGTGAAAGGACTACACTCACAATTTATATTTTCACTCTATAGTATTATCATATAAGAGTGGGAGAGAAGACAACAGATTTGGCAACTTTGCAGAATTGCATGTTTGCAGCGGTGGGGAAAAAGGAACAATTTATGTATAAAGATTTGTAAGCGTTCTCCAAAATTAAAGAATGATTATAAATTCCGCAACGGTTCGTACGAATTTTATTTTGTTCGTAACAACTAATACGAACTAATGTAGACCGTATAAACTATTAACATACAAAACCTTAACTCTCTTTACCAATTACCACTATGAAAAAAGTTCCTCTCAAGAAAGGTAAGTCTTAATTTTGGATTTGGATTTGCAAAGCGAATGCTCTAAAGCATGAATCAAACTATTTTTTTTCCAGTATCTAAAACTATGTTATGGTTTCAGACACCTGAACTGGATGCACAAAACATTTTTCATTTTAAACAAAGATATTTAACATGTGGGTAAGGAGATATTAAGTATCTAAACATATTAAAAGCAAACAAAGGAATACTTAAGCATATGACAAATTATTGCTATCGTTTAGTTCAAAACAATAAATAATTACTGTCGTTACTTCTTATTTTTATTTATATCTAGATGTTTAACACGTGAGATTAAACTCTGTACTAATACCCGAAATAAACCCAAAGTGTCGGTGAGTTCGTAAGTGTTGAACTGGCGACGCTGGCCATTCACCGGTTTTGCACGTGGAAGCTGGACGTACATTAAAACTTAGTCCTTTTTTCAAAATGACAAACCTACCCCAAGATATCTGGCAACTTCATGCCTGCGTAAACTGGTAACTAATTACAACAGTGTCTGGATAGTTACGTCATTTCATTAAAAGAAGAGCGACACTTCATTGCAACTGGCATATTATATGGAACTTCAAAATCAATAAGGGTCGTAATTAAATTGGAAAACGATAACACTTGCATTTAAATTTAAAAATATGGAAGGAGGGTTTAATAAGGCCAATGAGGAGTAAGTTTCTTTATGAAAGAATTTGATCTTAGTGTTACATTTTAATTTCGACACGTTACATCATAAGAATTTCAATTCTAACAAGACACGAGTAATAAATAAGGCACATTAAATTCAAATCATTTCACATGTTTAGTCAAATAAGTCAAATTGGCAAAGACATTGCATGAGCAAATTGCCACACCTAGAATGATTGGAATTTATTCCAAACAGCCACAAGTCTAATAATTGGGACGGCCAGCAAAAGGCTCCATCCACCCCATGTTTAATGTACACTATATGGACCCCAAAATGAATTTTATAGTATTCATGAAGGCTTGTATAGCTATTAATAATTAGCAGTGACAGAATGTTAGGCCACCGACACTTCCGCTGGGGCATTAAATACTAAATATCATGAATATTGGCATTAAAATGCAATTGGAAACAAGCTTACCAAATCTCCAACGAGCTTGAACAAGTGCAATTTTGGGGTTGTGAACAAGAAAAGGGATGGATCGTCGGAGAAAGTCCGGCTCCGGCCGGAAATCAGCGTCGAAAATGACAACATATTCACAGTGTTTGACATAGTCACGCTTCAATCCTTCTTTAAGGGCACCAGCTTTGTAGCCTCCCCTGTTTTCCCTTATTTGATACTTAATGTTAAGCCCTTTGCTTGCCCATCTTAGGCATTCTTTCTCAATCATATCCTACAAAATTAATGCCCTTCTTAATGTAAGAAACAACAAAAACCACCCAATTCACTTCCCTACAAGTAATTACAGATTGATAAAAAATAAAATTTGAATAATGTTGGTTTGGGTTTGTACCTTCTTATGCCATAATAGTTTGTTGCCATTTCATATCATTTGGTGTACTTTTTTTTAGTGCAATTTGTTGGTACACTTTTCGTTTTCCAGATTTAAATTAGATGCCAAATGAACACAAAAAATCCATGGTGAAATTTAAATGCCAAATTGAGCACAATTTTTTTTTTTTTTTTTAAAGTAAAATTCCAAAAGATAATGCACAGATCTGAAAATGGTTTAATTTTCAACCAATCCAACCAGGAATGTTAAGGCCATGTTTGGGAATTAGTACTACGTAATTAATGCATAAAAAACAGAGCAATGCTATAGATAAACAAGATGCCAAAAACCCAGTAAACTCATATAAAAAAAATGATTCTTAGAGAAAAACCCAGATCAAAAATATACATTTTGAGCAAAAAAAATTGGTAAAGAATTTGGGCCCACTTTAGTTGAACAGTTTTTAGTGTTTTTATAGTAAGGACTGTTTGGATGGATGCATAAGCTTTTTCAATACCTTGATTGTTGAGTCAGTGGAATCATCCAGTACTTGAATGACGAGACGATCCGACGGCCATGCAAGATTACACGCAGCTCCAATTGAGATTTTATAAACCTGTCCCAACATATACCAAAAACCAAAACCAAACTAAGCACTAAAATCTTTGATATTAAATCTACGTCCACGCAGGATAAAATGTGTCCAAATAATGTTTTGATCTAAAATTACTTTAT
This sequence comes from Sambucus nigra, assembly GCA_949130495.1. Lineage (NCBI taxonomy): Eukaryota > Viridiplantae > Streptophyta > Magnoliopsida > Dipsacales > Adoxaceae > Sambucus > Sambucus nigra. The sequence continues at coordinate 451,573,036 of OX422218.1, read as the reverse complement.
TGCTAATATAACCAAAAAGAAAAACAAAGAGAGAATGAGAAACCTCTCTTTCATTAAACATTGGGATTTGAACAAGGACAAAAGGGAAATCAGAATTTCCAATTTCCAAGTCTTCTCGAATGGGTTCCCATTTGTATCTCTGTTCTGGCTTTTTCCAAAAGAGCTTAACGAGTATTATAACAACACCCATGTAAAGCCTCTCCATGAACAGCATGAGCTCCATGCCCAAACATATATAAACAGCGAGTCTTAGTAATGGGACTATCAATGGGGCTTTGATAAGTTCCCATATCAACCCAATTTGGCCAGCTATATCAGTAGTTGTACCCTGAAAAGAAATATCTCCCATTTTTCTATCTTCCACTAAAAAAGTGATGATAATTGGGTAGAAAATCCACTGGATCTGCTAGAAATATAAAGATATATTCTAGTGGAGTTACTGTGACAATGTTGTTGTAAGAAGAGAGTATGGGATAAGTTGAGGCCTTTGCATGTCTCTTTCTTACAAGAAAGAGAAATTACACAAAAAAAAGACTACTTCCTGCCCTTTTAAAGTCTCCTCTCACAATTGTGGAATTTAGAGGGAGAGAAGTGAAGCAAGTGAGGGAGGGAGAGAGAGTTTTATAGTCAGATTTGGTCTCATATTACTACTTTTTTCCATATCTCTTGTGTGTAGACTTGGACAACCTTTTAACTATTCCAAGTAGTGCGTGACTGACAATAGACTTATGCGTGGGTTAGTCCCATGATATGTGGAAGACTGAGGAATTACCGGAGAGATTGATCTTTTTTTTCTAATTTTATTAAAAAAAATTAAGTTTAAAGTCGAATTAATAATATTTATGTCATAGGCCCCATGACCATCATTAATGAGTTTGGGGCTATTCATTTATCTCACTCCTCGGACTGTGGCTATCACTTTTCAATTTAAAAAATTTAATATTATTATATGAATACAAAATTAATAATTAATATATCCAACATTAATGAGTATGGTACCATAATGTTAAACTTGTTAATAAATATATGGTCATGAGCCATATCAACTTCGTTATATAATGAATAAAATTTAAAGGGACATTTGTTTTTTCATCCCAAATTTTTTTAATCATTGGGGCATTTGCCTTTAAGAATTTTTTTTTTTGAATTGTTCTCAATTTTGGCAAGCTATTGTTGACTGGAGTTTGATCCCTAATATTCGAGTCATTTCGATTTTGGTCACCAAAAGTTTTTAGCATTTGCAAAATGATTCCAATTTTTTTTTATTGTGATTGACCCCAATTTGAATGGGCCATCCACCCCACCACAGGCCCCCTAAAACTGCCCACCTTTCATCCTTCCCTTACCAATAATTTCTCCCATCCAAGTGTGTGTGTGTGTGTGTGTGTGTGAGAGAGAGAGAGAGAGAGAGAGAGGGAGAGAGACGAGAGATGAGAGACTAGAAGAGAGGACAGGAAACATAATTATTTTGTTTTTTAACCTTAAGGCCAATTTATTAACTTAATACAGCTAATCAATTGTATTTTTAGCTATTTAAAAAATTTAACACTTTAACCTCCACAAGTTTTTTTTAGATTCAATCCTCTAATGACCATTTTTTTTTATTTTGGGGGGGAAAGCGAAATGATCCAAATATTAACTTTCCAAATTTGGTTAATTAGGGTTCCTTCAAAGACAGTCAGGCTTCAATAAAAAAAAATTATGGGATCTATTCCCAAAAGTTCAAAGAATTTGGGATCAACACCAAACTACCCAAATTTAAATTGAACAATGCTTTTACAGTTCAAGACATTAATTATTGATGGATCTATTGTCACATCTAGCCGTGTGATCCTTATGTGCAATTTGTAAGCCAGTCAATGACAAAGTACCGGTGTAAGATTCCTGGGTGGTGTCAGCTTCCAAAAATACCGTGTTGTCATCGCATAACTCAATCAATTATATGGCCAACAACCATTCAAGTCGTGCCATATCATTTATCATTATAAGGTATATGTTTTAAGCATAATATTATATTGATATTGTCAATCTACCAATTTGAGGGTTTTATGGTTAAGCACTAATAAATTTAGTGATCTACCTTAAATGCAGTTAATAAAAGAAAATATAAAAATTGCATAAGTTAGTAGAATGTTACTTTTATGATATATTCATGTTATTTGTTATTTATCTTAGAGTGATTAGAATAACTCTTTAAATGGAGAAATAGTACCATATGTCGAGGCCACCACGTATTCGTGCTCAACACAAATAAGGATATGACACACAAATATGTGTTTTGTACATTATATTTGTTTTATATTTTGATCTCGTACATAAATAAAATAGAGTGAAACATGGATGGTATCAGCCTTCTTCTTCATGAGGGATTAGTGAAACATGGAGTTTTGGGGAAGCCCTATCTTGAATGATTCCATGAATAACTTCTCTGAGAAATCTTTAACTTAATTATAGGTTTCCCACTGGCATAATTTGGCAAAGTCTCCTATGGTTTCGTCCTCATAATGAGGAGAGAATCTACCCTTTTTGGGTGAGAATCGCTTGTGATAAAGTGAGTTGTAAAGATTTTAGCAAGTGGTTCAAAATCCTTGATCGACCCGTGTGGCAATCGCAACTTTTGTGCAATATCCCCCAATATGGAAGCTAATATACGTCACCTTATAGCATCGTTGTTATTTCACGGGGTCATCGCTTTCCTCTATTAACACACATAATTAATATGGTGGGACTTTCTATTGTAAACTTTGAACCTTGGGGTTATGAACTTCTTCGGGGGATCTTACTCCTCAATTTCCCTCGAGAAAGGGAATTTCATCTGAGTGATGATGATCCTCTGGGCTAATTCCTTGGTGGATCTAGCCCCACAATTTGATGGATATTGGTCCATCTCCCTTGTGCCAAACTTCAGATATCATGTCCACGATGTCCTTCTCCTGATTCTGCCTCATCAGGCGACTCTCTTGTTTTGAGTGCTCCTGCTCGTGGTGAAAACTCCTTCCTCGATTCTGAGTTTTTCTCTCCTAAGGTCTAAGCGTCCGACCATGATGCTTGCATTTATCTCCTCGAAGCTCTCATTCCATTCTTTCTAGGTGTCGTTGGAGATGCGTATTTTCCTCCATTTGGAGGCGCATTGCTTCCTCTTGTTGATAGAATATCTATTCATAAGCGTCAACCAATCGCGATATTTGAGTTGATTTAGGTTGTTCATTGCTCTATTCAGAGCTCTGATCCTGTGGGCAGTATCATGGATGAGGGGGGCCTAACTCCTATTCAAGTGGATCTCAGACCTAACTTTGTGCGGTGGCAGTACCCCTTGTTGATTGCCCAGAACAAGTGCAGTGTGAGGGTGATACATTTCTTAACTTGTTGACTTCAACTGACTTAGGAGAGAAATTATTTTCCACAGATGACGCCAATTATAAGAGCAAATAATTACAATGAATAAATCTAAGCAATTTAGGCCAAACTAAAAATAAAATAATCTCATAACAACATGATTTACTTGGTTCGGTAATGGCCTACATCCATGTTGTGTTTCTCACTTTTTATTACTTTTCTGTCATTCAATATCAAAAAGTTACATGTCACATTTTCCCTAAGGTGTGGGTTACATTTATAAAGGAGGAGGAGGAGATAGAATCGTAACCGACTTGTTTACTCTCTTGATTAGGCCGTAGAATGATTTGTCTCAATCTCCTCCGAGATCCACGCATGTAAGAGTTATCTTTGGCTATATATCTTATAATGATCTCTATCTAGTAGTTATTGGGCTGACCTTCATCTAGATCCGAACCAGTTGGGCTACTTGGCTTGGGTTACTTGATTTATAATCCATACTTACCTTTCTCAAAAGAAAAATACGAGTTGTAAAAATAACATTGCACAATTCGCAATTAATATTGTTAATATTGATATACATAAGTATTCTCTCGTCTAAATAATTCTCCAATAACCAACCACGCTACAGTCTCATCCCATAGACGAGATCAACCTTTTTACCTATGCTAGTGGAAAGGTGTCAGTCTTAGATGACACTCGTGCTATAAGAAATAAGACTTAAGAGTTAGGGATAGTTGTGTAAAGTAAAAATTACCACCCTATCCCATCTTGGCCATGAGCATTGAACTAAGCACCAGACTGACCCTCGACAGAACTGGTATATTAATACTAAAAATTATCCATCTATGTGGACCAATCAGAAACGAACACGTGTCATCTAACAATCTGTCATTAGGCTCGCCGACCTATATATAGGAGGTTGGTAAACATTTAGAACTCCGACCAACAATAAGAAGACCGACCAATAGGGTTAGCAAAACGTCAATAAACATGTACATTGTGCACACCATGTACTGATGTAAATGCCTAAGTTATAAAGGCATTCCATCCCTTTATATTCCACCTCCCTTTCTCCTTATGAGACTATAAATACATTATAATCCCTTCATTAAGGGCAAGTGGAAACCATTCAAACACAAGAGGCAACATAACATACAAAGCAATAATAAATACAGTGGACGTATGCTTTTCCCTTATTGCCAAACTACTTTAAAAATCTTTGTGTCCCTTTTACTTATATTTATTTGTGATTAAATTATTAGACCTAGTCTAGTTTTTACATCAACAGATTAGTTTAATTTTTTACATCAACAGATTGATGCCGTCTGTGGGAACATATTTCTAAATGTTTTCACTCATTCATTTATCAGCGTTCCAAAAATGACTGATATTCCTGAATCTAGTGCCGAAAAGGATGGCAATCCGCCTATTCCATTTATTCCTCTAATAAATAATGACCTGGCTGGAATTTTGGCTAGTCTCGCTAGGGGACAAGATGTTATGCAAGATATGATTAGGAAATTGGCCTACACACTGTAGACCAGATCTCCTACCTTGTCTATTAATAGAAATATGCCACCGCCACCTCCAAGAACCAGTGCGCATAGCCACTCTAGAACTTTTAGAGATGTGTCCAATTGTCAAGGAGTAAGTTCTTACTTCAGGAGGGATAGACATTCTAGGACTTCCATTGATATGTCCTATCATCCCGTAGTAAATTCTTCCATCAGGAATTTAGAGTCATATGATGATCAGTCTTTTTCTCCTGAAAGGATAAGTGCTTTAGAAAGATTGAGTCGAGCATAGCCCTTTGATCGCTTGGGATCCAGAAGGAATAGAAATTTTAGCAGATAATTGTCTAGGCATACTAGATGACCAGTCGATCAACATGAGGCCTCGACCCAATCCAGATCATCCACCCGATAATTCGTCCATACCGAATAGACCTCCCAGGAGGAAATCTCAGCATAGACAGTTGGTCGAAACAGCCAAGCTGCATCGCATAAATCTGATATGGGTAAGTATGCATGGAAAGGCTCAATCCAAAGGTTGGAAGATAGGTTGGGAGAAATGGTGAAGATGAAGAACCCTTTGAAACGAAGCTTTGTGAAAGGGTATCCTTTTGTTTAGGCTATTATGGATTTTCCTACTCCTTCGAAGTTCAAAGAACCTAGGGTTACTCCCAAGTATGATGGAAAAACTGACCATGTTCTTCATATAGAGCAGTATCAAGTAGCAACAGACATTTATGTTATCCCGACGAAATGAGATGCAGGGCATTCTCAGGTACCACAATAGGACCTACCTAGATATGATACAAAAACCTTCCTCGAGAGCAAACTTTTGATTTTAACCAACTTGTCGAGCTATTCATTGGTAATTTATTCTTTAGGGACAAACTAGTAAGAAGAGTAGCTCACTTGTTAAGCATGAGACAACGTGTAGGAGAAAGCACAAGGGATTATATTACTCTCTTCAATAATGAGAAGTTGGAGGTGATTTATTACGAAGAAAAAATAGCTATTATATCTCTCATGAGTGGGAAGCTTCCAAAGAAGCTTTATTACTCTCTTTGCAAGATCCTCTCGAAACTATGACTGAGTTAATGGCTAAAGCAACCAAGATAATGAATGCCGAGGAAGCAAAGCAGAGCTTGGTCACAAAGCCTGAAGTGAAAACTGAGAAGAAAGATAAAAGGGAGCATAAGGATCAGAAAGATTCAAACCAAAGAAATAGTGATGATAGGCTCAGGAAGTACAATAACTGCACTCCATTAACAATGGGCATTCACCATATTCTGGAGGAAATTAAACATAGAAAGGAGGTACGTTGGCCAGAGAAATTAAGAGCACCTGTTGAGAAGAGGCACTACACCAAAATGATCAAATTGGCACCCTTCAACTAGAAATCCTTGTCACGGTCAATGACTGTGATAAAAAAATATGCATTTTTTATCACAATTATTGACCATGACCCGATCGTGACAAAGGTTTATCACGGTCAATGACCGTGACAAGGCCGTAACAATTACCATGGTCATTGACCGTGACAAACCTTTAAGCTTATCACGGTCAATGACCGTGACAGGTCCGTGACAAACCCTCCCTCTTTTTTTTCCCATCGTTTTATATTCCCTCCATTTCTCTCTCTAAGCGACTTCACACTCTCTCTCTCTCTCTCTCTAGGATTTTGGTACGTTTTCTCTCTCTATTTCTCTTCTATTTGATATATGTGTGTGTGTATATGTGCATGTGTGCATATATGTGTGTGTAAATGTGCATGTGTGTGTGTGTGTGTATGGTGGGGGGAGGGGAGGGGGCAGGGCTGGGTGGGTGTATATGTGCGCGTGTATGTGTGTGTGTATATATATGCGTGTGTGCGTATATGTGTGTGTATGTGTGTGTGTGCGCGTGTGTGTGTGGGTAGTGGCAGTGGGGGAAGGGGGGGTTGTGTGTGTGTGTGTGTGAATATGTGTGTGCACGCTTGTGTGTGTGGTGGTGGGGGTGGGGGGGGAATGGGGCTGGGGGGGGGGGGAGGGGCTTGTTAATTTTTTTTAATTAAATTTTGATTGGTTTATTAGATATTACCCATCATATGCAAGTAGTGTCCTTTGTAAAAGAATTGATTGATTAAATATTGGTTGGTCATTAATTTTTTCAGTAAATTAATAATTAGTGCCCCTTTCATATGCAAGTAGGATTGCCCCTCATTATAAATTAGTAAATTAATAATAGTATACTTTAATTGTTAGTTTAATTGATGAAATAAATTAATTGAGTAGATGAATTAGAAGGAGTACGGGATAAACACTTGTTGTTGCTATTGCGGTTGGATTATAGTGGATTGATGTTCGGTTGGTTAATTTTATAAGTGGCATGACCACTAGATTATTGTCCATATGGGGGTGGAATTTTTCAACTTTTTTAAAATTACTTTGTATTACAAACAATATATATATATATATATATATATATATATATATATATATATATATATATATATATATAGTATGACAATTATATGAAACATACTTTAAATTACATAAAGTGCGCATAGATACTAGCCTTCTAGTTCTTATGTGTACACATTCAATAACCCTTAGACCCATTCGAGAGTAATTACCCCTGTGATATCTCTCGAATTGTCCCGTTTGGACAGTTTGGGACTGCATAATTTTTGTATAATAATATTCTTAATGGCTTAAAGTTTTTACTTTAGGAGGAAGTTCTACAGTCGTATCCTAATGTTCTATGGGTACATACTAGATTGACAAGTGTGAGTGTTATTTCAATTGATCAATTGAAATAACACTCACACTTGCCAATCTATGTCGTGTACTTGGAGAACTATGGGGATATGCTGCCGAATTTTTCTCAAATCATAATAATGTGCATGAGCTATTAAGTATATTACGAAAATATGTGGTCTTAAATGGGATAGGACCACTCACCCTTTAGAGGAGATGGGGGAAATACGAATTTCTATTATAAATTGAATTTGAAATTGAAATTTAAAAATCGAATATAAATAAGACATAATTAAATGAAACATATTATAAGTCTAAGTTTCGTTTATATTAATCCAAGAATATACGCTTCTTACCATTAATAGCTGACTAGTTGTAGTAACTGTGATGGGATATCCTAAATACAAAGAGTGGATGGGTGAGACAAATAGAATGGGGGATGTGTTTCGTAGAGGTGCTAATGAATTTGTGAAATATGCAAAGAGATGTTATAATGATGAAGAGTTTTCGTGTCCGTGTGCTAGGTGTAAGAATGGTAAAGTGTTTGAGTGGAAAACAGTTGAACTACATTTGTTAAGATGGGGTATGCAAGATATTTATCGATTTTGGAGTTTTCACGGTGAATTGAAAGTTCCTTTTATCCCCGAACAACCTTCACAACAACCTTTAACAAGTATGATAGATGTAGAAGGGGATGAAGTGGATCATAATATGTTAGAGGATTTAGTTGTTGATGCGTACGGAGTTTATGAAGCGGAGGAGAATGAGGTTATTGATGATGTACAAGGTTCAGGTTCTTGTGAAGATATCACGATAAACCTTGACGATGATTATCAAAGTTTAAAATTTAAGGCGACCCAACCGTTATACTATGGCTGTGAGAAAGATCAAATAACTTTACATGATATGGTTGATTTGTACAGTTTGAAGATATATTACGGTTTGTCCGGCAATAGCGTGACCGGAATTCTGAATTTGGTGAAGGGCTTATTACCCAAGGAGAATACGCTTCCAAATAGCTATCTTGTTATGAAGAACAGTTTGAAAGGTTTGGGAATGAAATATAAATCGATTCATGCTTGTGTGTATGACTGCATACTATATCGAAAGGAGTATGAAAATCTAGATCGTTGTCCGGTATACAATGAACCTAGATATGTCCAATCGACTGGCAAGGAAGGCATAAGCTAAAAAGTGCCTCAAAAAGTGTTGAAATATTTTCCCATTGGGCCTAGATTACAGAATTTTTTTACAGTACCATGGATAGCGGTGGTAATGACTTGACATGCTAGGGCAGAAGTAGAGGGTAATCTCATAAGTTATCCTATTGATTCTATTGCTTGGAGGAGGATAAATTACGAGTATCCCAATTTTGCTCGAGCATAGCGCAATATTTGTTTGGCTGTATCAACAGATGGTTTCAATCCATATGTAAATCTAAGCACCAATCAGAGTGTATGGCCAGTGATCCTAGCCCCACTTAACCTCCCTCCTTCACAATGTATGAGACCTAAATTTTGGATGTTGTCTTTGTTGATATCTGGGCCAAAGGCACCAAGTGATGACATCGACGTCTAGCTGGCTCCTTTGGTATAAGAATTAAATAAGTTATGAGAAGAGGATGTGCAAGCATTTAACTCTTTTAGAAAAGAAGAGTTTACGCTGGAAGCTATGTTGATGTGGGCCATTCATGATTTTCCAACTTATGGGACATTATTCGGTCGTGTAGTACATGGTTATTTGGGGTGTCCTATTTTTGGAGAGGATACTGAATCTCTTCATCTATACACTAGCTAAAAAAATGTATACCATTGCTATAGGAGCTTTTAACCCCGACTTATAGTTTCAGATTTGAGAAAGGTTCCAATTTTTTATAGGGAGGGGTTGAACATAGGCTACCACTGAGACAACTTTCAGGTTCATAAATTGGAAGTAAATCTTCTGATTGCGTCCCTAATATGCCAGGTAAGAATCCTAAATTTAAGAATGTCAAGTATAAGAAGACCCCAACTAGGAATGAAACTAAGACAATAAAGGCATGGTCTAGGAGGTCAATTTTATTTGACTTGCCTTATTGGAAGAATAACTCGGTGTGCCATGTATTGGATGTGATGCATGTAGAGAAGAACCTCACTGAACATATTGTGCGCACTTGCCTTGGGAGGAGTCATTTGAAGGATGGAGAAAATGTATGAAATGACCTTAATCGTTGAAACTTAAGCCAAAACTATGGTTGAAAGAAAATAGTAGGGGAAGGACAATAATTCCCCCTAGTGCATTTACTTTTATGAGTGGGGAAAGGAATGTGCTTTTAGACACAATATATAATTTGAAGGGTCCATCTAATTTTTCGTCTGACTTGTAAAGGATTGTGAATTATGCTACTCATGATTTATGTAATTGTAAGTCCCATGATTGCCATGTGATCATGCAATTGGTTCATCTATTATTTAAGCACTATTTCTCCAAGCATAAGGATTTACGGAGGGATATTATGTAAATTAGTATTACCTTATCACTTTTGTGTGAGAAGGTAGTCAATCGAGAACACATAGTGGCCGCAAAATTGGCGGTGATCGAAGCAATTTGTGTGTTGGAAAAGTACTTTCCCCCAACATTCTTTGACATAAGTGTTCACTTGTTGGTACACCTATACGATGAGGCACTTCTTTGCGGTCGGTGGATGTATCCATTTGAAAGATTGATGAAAGTTTTTAAAGATTACGTCAAGAATATGCGATACATTGCAGGATCAATTGCAGAGGAATACATAACCATGGAGTCATCAATCTATACCTGGGAATATATGCCTAACTCGACCAACGTTGATGACACTGATGAGTTCGTCGATGATGGTGGTCATGTGATGGTAAGACGAGTGAAATTAACGAGTTTGCAACAAGTAGCTCGTTATCTATTTGACACCCATGAAGATGTCGAAGAATGGAAAAAGTAAGTTTAAATTATTTTAAGTTTTAAATTATTTTAGATTTATACATGATTAATTTTATAATATGCAGAAAATATGAAGGCTGTGAGAATAATAAAAGATGAAAAATAATGGTACAATCAGACAACAAATTTAGGCTGTGGTTGTCACAAGAGGTAATTATAATGAAAATGGTCGTTATATAATGTTACATTACACTCAAACTTTACAACTAACCTAATTAATTTATCTATATTCTCAGCTCTTAAAGACAGGTGATGCGACATCCAGGCTTGCTCGTCTAGCCACTGGACCCTTGTTCATGGACAAGAGTACAAAAAGTATCGATTGAACAGTTACGCATTCAACGCAAGGGTGTACAGAAAAAGTACAAATGTATAGAACTCGGGCTTTTCATACAAGGCTCTTACTTTCTTTCGAGTGAGCGCAAAAGATAAAAACCTCGTTGAAGCTGAAATAAATTACGATTGTGTAATTCAAAATATATTTGAATTGGATTATATAAGCTTCAAAGAGGTTTAATTTTACTGTGACTGGGTAAGAGTTGAGGATAAAAATGCTTGTAAAGTTGATCCTGGCACCAATTTGATCATGGTTGACTTATCTAAGCTGAAGAGCAACGATCACTTGAGCGATGAGCCATTTGTTTGTGCATTTTAAAAGTTCAACCAAGTGTTTTACTCGGAGTATATCAACAACGAGATATGGTCAATTGTCCTACATGCGCTAAAGTGTATAAATAGTAGTGTGAATGACTTGGCTGCTCCTACCGAATATCAATACATTTTTTATGATAACCCGAATTTGAAATAATTTTTCAATTTGTAATAAATATTCCAAATTTTACTTTATCAATCCATTTTTAATGATTTTAATTGATTTTCACTTTATCATTTTCACTCTTGTGTAGTGTGCATGTGTGTGGGTAGTAGGGGTGGGGGTGGGGATGTTTCAAATTTTTAGTAATTGTACATATTATGAGTTAGATGTTGTTGTTTTGGAATTCAGAATTGAGGTGTTAAACAATAATAATTCATTTGGATTTGTAGTAATTGTACATATTTGCATGTCTTCTTCTAATTCATTTAGATTTGTACTAATAACAATATTTTTTTACAGAAAATATCTCCTTCAAGTATTAAGGTAAGGATGATGATGATGATTATAATGATGTCGTCTAGGCTCGGTGGTAGCGAAGGCGACGAGGGCTCCTCGGTCCCTAGGCTCCCCAAATATGGCAAATTGGTGATGGTCGTCGAGAATAAGACGGGGATATTAGCGAGATATCTTGAGCTGGTAAAGACGATCATCGGCTCAGGGTACACTAGTTGGAGGGAGGTGCCAAATGAGCTCAAGTTCGCTATTTGGGCGGCACTACAGGAAATGTATTTATATTTATATTTATATGAATATTTGAATTTGAATTTATATTTATATTTTTATTTATATATATATTTACATTTATTCGCAACTAACATTGTATTTGTTGGACAGGAACAGTTTAGCCTAGCCCCAGAACTACGCGATTCCGTCTTGGAGCAGTTGAAGGAGAAAGACAAGACGTGGAAGAAAAATTTGTGGAGCCGGTACTTTGGGAAGACCGGAGACTCCATTATCTGAATGCTTGACTCCGTCCCACCAAAGGAGCCAATCTCATTGGCACAATGGCAAAAATTCATTGACAATGAGATCGGGGAGCGATAATTGGCATCTCGCCAATTGGGGAGAGAAAATCGGGCGAAAAAGACCAACATGAACTACTCCGACCGGACGTCTTATGCCGAGGTGGAGCATATAATGATGGTAAGATTTTATTTGTTATAATTACATAAATATGTTATTCTGTATTATTTTACTTTTCTGGGCCGATACTAATTTTCCATTATTTTATTTTAGAGGACGGGGAGTGGCCCTGGGGGTAGGCCACATAAGCTCGATGCTTATGTGGCTATTCGAATGAAGAAGGGGAAGGATAAGGAGGTGTCCCCGATTGTCGTGTCCACGATTGTAAGTAATCTGAAAGTTTAACTTTTGTTAATTATGCTGTAATTTTTTATTTACTTATTTAACTAATCATGTGCTTTTTGTCATTTTAGGACAAGCTTAAGGAAGTGCATGAGTCACAGTCTGATGCTGACAAGGCATCTTTGTCCACAGATGCACTCAACCAAGTGCTTAGCGCTGATCGCAAGGGGAGGACAAGGGGGTGAGCTCGCAGGTGGCCAAATCTAGGATCATCAGATTAGAGATGAGCAACACCGGGTTGGCTTGAATGGTGGACTCGCATGACGAGAAGCTGTCCCATTTGGAGGCTATGGTCCAATATATGTGCTCATTAATGAAGCGTTCATTGGGAGAAAAGCGTAAGGGGAAAGGGAAGGAGAAGGTGGTGGAGTAGGAGGTGGAGGAGGACGAGGACGTGGACCTCGCTGCTTCATCGCCGACACGTTCAGACTCTGATGATCCAGTCCCCTATTTGGCTCCCTTCGACCGACCGATGACGACACTTGGTTGGCCGAGCGTGTTTATACAAGACATATTTGATGGAGAGCGGATAGGGAGGGGGTTGAGGGACCCGAATATTGTCCAGGGTATGCTAGTTTATGGACGTTCACTTTAAGACATCGAGGCCATGGTGCTCATCTCGCATATGATACGCGGGAAGGAGAATTCCCCATTGTGGTTGTGCAAATAATGCGACACTATTCATATTCAAGGGTGTATCAATTCGTATATCGTGTGGCCTATCCACCTTCTCAAACCTACCCCAGACATGTAGTGACATTATTTGAATTGAATTATTTTAAGTTGTTACATTTTAATTATATTTGGATTATATCATGATGCATGTTGTTTTGAATGTATATTTGCATTATCTCTATTTTATTTGGATATATGATGTTTGAACAGGTAAAACGTTGCTATAATAAGTACAAATATACTGTTGGGCCGTGGTAGTGGCCATACTGCACAGCATATTTTTTTTAATTCTATCCAGAATTATCACGGTAATTGACCGTGACAAGGATTATTTGTCACGAACTTGTCACGGTCAATGATCGCGGCAATATTTTTTTTAAAAAGCTTATTGTTTAGTCACGGTTACTGACCGTGATAAATCTCATCACGGTCAATGACGGTGACAAATCTCATCACGGTCAATGTTCGTGACAACAGAAGTTGTCACCCCCAGACTTGTCACGGTCATTGACCTTGACAAGTTGGACTTGTCATGGTCATTGACCTTAACAAGTTGGACTTATCATGGTCAATGATCATGACAAGCCGACAAATTTGGTGTAGTGAGGGATAAATCCAAATACTATGAATTTCACAAAGATCATGGGCATAAGACAGATCGTTGTATTGCTATAAAAAATGAGATTAAAACTCTCATCCATCGAGGAAAACTAGACAAGTTTATTGATCGACAAGATGACAGAGGAGCTCGACATAGGTCAAAATCTCCATGTAAGCTCGGGGAAGATAAGAAAAGAATCGTCAAGATGATCCTGAAGATGATCCCGACTTACCTAAAAAACCCAAGCAACCAAAACGCGAGGTATTTACACTTAGTTTTGGTACCTTTGATTGTCAGATGATTACAGGTGGAGATCCTGGAGGTGGAGATCACACTTCTGAGATAAAAGCTTACCTTAATGAGTCTTTAGCTTGTTCTTACATCTAAAGGATCAATATTGACAAAGAAGATAGGTCGAGGAAGGTAAACAATGAAAAGTTGGTAATTAGGTTTTTAAAAAATGACTTGTCAGGAGTTCTATACCCCTATGAGGACCCTCTGGTGGTCAAATTCAAGTACCATGACATAATCATTTCGAGGGTGTTAGTTGACAATGGTAACTCAGCAGGTATCATATTTTATTCCTGTTTTCAAAAGCTAGATTTGAAGCTCAGTCAATTAGATTCGTACCATAGGCCTTTGATCATTTTTTCAAGCTGGAGGTGTTGCTAGGCACCTGGCCAGCAAATCGAACTGAAAAAGTTCGTTTCTTTATGATGTATAAGAACATGTAGTCAGCATATAATGTCATCATATGCAGATTAGGATTGAAGAAGTTTGAAGCAGTTCCCTCAATAGTCCATCAGTGTTTGAAGTTTTCGACCAACTTTAGAGTAGGTGTGGTGAAGGATGATCAAAAAGTAGCCCGAGAATTATATTACTCTTTTACTAAGCAAGAAGTTTCGAAAGAAATAAATAAGAAGACTAACGCGACTTAAGATGTGTCTCTAGTGCGTGCTAATTACGGTTCACGTGTAAACCGGTTGCTTAAGTAATAAACACGATAAGACAAGGTCAAATCCTCAGAGAAATAGGACGTGGAACATGACGATGATATGTAAGACGGTTAACCTAAACTGACTCTTAAAAAAAAAAGGAAAAGGTGATGATTTGGAGTTTTATGTCTATTAACTAAATGAAAATTAATTAAACTAAGAATTAATCTATGTATGCAGAAGTGAACTAACTGTGATTAACTAAATATGAATGAGAAAGATAGGATGGTCTACAATCCCCCGAAACCAATATGTTTACCGGATATAAAACTAGTTATGAATTAGATAATTGATTAAACCTAGTCTTTACTAATCTCAAGCGTTACATATATGAGGGTACTAGCCCACATTATATGTAATCAAGAGCAAGAATAAAGCGGTGTCGAAATAGCTAACATGCGCATCCCACTCTTAAACACCACGGTTACCTAGGGGAAACAAAGTTAAAAGTCTTACGATGATTGTGATCACTACAAAACACGATTCAATCAATATTTAATTCAAAGAACTAATTTTCTATTCATGCAAATCACATCGGATTGGGTTTATGAACCCCAACCCCTAGAAATACAGCTTAACATGGCGCAACTAACTAAAATTATGTTTTCTACTATGCATGAAATTAAAACCATCATGAAATCAAACTTAGAAGAAAAATAGAATGTATGAACTATTGGAGATAAACAAACTATGCACTAATTAATGAATTCAAACAATAAAAACGAAGAAGAAACCAACTTTAATGCAAAAATCTGAAATTCAAAAGCAATAAGTTGTAACTTTGAGCTCCTAGGGTTCTTGACTACTTTCTCTCTCTAAAAATATGCTAAAAGGAACTCTCCAAGAACTCCCTGAAGTCTGGGAATATGTTGAAATAAAAATACTACGTTTTTACAAAAATTTGATCCATGCACAACTCTAATTTTGTAAGAAGATAATTCTAAATTTTGAAGTCCAAATCGATCCGGGCCAAGGGCATCGGTTCGGTTTGCCGTATACGGAGGATTTTGCACTATCGAATTAGTTCTTTTTCATCATCATCGGTTCGGTTCTACATTTAAAGAAATATTGACAAGCACCAGACCTTTTCATTTTCTTCTTCATGGGTTCGATTTGGTTTAGAACATTTTTCTTCCTTGTGATTTTTCTCTCAACTTCGAAGCTTTGTAACTTTTGATCTGGGACTCGGATTTGGATGTCATTTCTTCTTATGTGCTCGTAGAATCGAGGTATTCAACTCTTCTTTGGGATTCTCATCCAAATTCTAGATGAAAACTACTCTTTTTCCCTTTGACCTTTCTTCTTTTCTTTTTTTCTTTCTTCCAGTTTCTTTCTTTCTTCACATGCACTAAATACCAGTAAGAAGGATGAGAAATACACGGAACTCAGTGTACTCATTAGAAAATATCAAAAGTAATGATAGGATATAAATCAACTCGAGTTAAATCACATGGACTATTAAAAGACTCTAAATTATGGGAATAAATATGAAGAATTTTTGCCTAATCATAACTCCCCCCAACTTAGAACTTTGACCCTCCTGAGCCATGTAAAAGAATCTAAGAAAGGTCAAACTCTTATCAAACATATTATTGGGATAGAATACCTCTTTTGTGGGAAAGAGATTGCATTTAGTGTATGCAACAAGCCTTTAAACCCCTAGGTTACCCTAGTAGGATGAGTGGTGTCTCGTGAGGGTTTGTAGTGAATACACCCACAAAATTCGATTTTGACTCAAAGAAAAATTCAAAATACTTAAAAATTTTACAATTTAAACCTTTCTAAAAATAGTCACAGTAAATTCATATTCACGAGTGTCAATTTGTAGTGCGTGTGCGCGAAACCAAAAATTTAACCGCTAATTTCCACCGATTGATCATTACGTTACTTTTTGAAAATTCGCTTTGATTCAATTTCTCACGGGATACTCTCACAAACGAATCACTCCGAATGTGTCTATTTTCTCTCGATGTGCGTGATTTAAAGAGTAAATGTAAAGGAAAACAAATTCACGCACATAAATTTGAAATACAAAAATTTTAAGGTGAAAAGATCTCATCATCGGAATACGGTCATTAGAAAACGGGAACATTGACTCTTATTCATACCAATTAATCTCTCTTATTATCTTTTCGTGTCTTAGCTCTCCACGCGGTAGTTAATTTCAAAATTCGAACTAGGTTAGGTTTTTTTCGGATTATGAGAGGTATTGGGTAAAAATTAGGAATGACTAGGAATTTCGGAGTTGGAAAATTTTGCTTATGATGTTCGTTAGTGTTTTTTCGGGCTTTTGCTCATTTTTTCTTCCTTTTCTCTTTTTTTCTTCAAATTTTTCTTTTATTGCTATTTTTTAGCTTTATTCTATTATTTTTTTTCTTGCCCTTTTTTATTGCACCTTTTGGACTTTATTGATGAAATTTCCAATTTTCACAACTCTGGGCTAATTGGGTTTTTCGGGTTACCAAACGAAAGGAAAACTTTTATTGGGCTAAATTGGGTTAGTGAAAGGGAAAATTTTTCACAACTTTTTATGGATAATATTTTTGGGTAGCAAACGATGGCCTACTTCATTGTTCGAATCACTCATTAATTTACTATGTGCGTCTCGAGATTAATTTAGTTTAGAGATATGTTAGTGCACTTTTCGAGATAATATCTCACACGTTCCCCGTAACCGTTCAAAACAAAGGTATATAGATCATCAACGACTTGTTTAAATGTTGAATTGAACTTTAAGTTAACCATTAACTCAGATTGATTTAAAAACTCATAAAAAATGATAAGCTCGAAATCTCACCGGGTTGATTAATCTCCACACTTATTCGTAAAGTCGACAATTTTCTTTCAATTTTCGTATTTGGTCAATTTTGGTTTTTTACGTTTGAAATTTTACAAATTTTAAACTTCAAACAAAATTTTGGTGACATTTTTGAAAATTTTAAATTCAATTTTTTATTTATTTTGAAGAAAAATATTTTTTTATTTTTCAGATTTTTTTAATTTTTTGGGAATTTTGTTTTGAAATTTTCTTTTTTTTTTGTTTTGGGGCATTTTAAATTTTGTGAATTTTTTTAAGCGCATGCGTACCCTCCCCAACTTAGACTTTAGCAAAGTCCCTATGCAAAAGGACTAAAATTTAAAATCAAGAGAGAGTGCATAAAAATTTAGCAAAGGACAAAATGTAACTTTGTATTAATAACAACCACGTATAAGAAATAAAACTATAGGAATTATATAGTTCTTCATCACCGCAAATAATTACAAGCAATTAAGTACACAAAATTTGGAGAAGTATGTCGGGGTCATATGGGCCATAAAAGTATGTCGGCGGTGGCACAACCATATGAAGGTGATAAAGTTTAGCTTAGAGGCGATGCATCATGCTGGTACGGTTGACGGTCCGCTTGGCAATCGTCACGGTATTCATTATTGAACCCGTCAAAGCGCGTTTCCAGCACAGAATTGTGATGATCGAGCTCAGCACCCGCCGGCTCGTAATCTGAATCAGACTATTCATCATATTCCTCGTCCGCGCCCTCGGCCATCTCAACGTCCTCAGCCTCTTCCTCATCCTCATCCTCATCCTCATCATCATCCTCGTCCTCATCATCCTCTACCCTCGCTACTCGTATAACCTCCCTTTGTATTGCTTTCCTTGTGCGGGACTCCTTCCCAATGGGCTTTAGGAGACAGGGAAACGCTTAAGGCGGATCAATACCGGCATCAGTGAGGATTGAGGTGATGAGATGTGGATATGGGAGAAGGGCTTTACCCTTTTGATCCAATACCGCATAAAGGATATCGGTGTAGAATGTGCATGAAAGATGGATCATGGTGTCGGGATCGAAGAGGTGGTAGACGAAGGTGGCTTAGCGAGGGCGCATCGCCGAATCATTGGAAGTTTGGAGGATGTTAGAGAAAACGATGTGGAAGGTGATGCAGGCTTTATCATTTAGGCCTCCCATCGAAAAAGTCTCCCGAACCTAATTTTCGCCAGGTGAAAGGCGGGGGTGATGCAAGTGCTTTTGGGAACGGGGGTGGCGTTAGTTGGTATTCAAACCGGTTCGGATTCGGAACCCCCTTGGCGGAAAGATTTCAGTACAAAATTTCCACGGAGAAGGGGACGGGAGTGTCGTCGACAAAATCTTAGGCTTCAAACTCGCCCGTGGGGACGAGAAAGCAATAAAAAGATTGGACTTCATCCCCCCACACCACGTCACGAGGATCGTTGAAAAACTGGCACCACCCCTCGGAAGAAAAAGGCTCGTGACGGAGGGGGAAGTTCATTCTAGTTAACTTGGTGCTCAATATAGAGTTTTTGGGAGGGGCTAAAAAAGTGTTCGCACCATATGCGCTCAATTCAAGAACGGAACTCCTCGTTACCATCGGGGTGGACTTCGATGGAGTTGTATTTGGCGAGGAGAACCCTGTTTGCCATGGGAAATATTGGTGCTACTGGAATATGTGTATATGTGTGTGTGTGTGTGTGTGTGTGTGTGAGAGAGAGAGAGAGAGAGAGAGAGAGAGAGTATGTATGGGAGGGAAGTGTCTAGAGTGTGGATAAAGGGGTGTGATAGGGCGTGAATTTATAGGTGGGGGGGAGGTATTTGGAGGGAAAAGGGGGAAGAATGGAGGGAAAAATCGGAATAGGAGGGAAATGAAGGGGGAAAGCACCTTGGGAAGGGGCACATTTATGCAGAGGGTGAACCGATCCGGGTTCTAGGGGCATATCGGTTAGATTCCCCTTTTTTTCGTATTTTTCCAAAATGAACTGATCCGGTCCCTAAAAGGGGGAAACCGCTCCGGTTGTGCTGTAGAATTCTCCTCTCCTCTTCTAAACATGGACTCTTTCGCTCTCAATTTTTAGGATACTCTCACAATTATACCTATGAGTTGTATTTTCCGGTTCGGTTCCCCATGTCATGAAATGTGGGAAGAATTTGTATCATACCATTACGAAAGTGGAACTGTCCTGTATTGTATAAATGTAGAATGCACCCAAGGGTGACAGTTCTCTCGGGATATAAGAGTTCTTTCATGGGGCGATATGGTAGGTCTCCCTCACCCGTGCCAAAACTAGCATTATCAGACATGTCTCTATCTATTAATGACTCAAAATCCTCACTGATTGTCCTAGAAGTGACTCGTAATGGAATTTGGAGGTGTAGGAGGTGGAACCCAGAACTAAGGTGCGTTAGGAGTGTGTGGGCTATCAAAATCGTACTCGACTACAAGATTTTTGTGAATGCGAGTGGGAGTTTCTTGAGGGGTTTATTGGGGATTTTGCATGAAAGGGCTATGAGAGATGTTATATTTTTTTGTTTTTCAATTTTTTGGGATTTTTTTATTTTATGATTTTTTTGGCTTTTTTAAAAAAAATTTGGACTCAATTTTCAGATCAAATCGACCTAACCTAACAGTCTACCTAAATCCCCGATAAAGACGCCAAAAACTTGATGCGACTCAAGATGTGTCTCTAGTGCATGCTAATTAGGGTTCAAGTGCAAATCGATCGCATAAGTAATGAACCCGGTAAGACGGGATCAAATCCTTAGGGAAATAGGACATAGAGCATGACAACGATAGGTAAGACGGTTAATCCTAAACTGACTCTGGAAAGAAAAAGGAAAGGTGATGATTTGGAGTTTTATATCTACTAACTAAATTCAAATTAATTAAACTAAGACTTAATCTATGTATGCAGAAGTGAACTGACTGTGATTAACTAAATATGAATGAGAAAGATAGGTTGGTCTACAATCCCGCGAACCCTAGTATGCTTATCGAATATAAAAATAGTTGTGAATTAGATAATTGATTAAACTCACTCTTTATTAATATCAAGCGTTACAAAAATGAGGGTACTAGCCCGGATCATATGCAATCAAGAGCAAGAATAAAGCGGTGTCGAAATATCAACACATGCGTCGCACTCTTAAACATCCCAGTTACCTAGGGCAAACGAGGTTAACATTTCTACAATGGTTATGATCACTACACAACAAGATTCAATAATTATTTAATTCAAAGAACTAATTTTCTATTTATGCAAACCACATCGGGTTGGGTTCATGAACCCCAACCCTTAGAAATCTAGCCTAGCATGGTGTAACTAACTAAAATTGTGTATTTGACTGTGCATGAAATTAAAACCATTATGAAATAAAACTTAGAAGAAAAAGAGAATCTATGAACTATTAGAGGTAAACAAACCATGCATTAATTAATGAATTCAAACAATAAACAAGAAGAAGCAACAAACTT
This sequence comes from Sambucus nigra, assembly GCA_949130495.1. Taxonomy (NCBI): domain Eukaryota; kingdom Viridiplantae; phylum Streptophyta; class Magnoliopsida; order Dipsacales; family Adoxaceae; genus Sambucus; species Sambucus nigra. Next base: position 451,551,941 of record OX422218.1, on the reverse strand, counting down.
TAATGCAGAAATCTGAAATTTAAAATCATGAAGTTATAACTTTGAGCTCCTACGGTTCTTGACTACTTTCTCTCTCTAAAACTATGATAAAAGAAACTCTCCAAGAACTCCCTGAAGTCTGGGAATAAGTTGGAATAAAAAGACTAAGTTTTTACAAGAATTTGATCCATGCACAACTCTAATTTTGGAAGGAGATAATTCTGAATTTTGAAAGTTGAACCGATCCGGGCCAGGGGCATCGGTCGGTTCGATTTGTCTTATACAGAGGATTTTGCATTACCGAATCGATTATTTTTCATCATCATCGGTTTGGTTCTACATTTACCAAAAGATTGACAAGCACCAGACCTGTTTGTTTTCTTCTTCATGGGTTCGGTTTGGTATAGAACACTTTTCTTCCTTGTGGTTTTTCTCTCAACTTCGAAGCTTCGTTACTTTTGATTCGGTACTTGGATTTGGATGTCATTTCTTCCTATGTGCTCGTATACTTGAGGTATTCAACTCTTATTAGGCTTCTTTTCCAAATTCTAGATGAAAATTACTCTTTTGCCCTTTGACTTTTCTTCTTTTCTCTTTCTTCTGTTTTCCAGTTTCTTTCTTCATATGCACTAAATACCAGTAAGAACGATGAGAAATACATAAAACTCGACATACTCGTTAGAAAATGTCAAGAGTAATGACATGCGGTAAATCAACTCAAATTACATCGCAGAAAATGTTAAAAGACTCTTAATTACGGGGATAAATACGAAGATTTTATGCCTAATCAAAGACCACCACTTACCAAGTGGACATTACTGAGCCCAACAACGAATCTGAGGTTGAAACCTTAAATCCAAGGGAAGCGACAGAGTTAGTGAAAGGCCAAATTATCAAAATAATGGAGAATATCATCTTAGACGATGATAAGCCAGAGATAATTACACAAGTAGGATCAACGCTAGACCTTGTTCTTAAACATGAGCTAGTGACGTTCCTGAGATAGAGAAAGCACGTGTTTGCTTGGAGTCATGAATACATTCTTGGGATTGATCCCAATTTCCTCTACCATGAGTTCAACATTACCAAGGACATTCTTGGGATTGATCCCAATTTCCTCTTCCATCAAGATAGTGAAATAAAGGTGCAGGGTGTTTAGCCCCGAGAAGAATCAGGCTATTCAGGAGGAGGTATAGAAGCTTCAAAAAGCTTCATTCATTGAGGATGTGAAAAATTCATATTGGTTGGCTAACGTTGTTATGGCCAAGAAGAAAAATAATAAGTGGAGAATGTGTGTGGACTTCACTTATTTGAATAAAGCCTGTAGAATGGATCATTTTCCTTTACTCGGGATTGCCCAGCTTGTGAATGCTACATCGGTACTCGAGCTATTGAGATTTATAGATGCCTATTATGGTTATAACCAGATTAAAATGAAACCTGAAGATAGGGAAAGTACCTCTTTCATTACTCCCCGAGGAACTTACTGTTATAATGCCATGCCGTTTGGTTTGAAAAATGCAGGTTCTACCTACCACAGGTGAGTAAAAAAGGTCTCTGATGATCAAATAGGTAAGAATATGGAGATCTATGTGGATGATATGCTGATAAAGAGTAAAAAAGCCACTGATCATATTACCTACCTTAGCCAAACCTTTGATTAGTTAAAAAAGCACCAGATGAAGGTGAATCATGTCAAATGTGTGTTTGGTGTACTAGAAGGAGTGTTCCTCAGGTACATAGTAAATCAAAGGGGAATTGAAGGTAATCCTGACAAAATAAAGGAATTGATTGAAATAGAATCCCCGATTTGCAAGAATGATGTTCAAAGGCCCACTGGGCGAGTAGCCGCTTTAAACAGATTTGTGTCCCAAACAACCGACAGATGTTTGCCATTCTTTAAGGTGCTATGGAAGACCTTTGAGTGGAATGATGAATGCGAGAAAGACTTTCAGGAGTTAAAAAAAATTCTTGGGGTCTCCCCTATTGCTCTCCCGACCAGTTTTAGGAGAAAAATTATATTTGTACTTATCCATTTCTTAGTCCGCTATAAGTTCTGCTTTGATACGAAAAGATAATGGAGTGAAGAAACCAGTCTGCTACACTAGCAAAACATTTCGAGGAGCAGAACTAACGTATCCACAACTGGAGAAACTTACTTTAGAACTTATAGAGGCATCCCGATGTATGAAGCCTTATTTCCAAGCACATACTATAATGGTGTACACTGATATGCCTCTTCGATAAGCCTTTCATAAATCGAAGAAGTCCGAGAGATTAATGTATTAGGCAGTGGAACTGGAGGAGTATAACATTGTGTATGAGTCAAGGTCCTCATTAAAGGGCCAAGTTGTGTCAGACTTCATTGTAGAATTCACTTATCTGGAGGTCCCTGAGCAACAGAGAGTTTAGGAAGAGAAAACTAGAGTCATCACCGATCATCAGTTCGAGTAGACCCCAGCAGGGGAGATCTCAGAATAAGTTATTGTCGACCTATCAGAACAATCTACTAGGATGTAGAAGATGGCTCAAAGATACGATGATGTAAGAACTAAGGTATTACACTATAGGAAATTGTCAGACCAAGGCTTTGATAGAGGTATTCCAGTATGGAATCTATACGTGGATAGATCTTCATGTGCGATAGGAAGTGGAGAAGGTATTATACTCAACCCCCCTGATGGGATTGATATTGAGTACTCGCTTAGATTCCAGTTCCAACCCTTAGATAATGAAGCAGAGTATGAAGCATTAATTGTGGGGCTAAGTTTGTCTCAAACACTAAATGCCGAACAAGTTATGGCACACATTGATTCTTAATTGGTGGTCAATCAGATCTTAAGTTTGTATGGAGACAAAGGTGAATTAATGATAAGGTATCTTGCCAAATTTATGGAGGTTATATCAAAACTTCTCGTTGTTAAGATGAGAAGAATTCTAAGATTGGAGAATGCCTGAGCTGATGCACTTACTCGTCTTACATCGGCAATGGCGATAAAACTTAAAAGAAGAATCCCCATTGGGGATAGATATTAAAAGAACAATCATCATTATTGAACATGGTACACAATTCGACAATGAGGAGTTCGCAGCATACTATGCCCAATCCAAGATCCATAAGTTACATTATGCTCCAAGTTATCCTCAAAGCAATAGACAAATCGAGGTGACAAACAAGACTTTGCTCAATGGGTTGAAGAAGAGACTTGATGATGCAAAGGGGAACTGGATAAATGAATTGCACTCAGTATTATAGGCTTACCGAATAACTCCTAGGACTGCAACAGCGAAAACACCATACATTCTAGCATTTGGGACTAAAGCATTAGTATAAACTGAGATAGGTTTGCCAACTCATAGAGTTTCAAATTTTTATTCTCCCTTCAGCGATTTAAAGCGAAGACATCACCTTGCTATATTGGAAGAGGTGGGAGAAGATGCATCCTTGAGGAATAATGCCTATCAACAACAAACAACATGTTTTTATAACAAGAAGGTGAAGCCGACTAACCTAAAAGAGGGAAATTTTGTACTTAAAAAGGTGATTTAGAAGATCAACAAGCTTGAATCCAATTGGCATGGGCCTTATTGTGTCTCATCAGTTATTCGACCAGGAACTTATCGAATTGAAACTTTAGAGGGGAAGAATTAAAAAATCCTTAGAATGTCAAACATATTAGGAAGTACTACCAGTAATATAGCAAGCAACATCTTTTGTAATTAATTTGCTTCAGCATCAATAAAAAGTTGTTATTTTTTCCATTTTTTTTTAGGAATATTGGTGATATGCATCCCCCCATAAATACTTGGTCGGTAGGAATTTAGTAATTGATCAGACTTGGCAACACCACATGTGACTAGTGCTAAACTTGGATTTTAATCTAGGTACACTAGTGCAACCTATGGCCACATCAATGGTAACTGGTATTAAACATAGAAAATTAAGTATATCAATAGAACCTATGATAATCTCATTGGTAACTAATACTAAATTTAGGTAAATACTTAAGTGTATCAGTAAAACTAATGAAATAACAAAGTCATTCAGGCATCCAGCAATTAACAAGATAAGTTAACAAATTGCATTTCATTTATATTAATGGTGATTACATGCAAATATTTTGTACAACTAAAATACAGGAATATATTATTCTCAAGATTATTCTATTGGATGCTTTCCTTCAGCTTTAAAGGAGCTCGGAGCTGGTTCCATACCTACTGTAGGATCATCCAATGTGTATGAAGAGTTGATAAAGTTAAAATCACGAAGCATTCTCCTGTTAGTGCTGCTCGGAGTATTCAATAAATGAGGAGGCCGAACTATTTTCATCTCATCATGCAGACCATAATCCCTTGAATATTTAGAGATCAAGCAATAAGGAACGGTTTCTACAGGGATCCATCTAACGTCAAGCTTGAAGGGACATTTGTCACAGTCTAAGAACCCAAGATCAGCCCAGTATCATAGTTTGTTGTCTTGGTCAACCTTCATACCTGTTAGGCAATTGGTCCACTCGGATTTATATCCTTCGCGCTGAGCCTGAGTAAAGTAATCATCAAATCGTCCAAGGGCTTCATTGTACCCTTCCATCCAAACTTCTCTGGATTGCTTGTGAACCTGAAAGTTTAATCTTTTAACCTCGTATTGCAATTTCTTTAACATTCCATCCTTAATTTGTAATTGAGAAGACTGGGTGGAAAGTTACTCGTCCTAAGTTTGGATCTTTTCAGGCATCTCAACAATGGCTAGGTTCTTGGCCTTTATCTGTACATCCTAGTTGGCAAGTGTTTATTGAGTTCTAGCCTCATCAGTTATTGGTCGGCTAGATCTAGTTCTTGGTCGGGAAGTAGAAGAAAATTTTAATTTCTTTAAAGCTTCCAGTTCCTCTATTAGCCTATCATTCTCAGTTTCTAAGAATGATACCCTTCATCAGCAACAGAAGTTATAGAAGGAGCCTTCAAGGAGTCCAGTTCACTTATTAACTTGTTATTTACTTCCTCCAATAATTTGGCAATGGATTCACCTTCATCAACCTCACACTTGAGTAGGAATTCCTTCTTCCTAAAGACATAAAGGTTCTTATCCAACTTCTCCTCAAATCCTCGAGCTCCACTTAAGGCCTTGTACTTGGCCTCATAATCAGCGTAAACAAGAGACTTAGATTCATTGTGCTCCTCTTGAAGTTCTTCAATCATTTCAAAGTAAGCCACATTATTGAACACAACCCGATTAAGAAGAAACTTGAGATAAATATACTCATCTTTGGCTAGATCAGTGGCATCTTCCCTGAGAAAGTTTGATAAATCTTCCTCGGACAAATTCATATGACCATCCTTGAATAAACTGTTGCAGCACTTGAGTAGATCCTAATCATTGGAAAAGAGCTATTTTATCTTAGTTTTGAACTAAAAAATAAAAAAGATTTTCAATCAATAACAAGAAAATGAATATTTACATCAATTAATAAAGAATAAACAACCAAGAAATGATGAACTGTATGAAGAAAAAGGTCCTTTTATTGATATGAAGGAAAATTACAAGTACACCAGAAAAAAAATAAAAGAAAGGCAAAAAAATATAGAGACCAATTATCGAGCAAATCTACACCTTCTCTCTATTAGTTTTAATTCCAGCTTGGCTGGCATAGGGGATGGCTGGAGTGACTTGCTCGGTGGATGGGAGGACTGACTCAACAACATTCTTAGTTTGATTGACTAAAGACTAAACCACCAGAGATGACTCCCCAGAACCAATATTATCTTCAACTTCATCGTCCATGATGGGGGGAAAGCCAAGCTCATTCCTTTAAAAGAGTTCGAAGTCTTCTACTGTGCCAAATTCCTTTAGAGGAGCAGAACAACCATCCTTAAAAAAAATTCTTCTTTACATACTCAATTTGAGCAGAGGCAGAAGTGATGGCCTTATACCATACTTTATTGAAGGAATTTTCCCTAGCCTTATTCCTTTTGGCCTTCTCTGCAGTTAGGCCCTTAGCTAGCTCCGTCACTTGCTTCCGAGATTCAGCAGCATCATTCTCAGCCTTCTATCGAGCTTCCTCAGCTATTATTATTTTAGTGTCCCAAATTTTCCTTTTATTCTATAATACTTAGTGGGAATCAAGCAAAGAATTCTTGAGACCAACAAAGGCCTCCTCAACATCGGTTGAAAAAGAATGAAGAGCATCATCCTTTTCTAACATCTGTGTGAAAGAGAAAAAGAAGAATTCTCACCGTAGCAAGGCTTTGAGTTTCCCTTTCAGAAATTTTAAGTTGGGGCATAGAGGAAGTAAGACCCCTGTGGTCTGGAAGAGTACCAGACTTAATTAATTTCCTTTCCAAGCCAGGAACTATGGCTATAGAGGAGACAAAAACAGATGGATTAACATCGACCAAGCTCTGTTGGTCAGCATCAACAGTTCCTTCAACCTGCTTAGCAGCAGGACCACTCCTCAATCTTTTTGAGAGGAAATCATCTCTTGGGGCTTCTTCCCAACATCATCCTTCTTTTTGGCCCCACTATCAACACGCTTGTGGGTGTCAACAGCATCATCATCTCCAAGAAGGTTGGGAAACTTTCTTTTTCCCATGGCGGCAGAAAGAGGAACGTATGACTCAAGAGAAGAAGGGCCAGTAAAAAGTTTACCACTGCTTGATGAAGTGGACACTGGGTCTTGGTCCAAGTCAAGCACAATGGTAGGAGAAGCAGTAGAAGGTCGGGCAACAAAAGAGGTGACAAAACTCTTGCATTTCAGCAAGTATGAGGTCGAACTAGTATGCTCTCCACTAATTTTTGATGAAGGCCCCAGAGAAACTTGAGCTCGTCAAGCTTAATATCACCCTCCTTGGGACACTTTCTATTCCTATCAATTACAAGTAAATAAACAACCAATGTTAATTAGTATTTTAGTAGATAATTCAGTAGCATAAACATATAAAATATATTCAGTCCAACCTTTTCCATGACCCTCTTGAGGGAATCTTGGTCCAGTATATACTTTTTCCACTTCAAGAGGTATATATTTCCTTTTTTTTGGAAATAACTCCATGATTGAAGTAATCCCTACTGGAATTAGGCAGATTGACGACTAGAGATTTATTAACAGACATAGTTTTCAAATAATATGTACTGTCACTGGTCACCCATTTGTAACAGAATATAATCTCAGGGATACCGATATGGGTCCCATGGATTTAGTTAAGACTATGAACATCGTTAATTATTCTCTAGGTGTTGGGGCCTACTCTAGCAGGTACAATATCAAAGTACTGACAAAATTCCATATGAAAATGATTTGGGAGAAAAGTGAAGCCATATTCAGCAACGAATAAGAAAGGTATCCAGTGACCTTCAGATAAAGAAAAAACATCTACAGGGGGACTGGGGAACTCTAAGTCTACCCAGTTTGGTATATTCTATTCCTTTCTAAACTCATCTAGGGAGAAAACAACGTAAACCATGATTTAATATGAAGAAAATAAGAAATAGAAAGAATTCTTACAAAAACTTAAGGATTTAGCAAGAACTTGAAGACGGGAAGAACGACCGCATGAAAGCTCATGACTTTACAGTAAAAACTTATAAGGTTTGAGGTAAGAGACAATTGAAAACGTACCGCCTTTTATAAATTGCCTAGAAAATCGGCGAATGTAATGATTAAGGAGAAATGACTATTGAAATTTTAGCGGAGAGGCAGAATAAGACATTGATGAAAAAAACTAGAATATATTTAATTTTTTGATCACAGACAAAATAAGTAAATAAGAGAGACAACGAAGATTTGTAAAGTGGTTCATCTAAAGGAAAAATCCTACGTCCACTGTTGTGTATTGCCTTATCTTTGTTCAGGTATGTGTGCCCCCTATTTTGGATTCAGGGATTACGATATATTTATAGCCCCTGAGGGAGTGTAAGAGTTGTAATATTAAAGAATGTAATGCCTTTATAAATTAGGCATTTACATCTATACAACGTTCACAATATATACAACTGATGGCGCTGTACTGACCAGGTTGGTCGGTCTTCTTGCTATTGGTCGGGCTTCTTAATGAGTTGGTCAGTATTTCTGGACTTGGTTGACATTCCTAGATTTGGTTGAAGGATTAGGCCTTGCTGACTAGGATTGGTGCCACGATGGATAACACACGTTCCTTTTTTTTGGCCTCATAATAAGGCAATTTTTTACATCAACAAAAGCCCCCGATGTTTTATACTTGAGTTTTTTTTGTGAAAGTGTGGAATATTTAGCCTTAAAGTTTCTCGGGCAATAATTCTGATGCTTGATTAGTTACCGACTTTCCATACTTGGGAAATTGTTGATTTAACTGATAGTACATAATGCGGATGGCATTTTTGCAATTATCCGATGTTTTGACGAATCATTTTTGGGCAAAAATATATTTTTTAGCTTAGCCGCCAACAGTTCAATCAACACTCCCTTTAATCATTACCCTCCCTAGTTTTTTAGGCAATCTATAAAAGGTGGTAGAAATCATGATTATGTTCTACCTCTAACATTCTGAGTTTCTACTGCTATCTTCTTAGGCTTTTATGTGCGACCGTTTCTTCTGTTCTTCAGTTCTTCAGTTCAGATTTAATCCTTAAATCCTTGTAAGAATCCTTTCTCTTTTCTTTTTCTTCATCTTTGAACATGGTTTACTTAGTAGCTTCTTTAGAGGAATTTAGGGATGAGTGGAATATTCCTTCGTGGGTGAATTTGGAACTTCCCAGTCCCCCTACGGACCTTTTTTCTTTGCCTGATGGCCATTGGCTCCCTTATATTTTTATTGCTGAGTGTGGGTTTACTTTTCCCCCAAACCCACTTTGCCTTGAGTTTTGCGAGTATTTTGATGTGGTCCCAGCTAAAATAGCCCCCAACACTTGAAGAGTAGTTAATGGGGTTCATAGGTTAAATCATCTTCATGTGACCCATATAGGGATTCTAAAAATCATGTTTTGATATAAGTGGGTCACAAGTGATAACAACTACTATTTAAAAACTAAGGCTGTAAATAGGGCTTTAGTAGTCAACCTCTCGGACTCCAACAGAGATTACTTTGATCATGGTGTAGTTGCCAAAAATTGACAGCATATACCCATGACATGGAACGCAGTATTATATAACTTTCCTTAATATGGCCATAATCATGGTCCCAGATGCCCTTAATATGGCCAGGGGATAGGTTGTAATACTATTATATAACTTTCCTTAATAATTTCATAGGTTACACCACTAACTGTACTTATTTTCTCTTAATTGCAGCTGATCGAAAGAGGAAGTATCCTAAGGAGGGTGATATTAACCTTAGAGAATTGAAGTTTATTTTGGGCATTCATCAAAAGATAGGTGAGGAGCACATTAGATCTGCATCATACCTATTGGAGTACAGAAATACCATTACTTCTTTTGTTGCTCGCACAACTGTTGTTGCTCCCTCGTTAGTGATTGATCTTGATTAAGACCCTATCTCTACTTCATCTGCCACTGCATCTGGCAGTGGTGAACTTGTTGTGGCCCTATCTCTTCCATTGATTTAGACTTTCCCCTTGCCACAGCTATCAGGAAGAGGAAATTCCCTAATATCATGGGTGATATTGATGCTCCTGGTTCCACCAAGCAGGTTGCTGGTAGGGCCACAAATAAAGAAGAGACTGGGACGAAGCCCCCCGCTAAGAAAAATGATGAAGCCCATCTCAAAAGGATAAAAAAGGGGCTTCCCTCCTAGATGGCTAAAGGTTCTTCTTCTAATGACAACCAGCAAGAGTTGGTCAACCTGCCTGATTCTGATTCACCACCGGCCATCGGCCTTGGTTTGGCTAGACAATTAATAAAGTCCGGTACACTGGCAGACCGTAGGGGAGCTACTTCTGCAATGCCCCATTCTGAAATTTCTGAAAGGGAAGCTCAATGCCTTGCTTTGGTAAGTAATATTTCTTATTCTTTTTTATTCATATCTTTGACACTTCTTGTACTAACTTTCCATGATTTATTTTTGCAGTTTTTGGTTGACTTCAACAATATGCTAGAAAAGGATGATATTCGGTGCTCTTTTTCAAATGAAGTCGAGGAGTCCTTTGAGGAGCTTAAAAAGTCCTTACTTAAATCTCAACAAGCATTGACTAACATACAGAAGAAATGGAATGCCTAAGTAAAGACTGCAGAGAAGAAGTTGGGTGTAGACAATGCCAGAAGGTTAAAGGCCAAGGAATCTGAATTCAACAGAGTTTGGGATAAAACTATTGGCGCTGGATCTGCTCGAATTAAGTTCGCCAAGAAGAAATGCTTCAAGGATGGCTGGTCGGTAGCCCTTACAGAGGAAAACCCTAAGACTCTGAGCTGTTTATCAGACATGATCCTAGGTCTCTTCCTAACATGGATAAGGAGATTGAGGATGATGGAGGGTCAGATGAATCTACCCTAGTCTTGGACTCTACCATCCAACTTCACGTAGTTGTAGTTAATTCTTCGATCCCCCCTTCTTCTGAGTAGGTTACTCCATAAGTCACTCCACCTATCTCTGCCACCTCCCAATCTAGGGCCACTTCTGACAAAAAGAAGGTGTAGACTTATTTGCCGAGCAATTTTTGTTTTTCTATTTAATTTTACTTTTCTTTTTATTTCATGCTGATGTACTTGTAATCAACATTTTTATAAATGAAAAGGAACAATACTTTACATTTGCCTTCCTCTTCTGTTGTTGATTGGAAGTTTTTCTTGCTCTTTATAGTTCATGGACAAATTGGATCATTTTTTTTCAACTGACTCTGAGCTTCTTCAAAGATGCAATGATCTCTTCAAGGTTGGTCTTTTGAGTATAATTGACACACCACAACCGAGTTACTTATAATTAAGTTTGAAAGTCAAAGTGGGTCGAATCATAATTACCTTAACCAAACCATCTTCATGAGTATTCGTTTTTGTTAATAGCATGAAGCCATAAAGCCAAAACTTTTCACATATTTTAAAGTGATTATGCTTATTCAAACTTTCTTCAAGGATAAGTAAAATTAAATTACCCCTTTTTCATTTGACCAAAATTATGGTTTTATGCATCCTTTGCTAAGCTAACCCGACCTCCTAGATTTGGCAGTGACATCATGCTACCTGAAACACATGACCATATGCATCACTACTAAACTATTGCATAAAATTAAATGTAGTAAATCATATACATGTGGTAATACCTATGTACTTATCCGGCTCATTTATAAAGAATGACCAATTATATACTTATCCGGATCATTCATAAAGAATGACTAATTATATACTTATACAGCCCATTGATAATTATGTATTACTTATCCGGTCCATTCATAAAGAATGGCCCAACTGATCCGAATCATGATTCACATATCCTGTCTGCAATAGACAATTCTCCCCCATTCCTGATCGAGGAGTAACCCTTGTCTGTAATAGACAATTCTCCCCTATTCCTGGTCGAGGGTCCCCTATCTGTAATAGACAATTCTTCCCCATTCTGGGTCGGGAAGTAACCTCCCATTCCAATAACCCGAAATGAACAATTTCATATTCCATATTTTCTTGATCATATTCGTAGCCATGTGTAATACATCTTACCAACAAGAGATATTCATATCATATCCATAACCATGTATAATACATCTTAACCGTGTGTGATATTCATGTCTTATTTGTAACCATGTGTAATAAATCTTACCTGTGAGTGATATTTAGATCATCTCAATAACGATATACAAATACCTCATACCAGTGAGTACACTCACCTTGGACACTTAGTGTGTTTTTCCCCTGCCTTTGTCTGGCACTTGTTCAACCTATTCTACTTTCCGTAGGGATGTTTACGTGATTTCCTGTGAAATTTTCTCCAACTTTTTCTCGCCTTTCTAGTCCTAAACCTCCCGTTTATTTCTCTTCAGGCCAAACTCTCAAAAATGGATCAGTTTGGCTGAAGAAGGAGATTATGTAAAGGGTTTAAAGTCGGCATAAGTCACCTCCCCTTGGTCCAACCAAAATATGACATGTGGCTCTATATAAAGCCAAATATCATTTAAAGCTAAATGACTACTTTACCCCATATTCGTGATTTCATTATAACTCTTTACTCGGACCTCCATTTAGTACACCGTTTGTTGTGTTACAAACCTAACTCATATGTATACAATTATATATTTTTGACCATAAGTCAATTGTTACATTATAAGGGTCAAAACTAGCTCCAACTCGAAAATTTTTATCGAAAACTTCACTAATTTGTGTTTGTGACTAATTTAATATTTCATCAGTTGTGAAGGTAGGATTAGACTAAACACAATAACTAAAAATTATATATTCTCATAACACATTATCCCCATCCCATACGGTAATCATGATTTAAACATGGTTTATCATAATCATAATCGGGTCGTCATAACCTTCCCCTCTTAGAAAATTTCGTCCCTGAAATTTAGGATGAATTTCACTTATCAAACAAAAGGGGATACTATTTTATCATTCTATATTCCCATTCCCATGTTGCTTATTTAATTTTATGTATCCTCCACAACACTTTAACTACGAAACTAGCTTATTCCCTAGTACTTGCTCTTTACGACCAAGTATTTCAATCGGTTCCTCGATGTACGATACATCTTCTTTCATAATAACTTCAGTTTCCTTATCATTACCCATAAGAATAATCGTCTAATGATTTCTTATTAATGAAAACCAAATCCCAACTCCTATATTACTTCATACCTATATATACGTATGTCAAACATTCACACATACTAGATTATCAGTTATATCATCGTATATTCACAATGAGTGAATATTCTTAACAACCTAATATCATTCTTTACCTTTCTTCCTTCATTCTTATAGTTTATCCTTACCATCGTGTAATATTTCAATTCATAGATATCATATTATCATATTGTCTTATTACACATCATATTTCCATCTTTCATTCAACACCAAATACACGTGTTTGACTTTAACTACTATCCATATCATCTCTGATGTTTAAGAGTATGTTAAATCTCGTCCTTACAATTTCTTAATTTAAATATATCCTCCGTACTTTTCATGTATCAAAACTGTACAATCTTTCGCTAAATATTTATTCTTAACCAATCCTTCATATTCATGTTCATGTATATTGTGCAGTCATGCACTATGAACTCAATATAACTTCTCACTATATTCCTCTTTTTAGTATCGTATGATTATTCTTTAACTAAATATACAACGACTTTAACTAGTCATTTATCTAGCATAATAACTTTACAATCATAATCTTACCCCAATCCTTATTAACATTATAGTCTTATGCAACATTATTAATACACTCACCTTACCCATTTGGTAACATGGACACTAAACATAACATCACCACTGAAAATTTTAACCACACATACCAACCCCATAATACTTATCTTAACTATTATATGTCGTATTTCTTTCAAATAACTTGAACAAATACCTTAGTGTATCGCATTATGGTATCTCACATAACTTCTTATCCTTACACCTACTTCTTGGTGACTCCATATAATGTCAATCATATTCATTATATGTTATACTCTTAGTGATAACATGTACATACAATGACAAATACAACTCAATATCAACACAAACCAGTTGTCGATATTCCAACCCAATTAGCATCTTTCCCATACTCATAAACAACACATACACTTAAAAGGGCTCCCTAATATGTTTTTTTAAACTTACAACTCTATAACACCTCGTCTCAACTTTACTATTCATATAAGCATTTCAAAACATCCCAAGAGTAATATTCACTACATATACTCATACTATAAAAAAATTTACATCTCAACTCTTATCACTCTTTTCTTCTGCGTATCATAATTCCCTATATTCGGATCAATTATTATATATTGACTAGTGATTGAATTTCAGACCATTTCACATATTAAAATCAAACATATACAACTATTAATCCTCTCACTTCACCTTTACCATGTGAATCTTCATTTTATTCACACTCTAACAATTTACTATCTCATCCTTTAACGGAATATGGGTTCTCGTAACTCACTCTCCCACATAAATGGGCACACACCAAACCACGGTTTAATAAGTGATACAACTCAAGCCTACATATTCCAGTACAAGAAGAGATTACTTCCAATACTTCATAATTTTTGTATACCATATTTTGTCTTTAAAAATTTTCCTTGAATGACATTTTTGTCGATACCACAAATAAAACAATGCAATGATTCAAATTAAAATACATGTATTCGTTGTCATCCCCGAATAAATCTTAACATATCATTTCCTTTCCTACAAGATCCTTACATTTCATATCCCATACAACAATATATATATATATATATATATATATATATATATATATATATATATATATATATATATATATATATATATATATATATATATATATAACTAACAGATGTTAGTCAATAAAGCCAGTTTCCTCATGACTCAAAACAATTTTTACTTCCACTGCCAAATCTAGGTGCTCCTCACCCCAAAACCTCTAAAACCTTGGCTCTGATACCAAAGTTGACACACCCCAACCCAGTTACTTATAATTAAGTTTGAAAGTCAAAGTGAGTCAAATCATAATTACCTTAACCAAACCATCTTCACGAGTATTCGGTTTTGTTAATAGCATGAAGCCATGAAGCCAAAACTTTTCACATATTTTAAAGTGATTATGCTTATTCAAACTTGCTTCAAGGATAAGTAAAATTAAATTATCCCTTTTTCATTTGACCAAAATTATGGTTTTATGCATCCTTTTCTAAGCTAACCCGACCTCCTAGATTTGGCAGTGACATCATGCTACCTGAAACACATAACCATAATAACCGTGAGCAAAAGAGCCTAGTGAATGCATCACTACTAAACTATTGCATAAAATTAAATGCAATAAATCATATACATGTGGTAATACCTATGTACTTATCCGGCTCATTTATAAAGAATGACCAATTATATACTTATCCAGATCATTCATAAAGAATGACTAATTATATACTTATACGACCCATTAATAATTATGTATGACTTATCCGATCCATTCATAAAGAATGGCCCAACTGATCCGAATCATGATTCACATATCCTGTCTGCAATAGACAATTCTCCCCCATTCCTGATCGAGGAGTAACCCTTGTCTGTAATAGACAATTCTCCCCTATTCCTGGTCGAGGGTCCCCTGTCTGTAATAGACAATTCTTCCCCATTCTGGGTCGGGAAGTAACCTCCCATTCCAATAACCCGAAATGAACAATTTCATATTCCATATTTTCTTGATCATATTCGTAGCCATGTGTAATACATCTTACCAACAAGAGATATTCATATCATATCCATAACCATGTATAATACATCTTAACCGTGTGTGATATTCATGTCTTATTTGTAACCATGTGTAATAAATCTTACCTGTGAGTGATATTTAGATCATCTCCATAACGATATACAAATACCTCATACCAGTGAGTACACTCACCTTGGACACTTAGTGTGTTTTTCCCCCGCCTTTGTCTGGCACTTGTTCAACCGATTCTACTTTCCGTAGGGATGTTTACGTAATTTCCTGTGAAATTTTCTCCAACTTTTTCTCGCCTTTCTCGTCTTAAACCTCCCGTTTATTTCTCTTCAGGCCAAACTCTCAAAAATGGATCAGTTTGGCTGAAGAAGGAGATTATGTAAAGGGTTTAAAGTCGGCAAAAGTCACCTCCCATTGGTCCAACCAAAATATGACATGTGGCGCCATTTAAAGCCAAATATCATTTAAAGCTAAATGACTACTTTACCCCATATTCGTGATTTCAGTATAACTCTTTACTCGAACATCCGTTTAGCACACCGTTTGTTGTGTTACAAACCTAACTCATATGCATACAATTATATAGTTTTGACCTTAAGTCAATTGTTACATTATAAGGGTCAAAACTAGCCTCCAACCCGAACCTTTTTATCGAAAACTTTACAAATTTGTATTTGTGACTAATTTAATATTTCATAAGTTGTGAAGGTAGGATTAGACTAAACACAATAACTAAAAATTATATATTCTCATAACACATTATCCCCATCCCATACGGTAATCAGGATTTAAGCATGGATTATCATAATCATAACCGGGTCGTCACAATAATCGAGGAAGAATTATCCAAGTTTCTTGGAGTGGATGCTTCAGATCAAACTAGAGAAGCCTACTTTTATTTGAAGTGTCTTCTTGATCGGGCCATAGCCAATAAAGTTGCTTACTATGAAATGATTATGGAGCTGCAAGCAGATCATAAGGAGACTACAACCCTTTTACATGCTGATTATGAATAGAAGTAAAAAGCTCTGAGTGAAGTTTGGGGTTTTGAGCAGAAGTTGGAAAAGCATACATCTTTCTTCAAAAGATAGGAATTTTTGCTTAATCGTGAAGTAGAGGAGGCAAGACACATTGCCAAGATGCTAGAAGAAGAGAATAATTGTTTGGGGGATGAATTAACTTCATTGAAGGCTTCTTCTACTACTCTTATTGTTGATGATGATGGGATTTCTTTATTGGACACTGAAAACACCAAATTGAGGGAAGAAGTGGAGACACTAAAGAAAACTAAGTATGCTTCTACTTCTCGAGCAAAAACTAAATCTGGCTAAGCTACCACAGATAAGGCTAGGACGCAACAGACTCTTGCTAGTCAAGCTGCTCAGTTGAAGGCAAAAAAATTTCCCACTGCTGAGATATCCCAGAAGCTTCAAACTCAATCTGAGCAACTTGATACTTATTCCACCCAATTACAAGCCAAAGATGGAGTGTTAAAAAAATTGAACCATCAGGTTGAGAGACTAACCTTCCAACTCTATAAACAGCTTAGGGAGATCTAGATGAAGGAATACAATGAAGCTCTGGGTCATTTTGATGAATGATTTAAGCAAGCTCAGAATGAAGGTTACAAATGAGGATGGACCAATTTCTTAACAGTGCTGAAGGTGGAGCAGAACAACCCTCTTTGGAACTGGTATGATCCTAGTTTATTGGGATGTGAAGATCCTCCTTTTAAATTGGATGTTGATTGGATTCCTTCCAACATAATTCCCTAGTGCCTGATTTCAATGTACTTAGGGGATTATGGCCTTCATGATGAGCTAGAGATTGTTCGTCCTCCTCATCTATTAGATAGAACGAGCAACAGTAATGGAAGAATGCTCTAGGACTTCAACTTTACCAATTCCCCTTACACATTAGATATTCCTCCAGCAGGCATGGAACTAGTTTCTCGTTCTTCTAAAGATGAGGGGAAACGTCCCTTAGAATAAATTTTATTCCTATAATTCAATTGTGAACATAATCATATAATGAACTATTTAAATGAATGAAATATATTTGATTAACTTATCTCATTAATCTTTGAATGCGAATGACTTCTTCTTTTTCTTTAGTTCTATTGACACACTTAAGCTCTTGCCTAAGTTAACATCAATTACCAATGAGCTCATTGGTTCTACTAGTACACTTAGATTAAAATCCAAGTTTTGCACTAGTCACCCATGTATTTCCATAGGTTCTACTAATGCACCTAAATGTTTAGATTTTTCATTAGTTACCAGTAGTGACCAGGCGTATGTGAAATATGTGTCTACATTCCTTTTTAGGAATCTTTACAACATTCTTGCTTCATTTTGCCTAGTTGGATAAAATCTTGTTTATCCTTAACTTTAGTAACCAAGTTTCTTGAGGACTTAGAATCCTTGGTTACTTGGGTTTTTATCTGTTGCCAATTAAGTTTTGCTTAGGTTGAGCAACGTTCGAACATCAGGAATCAACTATTTAGTTTTTGCTACGAAGGACCTATTCGGGGCGTCGATTAATGGTATGGTTGTTGTTCGAGCTAATTTTGAAGTTTTTTTGAGCAATTTTTAACCTCAACTGTCGTTGATCAAGTATATAATATATCGTAGTGCATGGCACTAGTACCCCTAAAAAAAATTAAAAAAAAAAATGGAGGAAATCATCATTTTTATTAATACTAAAATGACATGAGTACAATGTGTTTCATTACATCACTCGTAATATTTCCTAAGATGCTCGGCATGCTATGGATTCTTAAATTCTTCTCCCTCCAATTTCTTAATTCTGTAAGTTCTAGGATGAACAACTGCTAAAATGTGATATGGCCCATGCCAATTAGCCTCAAGTTTGTTTCTCTTCTGGATTACTTTCTTCAGCACATAATCTCCTTCCTTCAAGTTGGTCGGCTTCATTCTTTTTTTATAGAAGCGTGTTGTTCTTTGCTAGTATGTTGTATTTCTGATAGCATCGTCCTCTAGTACCTCCTCCAGCATATACAAATCTAATGTTCGCATTAAATCACTTACATGGGAGTTGAAGTTTAATACTCTATGGAATGGGAGACCCAATTTAGCATGTATTACTACCTCAATCCTAAACGCCAGCATATTTATGGGCATGCTCCAGTCGTAGCCCTTGGAGTTGTTTGGTATGCCCATACAACATAATGCAATTCATTAATCCAATTTCCCTTGGCATGATTAAGTTTTCTTTTCAACCCATTAAACAGAGTTCTATTTGTAACCTCAGTATTCCCATTTCTCTGAGGATGACCTGGAGCAGAATGCAACTTTTGTATATTATTCTGAGCACAATAAGCGATAAATTATTCATTGTCGAATTGTGTGTCGTGGTCGGTAATGAAGTCATAAGGCATCCCATATCTATAAATGATACTCTTCCAAATGAATTGACAAACTTTCTCATACGACATGTCCACCAAGGGTTTTGCCTCTACCCATTTTGTAAAATAATCCACAGCAACGACTAAGTACCTGAATCTTCCTCGGGTGGTCGGAAATGGGACGACACAGTCTATTACCAAAATTACAAATGGCTAAGGTGAAGTGATTGGAATGTAAGCAGCCTGTAGAGGTTTGCGAATGCTGGAATATCTTTCGCACTTGTCACATTTCTTGGCAAAGGCTGCACAGTCCGCTTGCATAGTGGTCCAATAGTATCCCTATGTACTAAGCCTTTGTAGTAATGTCCTACATGCTATGTGAGCTCCACAAGATCCTTCATGTACTTCTTGGATCAAGCCTTGTACCTTTGTTGGCTGAACACAACGCTGCAAGCTAACTGTCAATCCTCTCCTGTATAACACTCCTTTGTCCAGTACATATTATGCTTCTTCATACTTCAGCCTTTTGGCCTCAATTGTATCTGCTAGTAGAGTTCCTTCTTCAATGTATGCTCTGATGGGATCCATCCAAAATGGTCCCATATCTACTTTGATAATATTAATCCTCAGATATTCATCTATACTCCTGTTTGTTAGAATCTTTGTGGGAATAGTTTTTCGGAGCTCAATTCTTGCTGTTAAAGCTAGTCGAGCAAGTGCATCTGCTCGGGCATTCTTCAATATTAGTACTCTGATCATCTGAACAAGCAGTAATTTAGCTATCTCATCCAATGCTTTAGACAAGTATCTAGCCATCACCTCTCCTTTAACTCCATACAAGTTCAAGATTTTGGTTCACCACTAATTGAGAATCACTGTGTGACACAACTTGCTCGGCGTTTAGTGATTGGGCCAAACTCAAACCCACAATGAGTGCTTCATACTCTTCTTAGTTATTTGATGATTGGAACTGGAATCGTAGAGCATATTCAATATCTATTTCATCAGGAGTGTTAATTATTATACCTGCTCCACTGTCGGTTATACAAGATAATCCATCAACGTACAAGATCCACATTGGGAGGTTATTATCAAACGCTTGGCCTGTCAGATTCCCATGATGGAATATTTTTCTTCTTGCTTTTTGATACTTCCCTGACATCTCTTGGGCTCTAAAAGAGGCATCTTGTAGGTCGACAGTGATTTTTTCTGCCTCGGATGGTTGGTCGGTGACATCCTTAGTTGGACTATCCCTTCCTATGCCTTATTCTGCCTACACTCTTTATTGCTTAGGGACCTTATGATAAGTGAATTGAGCAATAAAATATGCTATGGCTTGGCCTTTTAATGAAGACCTTAGTTCATACACAATATCATTATGGTACGCCAGACTTCTTCGATTTATATGGATGGTATGCCATCTACATAAACTTCCTTATGTTTACCTATTTGCTCCTCAAAAACTTTGTTCACCAATCTCTCGTAAGTAGCACCTGCATTTTTCAAACCAAATGGTATAACATTATAGCAATAAGTTCCTCGGGGAGTAATGAAATAAGTGCTTTCCCTATCTTCAGGCTTCATCTTAATCTGGTTATAACTAGAGTATGCATCCATGAAACTGAGTAGTTCATATCCTGAAGTGGCGTCAACAAGCTGATTAATTCGTGGTAAAGTAAAATGATCCTTTGGGCATGCTTTGTTTATATCTGTGAAGTCTTCGCACATTCTCTACTTATTCTTCTTTTTCTTGACCATTACTACATTGGCCAACCAATCTGAATATTTCACTTCATTAATAAATAAAAATTTTGAAGCTTTTCAACTTCCTCCTGAATGGCATGATTTTTGGGGCTAAACACTCTTCGCCTCTGCTTCATAGGCTTAACATCCTTATTGACATTGAGCTCATGGTAAAGAACATTGGGATCAATCTCGAGCATATCTTCATGACTCCAGGCAAACATATGCTCCCTTTGTCTAAGGAAATTCACTAGTTCCTATTTAAGAACAGGATCCAATGTTATTCCTATTTGAGTGGTGCGTTCTGGCTTATCTTCGTCCAGCACAATGCTCTTTGTTACCTCAACTATCTGGCCCTTAACCAATTTCATTTCTTCCCTTGGGTCTAAGGTTTCAACCTTAGACTTGTCATTGGGTTCATAGGTGTCCACTTGGTAAGTGGTGGTTCTCTTCTTCATCTTCGCTAAATCTTCTTGCTCGACAGATGAGTAGTTGCATTCCCGAGCTACTTTTGGGTCACCTTTTACAACTTTTACTCCAAAGTTGGTCAGGAACATTAAACATTGATGGAATGTAGATGGTACAACTTCAAAATTCTTCAACCCCACTCTTCCCATTATCATGTTATAAGCATAATGAATATTTTCGTCCATTACAAAGAAATTTATCTTCTCTGTTCGGCTGGCTGGCCATGTGCCGATCAACACCTCTACCTTAATTGTGCCCAAATGGAACACTTTTTCACCGTAAAAACCTATTAAAGGTCTGTGATAGGGCTCCAACTGACTGAGATTGAAGTCCAAACTTTCAAAATAAGGATAGAACATAATATCTGCCGAGCTTCCATTATCACCTAGAACTCTGGAAATAATTATATTCTCCTTTATGACTTTAATTATGAGAGGATCATTATAGGGTTAAAGTACCCCTGAGAGGTCATTTTTAGAGAAGCCGATCACCAGCTTATCTTTGTTGACCTTCCTCGATTGATCTTCTTCAGCTAGATTAATTGTCAGTATCTAAGAACAAGCTTCTGCCTCATTGAGGTAAACTTTCCTTTCAGCAGTTTGGTCTCCTTCTCCCGCGTCTCCACCTGTAATCATTTGACAATAAAAAAAACCAAAGTTGAGCAAGAATACCTCAAGTTCTGGTTGTCTGGGTTTCTTGGGTAGGTCAGGATCGTCCTCTTTATCATCTTCACGAGTCCTTTTTTTCTCGTCCAAGGAAATTTGGACCTTCATCGAGCTCCATCTTTGTTCTGTTGATCAATAAATCTGTCTAACTTTCCTCTTCGAATGAGAGTTTTAATTTCATTTTGAAGGGCAATGCAAAGATCTGTTATATGTCCATGGTCTCTATAAAATTCACAATATTTAGATCTATCCCTCTTGGTAGGGAAAGTCCTTAGCTTCTCAGGCCCATGTATATCCTTGTTATGATTGATTTCCACCAAAATATGGTGGATTCCCATTATTAATGGAGTGTAATTATTGTACTTCTTACGCTGATCAATAGTTCATTTTTTCTTTGATTCCCTGTGCTCCTTGGAATCTTTGTGCTCCTTTTTATCAGTTTTACCTTCAACTTTTTCCTCGAAACTTTGCTTGGCTTACCTTGCCTCCTCGGCATTCATGATCTTAGCTGCCTTTGCCATCAATTTTATCATTATCTTTGGAGGATCTTTAGCAAGCGTGCAGTAGAGTTTCTAGGGGAGCAGTCCACTCATAAGAGAAATAATAGCTATATTTTCCTTATAGTCAATAACCTCCAATTTTTCATTATTGAACCAAATGATGCAATCTTTAGTACTTTCTCCCACCTTTTGCCTGACATTGAGCAAATGAGCAACTCGTTTCACTGGTTTAGCTCTAAAGTAGAAGTTATCAATAAATAGCTCTACAACCTCATGGAAAATAGAAATTTGCCCCGAGAAAGACTGTTATACCAGATCTGAGCAGGTCCTGTAATTATCCCTGAGAATGCCCTGCATCTCATGTGGTCGTGGATAACATAAATGTCAGTTACTTCCGATACCACTATCTATGAAGGTTGGGATCAATTTTTCCATAATATTTGGGTGTTACTACATGAGGTTTAAACTTTGAATGTGTGGGAAAATCCACAATAGCTTGTATGAAAGGAGATCCTTTCACAAAGGTTCTTTGTAAAGGGTTCTTGGCTTTAGCCATTTCTCCCAATCTATCTTACAATCGCTGGATAGAACCTTTTCATGAATTGTTACCAGCATCAGATCTGTGTGTTGCATCTTTTTCATTCCAACCAACCATTTTCACTGAACTTTCTTCCCGCACTTATTGCTCGGTGCAAGTAGTTCGTCAAGCAACTAATCTATACTCGGCTGAGCCTTCCCTTTGCTCGGTTGATTGTCGAGTGTTTCTCGACAATGCCCTGGGAACATTTATGTTCCCCCTAGGTCCCAAAGGATCAAAAGGAGATGACCGGCTTAGCCTCTCTAAGGCACTCAATATTTTAGGAGTAAAAGACTGATCATTATAGGGCTCTGATGTTCTGAGAAAAGAACTTCCTCCTGGGAGATAGGCGGTATCTCTATTAGTCCTGGATTGGCTATGTCTACTGTGTTTTAAAGGTGGTGGTAGCATATTTCGACGAGTAGATAAGGAAGGGGGCCTGGCTTGCAGGGTTTGTGCTAACTGCCTCTTGGTATCCTAAATAGACTCCTGTCCTCCGACGATACTATCCAGGATTCCAGTCAAATCATTAGGCATTGGTGGAGCAGAAGGAACATGTGGGATGCCATCGTTCCTGGTACTTGACTCATGAATATCAGTCATGTTGAATAAGTGAATGAGTAAAAACTCTTAGAAAAACATTCCCACAGATAGCGCCAATCTGTTGATGCAAAAAACTATAATATATCTAATTATTTGATCAAAGATAAAATAAGTAAATAAGAGAGACACATAAGATTTTTAAAGTGGTTCGTCTAAAGGAAAAAGCCTACGTCCACTATTGTGTATTGCCTTGCCATTACAATGTATTTATATCCCTTAAGGGAGTGAAAGAGTTGGAATATTAAAGGATGTAATGCCTTTATAAATTAGGCATTTACATCTGTACATCATTCATAATGTATACAACTGATGGCGCTTTACTGACCAGGTTGGTCGGTCTTCCTGGTATTTGTTGTGCTTCTTAATTTGTTAGTCGGCATTCCTAGATTTGGTCGAAGGATTAGGCCTTGTTGACTAGGATTGGTCCCATGTTGGATAACACACATTCCTTTTTTATTGGTCCTCGTAATAAGGCAATTTTTAACAGCAACAGACATATTTTCCCTAAGACTGCTTGCTAAAAGTTCAGAATATTTACAAAATGCCATCAACAGACAGCTATCTGCCATATCAACGAAAATTTACAAGTGTGGAAAGTCAGTAACTGAAAAAGCATCAGGAGTGTAGCTCGAGCTACTATCAGAACTAAATGCTCCATACTTTCAAAGTAAACATCAAGCATTGAACATTAGGGGATTCTGTCGATACCAAAAATTGTGCACCTACGTGGACCAATCAGAAACGAATACATGTCATCCAACAATCTGTCATTAGGCTCGTTAACCTACATATGGGAGGCTGGACAACATGTAGAATGCCGACCAAATCATGGAATGCCTACCAAAAATAAGAAGACCGATAAAAAGGGTTAGCAAAACGTCAACAGACATGTACTTTGTTCACACCATGTACTGATGTAAATGCCTAAGTTAGAAAGGCATCCCATTCCTTTACATTCTACCTCTCTATCTCCTTATGAGACTATAAATACATTTTAATCTCTTCATCAAGGGCAAGTGTAAACCATTCAAACACGAGAGGCAACACATTGTACAAAGCAATAAGAAATACAGTGGACGTAGGCTTTTCCCTTATATCCGAATCACTTTAAAAATCTTTTTGTCTCTTTTACTTATCTTTATCTTTGATTAAATAATTAGACCTAGTCTAGTTTTTTACATCAACATGGTATATCCAATATCGGCTTGGACAACACTGCCTTTTACAAATACACTCGGTTATGCACGAAAAGCATAGCAGGGGCATCTCAGTTATTCCAACACAAAACCATTAGCAAGTATCACTCACCTACATGAGGGTATCTCCATTATTATTACTTCACCAGTAGAATGGACACGTGGCACTATCTCATAGGCCTTTAACATCAGTTGGGCATGGAATGCATGCTGTGGGTGACACTGTGCTCCCCCAGCCTATAAAGACACACTTTTTCTTCTTCGTTAGGATTCTATACACCTTACTATTACTCTACTAAAATAGTCCTATAAAGATAAAGCTCATAGTTATGTCTTCTATTGTGAAACACTTTCATACCTTGTATAGTGGATTTAGGCCAATGACTTAACCACTTAAATCTCTATGTTCATCATCATCTCTCTTATCTCTTATACTAAATTATGTGTTAATTACTCTATCATATTACATTTATGCACTAATCATATCTAGGGTGAATCCAGTGCATAATTTTGGTATCATTAATCTGCGTCATCTGTGGGAACATTTTTATCATTCTCATCTTAACTTGGATTCCCTCTCTCATCTCTGGATGTAATTCAAATCCATTATTATTAGATCTGAATCACCATTGAAATAGTTTAGGTGGTTGAGTTCATCATCTTCCCTCTCTGATTCACCCTATTTTCTAGGTTTTTGCACCTCTATTATTGCTTATTACTTTCTATCTCTAGTCAGTGATGTCTTTCGACATCGGGGATGGTTCTAGCCAATTACCTGCATGATCTGAGTTGGTGGACGTTGCGGTGGTGTTGAAATCTCTGATGGCCAGTCATCAAGCTATGTAACACCAGTTAATGGCATTCAACTAAGAAATAATGAGTCGGATCCCAAAGGCTCGACCATAAACCCAATCATGTCGATAGCCATGGGAGAAGACACACTCCTAGTAGCTAGGGGACCATCCCTAACATCAATAAAAGAGATCCCATATGGCCTAAGGATGAAATAGATTCCAGATCTCCGTCATCTTGGACTTTACAATGAGGTGGAAGGCGTACTTGAGGAAGCTGCATACGAGGAGGAGAAAAGTTGGGACTATAGTGAGCAGTATAAGACGCCAGACACATCATACCGTCCAGGTAAAGCCCTTATTCTTCTTCCTACTTATTAAGGTAAAGGTATCTAGTATACCCCCAGTGTCCTTAGAGTCAACAGAGAAATAGTGCATTCACAAGACTAAAAAAAGGGTCAGCATTTGATCGTCTCGGCCCACAAGGATATTGTAGATAGGACATTATCCCGAAAATCATTTGTGGGATAAGGCTCATTGTTCGTCTAGGTCAAGCCTATCTAAAGAACCACTCAGCCCACAGATAAGGACTAGAGGTGGCTAGAATGAATAGGGACCTCATAGATTCGTCTAAAAGGTTGAAGGTTTAAGGGATAATGCTACTGTCGATGAGAAGCCCCATAACAATTCAATTTAAAGGCTAGAGGATAAAATCGACTGTCTCGTCAAAACCCGAGACCTCGATCAAAGGGTATTTATGGAAGGCTCTACTTTTGTACCAAGTATTTGCGGCTATTCGACTCCTGGAAATTTCAAACCACCAGTGGTGACAACCAGGTTTGATGGGAGCACAAACCCAGCTCACCATATAGAGATGTACCAGTTTGCAACCAAAATTTACTCCACTCCTTATGAGATAAATTGTTGGACATTTTCTAGCACTCTCACTGGTGCTATCCATATGTGGTATACTGGTCTGCTAAGAGAAAAGATATCAAATTTTAAGGAGTTAACTAAGAATTTATCCATAATTTTTGTTTTAGCATTAAACCTGCAAAATCAGTAACTCATCTCCTGAATGTGAGTTAGGGAAATAATGAACCATTAAAATATTTCATATCCTGGTTAAGTAAAGAGAAGTTGTAAGTTTAAGATTATGATGGAAACAGGTGATGGAAACCCTCATTAATGGGATTCAACATGGAAAACTCTATTGAAACCTCTCCAAAGATCCTTCAAAATAAATGGAAAAACTTCTAGCTAAAGCTAAGTGAATCATGAATGCTGAGGAGATCGTAACGTCATAGAAGGGAGACTAGAAAGAGTCAAGTAGCAATAATTATGTACAAAGATGAGACAAATAAAAGGATATATGCAAGAAGAAGCCAAATGATGACAAGCTTATAAAATGCACCCCACTCACTATTAGCCCATATCTCATTCTGAACGAGATCAAAGAAGATAAAGAACTTAACTGTCCTGAGAAATCGAGGGCCACTGTCCACAAAATGGATAAGCACAAGTGGTGTGAGTTCCACCAGGATGACAACCATGCTATAGACAAGTGTTATGCTCTGAAAGATGAGATAGAGAAGTTATTGAAGAAGGGGAAGCTGTGAAAGTATGTCAATAAAAGTGGAAGCCGAGAAGATAACATGAATAGTATTCCTTATCAAAGGATGACAAGTCGAATAAGAAATAAGTTCAAACGAATCGAAATGACAGAGTAGGAAGATTATAATGAGGGCAACCCAAATCTCCCGGAGAAGCCCAGGGAAATTAACGATAATATCCACTTGATTTTATTTGATATTAAAATGATCTCACGTGACATAGCAGGTGGAGGAATGGATCCAACAGATGGAAATGACCATGTCGTTGAAGCTAAGCCGAGCCAAAAAGAATAGATGTTAACCTGGTCGAGTCTTGGGGAAAATAAAGCAAATTGAAGAAAACGGGTATTAAAAATCTCGTAGTGGGATTTTCTAGGTTATATTTTAAATGAATTCTAACTCCTCATGACGTACGTACCACTTATTATCAGCACATGGGTGCATGGCTACAACGTGTCTCGTATCTTGGTAGATGAAGGAAGCTCATCCGATGTAATGTTTCGGGATTGTTTCAAAGGCTTAAATCTTAGCAAGAAACGACTTATCCCATACCATCATCATCTGATCGGATTTAGCGGTGAGAAGGTGCTCACACTGGGAACGTTTATGATGGATGTCCTCATGGAAACATGATAGAGATGTTTGACGAAAAGAATAAACTTTTTTATGATTAATGAAAATGTGTTCTCGGCTAATAATATCATCTCGGGGAGGGTATCTCTAACGGAGTTTGAAGCCGTGACTTTTAATGTACATCAATTGATAACATTGCCAACTCCTTATGGGGTAGGGGAAGTAAATAGTGATCAAGTGGAAGAGCGCAAGTGCTACTTCACCTCAGGAGAGGAAAGAGAAGGCCATAAGAGGCATACCGCCTATTACAATATTGATAACCTTGGACAAGCAGAAATTAAAGAAGGGGGAACCAACGGAAGAGGTAGAATCCATCATCCTCAATGAGGATGAATCGAAAAAAACTATCCAAATTAACTAGTCCCTTGAACCATCCTTGAAAAAAGATTTAGTTGAATTGTTGCGTAAGAGACAAAGCATCTTTGCATGGAGTCATAGTGACATACATGGATTAAAACCATTATCAGTTATCAAGAGCTTGACATTGACAATAAGGTATTAAAACGATAAAACAAAAGAGATGAACATTTGCATGAGATTGATATACAATAATCCAAGAAGAGGTAACAAGTTAGAGATGGCAGAATTCATCTAAGAGGTTAAATATCCAGATTGGCTATCGAATATCTCCATCGTTCCAAATTAAAATGGTAAGTAGAGAATGTGCATGAATTTTGTAGATCTCAACAAGGCTTGACCCAAAGACAATTTCCCTTTGCCCAGAATTGATCAAATGGTGGATGCTATGGCGGGGCATGACCTCATGAGATTTATGTATGCTGATTCAGGCTATAACAACATTTTAATGTTTAAAGGTGACGTCAAGAATACATCTATCATTATAAATAAATGGACATACTGCTATAACATGATGCCTTTAGGTCAAAAGAATGCAGGTATCACCTATCAAAGGCTCGTTAATAAGATGTTCAAATAGAAAATCAGTAAGACGATGGAGGTTTACATCGAAGATAAGTTGAAAAATAGTTTAAAGTTTGAAAATTATGTTAAGGATATGGAGAAAAATTTTAACACTGTGGACCATTGCAAGATGAAACTTAATCCAACTAAGTGTGTCTTTGATATTAACATGAGGAAATATTTTGGTTTCATAGTCAATCAAAGGGGCCTTAAGGCCAACCTAGACAAGATAATATCATTGATCAATATTGAGACCCTAAG
This sequence comes from Sambucus nigra, assembly GCA_949130495.1. Taxonomy (NCBI): domain Eukaryota; kingdom Viridiplantae; phylum Streptophyta; class Magnoliopsida; order Dipsacales; family Adoxaceae; genus Sambucus; species Sambucus nigra. Next base: position 451,523,336 of record OX422218.1, on the reverse strand, counting down.
GAATATGATGGATATTCAGAGGCTGATGGGAAAAGTTTTTGTGCTCAACATGTTTGTCTCACGAGAAATCGATAAATGCCTACCCTTTTCAAAATTTTACAAAAAGCCTTCGTTTAGGATGAAAAATATGAAAAGCGTTAAACGAATTGAAAACCTACTTGGGCTCACCGATGCTTTTGTCTTAGCCCATTCAAGGAGGGAAACTGTATTTGTACCTACCTAGCCATTCAAAATCGGCTATCAAAGCGATGATTGTACGAGACTACAATGGGACTTGGTAGCCATTATCTTATGATAAAAAATCATTATAGCGGGGCGAGACGAGATATCCAAAGATATGGAATCTTACATTCCCCCTAATACATGCCTCAATAAAGATAAAGCTTACTTTTAAGACCAAACAATAGTGGTACTCACTGGCACACCTCCTAGATAAGTCATTCATAAACCCACGAAATCAAGTAGGTTAATATCTTGGTTAGTTGAGCTAGGCAAGTTTGATACCATCTACTAACCAAGAAATTCAATCAAGAGGAAAGGTTAGGAAGATTTTGTGGAGGATTTTACCTGGGAATCGACGGAAGAAACTGAGATTTGAAATGCAAGTTGAGAGTTCATAGCAAGTTGAAACTTCAAAACTGGGAATTATTGAGAATACTACAACCAACGCTATAGTGGTAGTTTCGGAGCCAAATTTCGTATTAAATAATAGTGTCCTTGATGAGGGCCCTTTTCACATTATAATTTCCAGTATGGAGTTTATTTATTGATTGCTCATTGTGTGTGGCCAATAGTGGGAAAAAACTAATCTTGTCGTCCCCAGACTAGATCGATATAAAATACACATTAAGATTTAATTTTGAAGAATCTAATAATGAGGTCAATTATGAGGCGTTGTTAGCAGGACTTGTAGTGGCAAAAATGCTAGGTGTCGATCAGATTCTTTCCCACAATGATTCGTAATTGGTAGTAAACCAAGTTCTGGGAATCTATAAGGTAAAATATTAAAAAGAATAGCTAAATACTTGCAGAGAGTGAAAACATCACTTGTAAGTTTCCAAGGAGTGAAAATAAAGAGAATCATGAGAATTAATAACTTAATAGCTAATACTCTTGTAAGGATTACTTCAACAACAAGAGTTGGGATTTGAAGGAAAGTTCCAGTCGAGATCCTTTAAAAACCAAGAATCAACAATAAAGAGGTCGACAGTCCAAGATTTTTTAAGCTGAACTTTGGATCGTCTTTAATGGATCCACTAATCGATTACTTGTGAGATGGAAAGCTCCCAGAGGGTAATGTCTAACGAAGAAAATTACACTACCGCTCCATTAAGTTCGCAATTATAGGGAATGTGTTGTAAAAAGGGGTTATCTTCTCCCCCTCTTGAGGTGTATACATCCTACTAAGATAAGAAATGTTCTCAAAGATGTTCACGAAGGTGGTTACGTAAACCATATAGGAGGAAGGTCGTTGATAAAGAGAATTGTAATGAAAGGATACTATTGGCTGAACCTAGATAAGGATGTGGCCGAGTATCTTTTTAAGTGTGATCAATGTCAAGTTATGAAAATATACCTCATTAACATCATCAATCGCTCTCTCTTATTTCTGGCCCGTAGCATTTTTCAATGTGGGGGATCGATCTGGTCGACCTACTATCGAGAGCTAAAGGGAATTTTTCTTTCTTATTCATCATGATTGATTATTTTTCAATGTCGGTAGATGCAAAGGCCATGGTAACTATCTCCAAAGTTAAATGCTTTAGGTATATTTGGAGAAATATATCTATCGATATTGACTCCCAAATACTCTGATATGAGACATTGGAAAGTCATTCAAGAAAGTATCTAGCTTCCTACTGCAACATGATCAACATTAAGAAATTCCTTTCGGCATGAGGACGACCTCGGGAAAATGGGAAAATAAAGGTAACTAACATAATGATATTGGATGTGATAAAGGAGAAATTAAAATATGCCAAAGGAAAATGGTTGATGAATTGCACAGTGTCTTATAAGCGTATTGGATCACTGAAAGGACGTTGATAGAGGAGACACCTTTTATACTGGCATATGTACTGGAAGTAGTCCTCCCAATCAAAATTGGGTTGCCGAGTCACAAAGTACAGACGTATGATCCAGAGCTAAACTTGGAAGAGAGATGACTTGATTTGGACCATATTAAAGAGCAAAGATGAGATGCGGTAATACGACAATCATCCTACTAGAAGAGAGCCACAAAGTTTTATAACAAGAGAGTCAAAGCTCATCCGTTAAAAAACAGTGACCTCGTTCTAAAAAAGGTCATCCAGAAGGCTAATAAACTTTATCCGAATTGGCATGGACCTTACAAAATCATCAAAAAAGTCTTTCCAAGTACCTATCGTCTGGAAAATTTGGAAGGAGAGTCATTCACCAACCCATGGAATACTGGTCATTTAAAAAAGTAATATCATTGAATAAATTATGTAATAGCCTGAAAGCATTTATGTTAATCAATAGAATGTTGTTACAAGAAATATTGATAAATAAAAATGAAGTAATGTCTTATATTGTGCAATTTTATTTATGTTTATCATATACTCATAAAATATCTCTCTTGGAGGTAAGAGAACACTTGGAGCCTCGTCTCTAAGGGATGTCTCATATAAACCTTGAAAGGGGGGGGGGGGGGGGGCTAAACATCATTATTCTTATGGTGAAACTTAACATCATTATTTTATGGTGAAAATTTATGAAATCTCTCTCTCAGAGGTAAGAGAATTCTTGGAGCCTCATCTCCTAGGCATGTCTCATATAAATCTTGAGAGATGGGAAACTTGACATCATTATTCTTCTGATGAAACTTAACATCATTGTTTTACAGTGAAAATTTATGAAATCTCTCTCTTGGTGTTTAAACAACAATTGGAATCTCATCTCCTAGGCATATCTCATACAAACCCTGAGAGGTGGGAAACTTAATATCATTATTTTATGGAGAAACTTTAATGAAATCTCTCTCTAGGAGGTACGATAATACTTGGAGTCTCGTCTCCTATTCATGTCTCATATAAAACCGAGAGGTGGGAAACTTAACATCATTTTTCTCATGGTGAAACTAGAACACCGTTATTTTATGACGAATAAAAAAGAAAAACCTATATATATACATGATGATGAAAACAATGCCTAGTATATCAAAATACCATTCACGATCATCATAGGACAAAGTCACCCCAATAAAGGGTCAATTTAGTACAAATGGTTGGATTCCAAAAGTGGTATGAGAGTAATGTTTACAAAACAAAGTTGGGCTTTAGAGAACACATTAGGTCACCCAAATATTAGAAATAGAGGAAGTCAAGTCTCGGCTGTGAGGTCCCCAATATTGGTAACTTCAAGCATGATTGGCTCTTCTTAAGCATTTGTGGCATCTTGATCACTGACAAGAGTCTCCTCTTCGATAATATGTGTCATCTCATCTCCTCCCAAATCAACATTGACACTCTCCTCATTAACGACCTCGCCCCTGATCTCTTCTAAAGCGGATATGGCATTAAGATTTGAAAAACTCATGGCGTTAAGGGTATCGGCCACCTCAGGATATTTGCTGATGAGATCAGGAAATTAGGTGATCAATCGCCTACACGTTGCCTTTGACCCTTTTGTAGATATTAAATGGCATAGATAGTAAACTCCCCATACTCCTCAAACTCCTCCACGATCGCCTCATAACTAGATTTCTATAGATTTTTCTCTACCTTAGTTCACTTCCTTAAGACATCCTTGTGGTCATCCTTCAATGCAATTGTGCGAATTTTATAGCAATCTCGAAGCTTGACCATCTCATCGTCATGAAAGATTTTTTTCTCATCCATCTTTTTATTTATATAATCTATCTTCTACTCGTTTTGTTCAGCTAACTTGATCTTCAACTCATTCTCCTCCGCCCATTGATGAAGGAGATGGAGAGCAAGGATAGAATAAGACAAGGTAGACAGGAGAGATAAAAGTCATTACGTGATGAGACAACACTTCGTAAAAACTATAAAATAAAATTATTACCAAAGTATCCCTATGCATGAAAAGATAGAAATTCGGGTGATATTTTGAGAATTAAATAAACGGCTATCACATGGAGGAGTCACTAAATAGATGACCTCTCGGGATTTCGATTGACTGAAATAACTTAGGGTTGAGGACGAGCTGAGAGAGACGTGTGTCCACTGAAACATCATCAAAAATAGAGATGCCAGGGGAGGTAGTTCTTCTCAAAACTTTAGATTTTTTTGGTTGTTGAGATACAACCCCATGCTCGGTGGCCTCCTTCCTTTTTTTGACCCCTCGGCATTTGGGCCAACAGTTGTAGATTTATGTTTGGTAGGGTCTGTCGACTAAAAAATAGTCTTGCCCTTTGGGTGAGTGAGAAGGTTTTTAGTGATGGGATAAGCCATCTCTAATATATGGTCAGGTATATTCTCGATACGATCTGCAAAATGGAAAAGATCAAGAACTGTCAGTATTGGCTAAAGAATGAGATGGCAAGAAAAGTTAGTAAAAATTTTAATAGCAAAGAATCTTATGAAGAGAATCTAATGGGACTGATCATATTCCTTTTAATTGGAGAACTTTAGGATTAATCAACTCCTCAAATATTACGAGACCATCAATACCTCTCGGTTGGTCAACCCGTTCTTTATTGCTCACACTCAATCTGAGGTCAACCTTGGCCAAGAGACAAACCCTACCCCACTTCCAGGGCATTTTACTTATTTATTCTTCAATGACTCATTGTAGAAAAATTCTCATTATCCCAAAATAAAGAAATACTGAGACTTCCAATCATGATTGGAAGTTTGATTCAGGTGTACGATCTTTCGATTGGGCTTTCATGAGACAAAATCATAACAAGAGGGACTAGATTTTATGGTAACTATTGAGTAACACGCACGAAAGAAATTTGGGAGTAAATCTTATTCGCAGGCAAGCCCCCAAATAAAAATTGCCCCATTATTGTCCTTCAACCGTTAGGGGGTAATTGTGTCGGAGCAAGGCTGATAGCATTAAGAGTGGATATAATTCCTAACCCGAATGGAAGCCTAAAGCCGACCTTAGACATCTGCACATAGACAAAAATCTCATCATTATTTCTTAAGTCATAGGCCCTCTCATCCTCGACCAACATGCTCATGTTTATGTGTGGATCAATATCGTACAAGTGTCACCAGATAATGAGAAGAGTCTCCTGGACATCACTCTTATAAGTTGAGGCAACACTTGTATCCACCTCAAAATCCTCTTCATCCTCATCATCAACAACATGCACTTTACCACGCTCGTCTCGACCAAAAGGAATGTTTACAGACACTATATTTAAAGGCTTGGGCATGACATTTAGTGGAATGTTATCTTAGGTCTCATCATCATAGATATAATAGATTTAGGGCTCATAATCACCATGCTAACGAGATGAGGTACTTGGACAACCTCTGCTATTATACTTAGCAAAATCAAGAGTCTGGGCCAGGTTAGGATGAGAAATAATTACTCTCATGGATTCTTTAAATGAGCCAAGGTTTGTAGTGTTAACTAGAGGGTTAGATCTCTTAGATGGTCTATAACCCTCAAATATGGAATTATTCCCAGTCTAGGTATAACCCCTAGACTCAGACATGACATGGATGCTAATGAAAATAAAACTTATAGAATGAACTTCAAGTTAAATGTCTTGGTGGGGAGTATTGATCAGACACAAATGAGGCAGTATTATCGCCAAGGGTGTCAAATGTGTCGGAGGGAATATCTCTCGATGAGACCTATCATGATTAAATGGGCTTCAATCTCTGGCCTCTCATGATGGATATGGTCGTAAAGGTGTCGTAGCTCAACCCAAGTCTCGTACAGACTCTGGTACATTAGGGAACAGTTCCCTATGAGAGTTGCAGGGTTTAAAAATATCAAAAAGGGTGGTGGATTATTTTTTCATTAAGAAAAACAAAGAGCACTCACGAACACCAAACATAGAAACTGATAATCGAAACTAGGAAAGTCATCGAAAAAGGTCAAACTTCACCAAACCTCACCAAAACTCCTAGTTTCTTATAAATACAAAACCAAAAACCTAACACAACCTAAGAACTACCATAAATCCACACTAACACCACCACAACAGGAGGTGTAAAAACCCAATAAATCGCTAAAAAAATGAAACACCGGAAATGGAAACAAATGACAATGGAAAATAGAGAAGACACAATTTGACGTGTACCTGGAGAAATGAGATGACCGAAAAATGATTAAAAATGCCAGAGAAGGTGATCGAAGGTAGCCAAAGAGATGGAGTCCTAAAGAGAGAAAGGAGGATGATTTTGCTTGAGTTAGAAGGTTTTGTGAAAATGATAGAATTAGGGGGAAAACTCTGGCCTTATAGAATTTCCAACTTGAAAAGAGGGGTAATGATGAATTACAAGTACCAAGGTATATGATGACATGATGGGTTGTGCACGTGGGCCATATGTGCCTTAAATGTCCCACCCATTATACTAGAAATACGCTACCTCTGACACAACTATGGGAAAATCGAAAATTGACAAGTATCTCATAATGGAAGTGATATGATCGTTGCATCCTTGAGGTACGTCTGAAAGCTAATAAAAAAACTAAGCCCCCCAAAGTCATGGCATGCATTCTTTCATCAAACAACACGAGAATTTAGTCAGAGTCATTTTGAAGCCAATAGGGACCAAGTTTAAACCTGATCCTCTTACTAATGTAGAACAATAAGATTTAGGGGTAATTGATATACATAAGAATGGTCTCATCTGGATGACGCCCCAGTAACCAGCCATACTATACTCTCGTCCCATTAATGATATCAACCTTCTCACCTACATTAATGGAAGGGTGTCGGTCTCATATGACACTCATGATACAAGGCAAAAGACTCAAGAGCTAGGGATATATGTGTTAGGTTTAGACGAACATCCGATTCCATCTCGACCACGATCATAGAACCAACCATAAAAAAAACTCTCGATAGAATTGGTACATCCAATGTTGGCCCGAACGACACTTCTTTTTACAAATGCGCTAGCCCAGGCATGGAAAGCATGGACGATTTATCTCAATTATTCCAACACAAAATAGTTTACCAGAATCACTCACCCATGTGAGGTGATATCCATCATGATTACTTTACCACCAGAATGGACATGTGGCACTCTCTTATAAGCCCTCAACATCGGTTGGGCATGGAATGCATGTTGGGGTTGACATTGTGCACCCCTGAACCTATAAAGGCACACTTTTTCTTCATTAGGACCAATTTTTAGACACCTTAATATTACTTTGCTAAAATATTTTTAGATAGAGAAAGATATTAGTTTTGTCTCCCATGGATTATTATGCCTTATTATAGTGAAACACTTTTATACCTTGTATAGTTGACGTAAGCCAACGGTGAACCATTTAAATCTCTGTGTTCATCTCCATCTCTCTCACCTCTTCTACTAAATTACCTGTTAGTTATTCTATCATGTTACATGTGTGCAACACTCATATCCAGGGTGAATCCAGTGTATGATCCTTGTATCATCAAATATAAAAAAGTGGTTTGTGGAATAACAGTGAAAGATAATAAACTTATGGCAAAAATCAAGGGGTTTCCACTAAAAAAATACATTAAGGAACATAACATAATGTATTATAATATTATTTGCATACAATTGAAAAATATATCTCATTAAAATGAAAAATATAAAATTTATTTTTAATGTAAGAAAATTAAAGTTAACTATGTTTTTAATCTCTCAGTTAAAAAGTTACTCATAAATTTAGATACTCTTTATTATTTTTAATTTTCATCATTTATATTATTTACAGGATTAAGTAGTGAATATTGGTTGCGGGTGTCATTCATGTCATATTATATTTTTTCCGTGTACCATTAATACCAAATTCCATTTGTATTATTATGTCTTGTCAAAAATTACATCCTTATATTTTGGCCTTCCCTAATAAAAAATCTTGGAACCCCACTATGGATATGCCATAGCTTGATCGAATATTTATTTAATTTATATGGATAGATATATTAAAGTTTATCTCTCTCTCTCTCTCTCTCTCTTTATATATATATATATGTGTGTGTGTGTGTGTGTGTGTGTGTGTGTGCTCAATCTTACATGTCACACTTAAGGGGCACTTTTATATATACAACTTCATGTGGCGCCCTACTGCATCAAGATTCCATCTTCTCTCCCCAGGGCTTATCACAACTAATATGACATCTCCATGTGCCTTTAGTGGGTCTTATCAACATAAATGATGTGGGTGGTATGCTTTGATTTTATGCTTTCCAAATTAAAAAATAGTCATAAATTTAGAGAATCTTTGTTCTTTTTCAATTTTATCCCCTGTGTTATTTAGTGTAATTAAGTAACGTACCTTGGTTTTAGGTTTCATTCACATTGTATTATATTTAGTTCATGTACTAATGAATACTAAATTTAAGTCGTATTAATATGTCATATAAAAATTACACCCCTTAACTTTTGCCTTCCCTAAACTAAAATCTTGGACCCCCACTGTGGATCTACCCTACCCTATATATTTATACATTATATGTGGATAGATATACTAACGTATATGCATTGATATTAACATATAAATACATTCTCATAAATATCGTATTAAATATATTACACATGGATAAATATATTTATATATATTTACCATACGAACTTACGCTTATATATATATATATATATATATATATATATTTATTAAATATATTATACATTATATGCAGACAAGTATATTGATGTCTGTATGCATTTGTATATGTTCAACTCAAAAACACAAATAAAAAAAATCACACAAATCTAATAGACTCGTTGATCCATTGCAAATTCAAAGTATGGTTTTCACTGACGTGAAGGCTCAGCCACACTAGGTCTTGCCCCAAAATAGATATTTTATACAGAGGTCTCTATAGGTCGCTACCAGTAAAGAAAAATATTCACGAACATTGGGATTCAATACATTTTAACTTGTCTGATCTTGGTATTACCTTCAAGCAAGATTTGCTTCACTGACGTGAAGCCTCAGTGAGCATGGTCGCACCTGGAAACAAATTCACCCGACCGGACAGTACCCATTTTGGGAACTTCCAGTGCCAAAGTCACTGAATGGGTAAGTCGCCAATCCCTAAAACGGACTATGTAATGTACTTTATCTGTTGGGTTACGAGCGGACATTTTACTAGAGGTTTCTAATCTACCATTGTGTGATTCATGTTGAAGCATATACTCGGGAGGTGGGTGTAGGACGGATGATTTTAAAGCAAACTCTGTAACAACCCAAATTTTTTAAATCGAAATTTTTTAAATTTATTTTGGAAATCGGAGAAAAATAAAATTTTGGATTTAATTATTTTTAATAATTAAATATGTCGGTTTTTATATTCAAAACTCGAAAAGCTAGCTTAAAAGACTCCTAATATGAGTATATATAAATCTCGGGGCGTATAGAAGAGTCCTCGAAACATAAAACTCTCTAAGACTCCTCAAAACATAAAATTCTCTAAAAAAAATAAATAAAAATATTCGACCATCCGATCGAGCTGAATTTTTTGTGCAACTTCTTCTCGTCTTCAACTACTACGCTCTTAAATTTCAGCCAATTCCAAAGTCTGATCGTTCGATTTTTTTAAGTATTTGTATCTGATTAGAATTCTTTTCTTAATCAAAGTCTTAATCCTTTATATATCACAACAAATTCGAGACTTGGCTTTTAAAATCACTTTTTCATCAACTTTTCAACCATAAGACCTCTCCAAAATTATTCCCTTTCCTCTATAAACCTAGACCCATTTCCTTCATTTTTCATCCATAGATTTGGAGGCCTATTTGGGGTTATTTTGTGTTGGGGCTATAACGTAACTTGACTATTTTTCGTGAGGGGAATGTAATGGTGCAATTTGATTTTTGAGGAAAATATATGTGATGATTTTGAGGTACGGAACTTACACAATATGCTCCTAAATTTTCTCGAGAGTATTCCGTTTGTTTTTTGTATCAATTGCACTCATGTTGAACTGTGATATTCATTGGAATCCTGAAAAATTATTGAAATCTATTATTTGATTCATTGAGATATATTATATTGTTCATTTGAGCATAGTGTCATTAGATTTTAATATGGCACGGAGAATGGGCATTCGCCAATAGTCCAAAGCCTGTTATATGGCTTTGAGATGCTTAGGGGAGGTGAGGTGAGGCCTGGTGACCCATGGATGTATTGTTGAGAAATTAATATTAATATAATGCTTGAGTATTGCATTTGATTTGTATATGCGCATTCGTATTGTTGCAATTTATTCATTGTGCTAATTAATTTTTAGCATCCATTCTTGTCATATTGTGTACTTCCCCGTATTTTCTTTTAGTGGCAAGCTAGTGTGGATTGGGACGCTATGAAATATTTTGGAGAATAAATTTTAGAGAATGGGTTCGAAGATTTATTTTTGATGTATAAATTAGTGGTGTAATTTTTGTTGGACAATTGTGTATTTTGGGAGAAACATTATTGTAAATCATTATTGTGGAATTAGAAGAATTGTGGTTTTATTATATTTAAATCGTGGAATTTAGATGCTCTATACTTATTTTGGATGGTTTTAGATTAGTTTTATCGTAGTAGCATGCCGCGTATCTCCTTTTGTGTTTTGCGCGGGGTGTTACAACTCCCCATTCATTATATAGAGAAGATCACCAAGAGCTAGGAGCGAATCGGTATTGATATACCGATTCGATCCGAGATCTCTTATTTAATTGCTCAACACCTAACAATTTCTTATCCAACCTAAATATAAAATATGCACTTTGAAACATAAGTTTTATGTAGGAATAGTAAATTACATCATGTATTTGGAAATCTCAAAATCCTCACCGTTAAATTAATTATTTTTCAGGTTTAAAAAATATTTAACCAATGAGGTATATCTAAGTTCTTTACGTGAGTTTTAACTTCATATTAAAAGTCCTAAATTTTGTCTTACTCTAGCAAAGTACCATGATAAAGCTTTGTTGAATTCTAACATTGAAATCTTGAATGTGAATTGTTACGGATACCACTTGGACTAAGACTCAAAGTGGGGTTTGGCTACGAAACAAGACAATACAAAATTTGAGGTCACGTGAGCATACATATGCTCTTACAAAAAAGATAATTTCTTGACTTGATAGTGAACTATTGTAAGTTGTGAGTGCAGATTTGAGGAGGCACCGTGTCGAGTGTGTTTTAGACTTGAGCAACGTGGTTGCTCCTATGTATTCGTCTTTGCAGAATCAAAGTCTGCGTAGTTTATGGGTACGTACGATATGATGGAGAGAGCTCGATTTTTGGTGGTTATGGTGCATGGGGGGTGCCTAATCCAGAGAGCCGCCTCTCAAACGCCTAGTTTTTGTATACATGGGGGGTACCGAATCCGGTTATCCGCCTCCCAAATGCCCATATACCGTATAATAAAACTACAAAAATTCGCTCATCACTATCAAACCCGTGACGGAGCTCCAAGGTGCATAAGGGAGGAGAGCTATATTTCCTCTCCTTACTTTGCCCCCATGACTATCATCCATCAAATGAGGGGGGATACCCTCTTTTATAGAAAAAGTGCCCCAAGTGGGCTTGACACATGTCTTGTAATCTGTGGCACTAAGTGTCCAATATTTATGGTGTCACTTGTCACAATATATTAGGTGGCATATCAAATAATTAATTAAATCATTGCTAGAGCATTGTCTAGTGTATTTCATCAAATGCGGAGTATACACAATATATTAAATTGCACATAATAATATTTCAGCCCGTGTAGGACTTGGATTGTAGTAAAACTTGATAAATTATAAATCAATATTTTATCAAATCTACGGGGTTAATTTATTTGAGTGTTGGTGGTTAATTCATTGAACCCCACTCTACAACCATTATAGGGACCTGGGAACAATGATGAGATGTGCATAGGGAAGTAAAGTGACATCCCCGCTCTCTAAGTGGCATCATTAATCCTAAATATGCCGGAGTCGGTATTTTGTATCTTCTTAAATGGTGGTGGACCAATGGATTAACTTTCCCCCAAATAGTCACATTAATGGATTGGGTGTAGATCCAAACCCTTTGCATTTACCTAGATCTAGATACTATTTTAAAACTTTCTTCTCCAATTTTCCATTTACCTGATTATCTCATTATTGAATGGTTAAGATGTAGATCATGTTTAATTCGATCCCTTAAGGATCTTATTCGATTAACTATAATATATTTTATAAATTAATATGTAATTATATATATATATATATATATGTGTGTGTGTGTGTGTGTGTGTGTGTGTGTGTGTGTGTGTGTGTGATACATAAAGGTATCAAATGTTTTATTTATACTAATCATTTACTATAGTATATTTCAAATTATATTAATATAAGATAAAATATAAGGAAATGGGATAAAATAAAAATAAATGTATTTATTTGTGTGATACCCAGACTCAAACTTGATCCAGCCCGATCTTATACAAAATCTAGATATGAATACAATATTGTATATTCGCTAAAGACCCAAATCAGGATCCAAATATGATTAAGTTATCACTAAACATATTAGGATCACCTTAGATATCGTCCGAACCCAACCCATTAACCGACCTACCCCCAAACCCCTTATTTCTTCATTTATGTTAATTTTTTTAAATAGTTCCAGCACAAGTCGTTCCCAATGTGTGGAATATTGTTAATAGCATCAATCACCTCAACCATCTCTATGACACCTATTTAGAAATCACTAAGATGATGTGCTTGTACCACTTCATTATTATAGAGGACAATGTTTATTACTTGAATGATAAGAAGGCTAAGCATTCTCTAGTTCCAAATCTCCCAAGTTCAAACAAGGATTACTAGTATCATTTCCCATTCTAGATGAGTAACCTCCTTATTTCATTCTTTACTTTCGCCAAATAGGGAGGAGGATATATTTGATTAACCTCGAAATATTGATTAACTGATATCTAGTTTAAATATCTTAATTTTTATTTCTAATTGTTTGCCATTGTCCGTGTTTTGCAGTTGACCATAAGAATCATGAATCTTATCTAAAACAAGTATGATTTAAAAAATATTTGGTCGGTCAAATAGATGTTTTGTATCACTGACCATCCTAGATTGGTGCTTGTTTTACTCTCCTATACCCCATCCACGACCTCCTTTGTCACCACACCTATCGAAAAAGGAACTAAATAGGCATTGAAAGATCATATTCCATACGTTTTCACTATTTATGTTATTTGGATATTGGTCTTTAAGTCTGAACATACTTCTAACTCTTTCATCACAATGACCATTAATGAATTCGTAGTCCCCCTCGACTTATTTTCTTCTCTATTTCTCGAAGATATGGGTACAAAGAAGATTCCTAACCTCATTATTAGTCTCATAAATACTCCTCTACTTCTCTCTAGTAAAAGAAGAAGAAGGAGTCACATATCACGTCTACCCCCACTAAATTTGACGATTCTCCCCAAGAGGAAAGTAACATGAGGACCAAGCTTCAAAGAATTTCCCTAGTTTTTAAGGATAGACATGGAGTTTCCTACAAGGGAAAACGGGTTGCTGAGGATGCTTAGGTGGCATTGTCCCTAAATTTAGTGCTTGGCATCCTTGGGAACTCATAACTAATGCGTGACTAGGTCATGGTCACCGGCTTAAAACATTAGGAGTTGGGCTACCATGGCCCTTAATCTCTTTATCTTAAATAATTTATTGTGAATATTTATTTTTTCTTTTAATGTCTCATAACCTATGACTTGTGTGTTAGATAACAAAATTTCCCAAGAGGGGAGGGGTGGATTAAGATTTTGCAAATTTAAAAAAATATAATTTTATTTTGACAAATTAAATAGTGCATTTTGTTAAATAGTGCACTTGTGTGTTAACAAAATGCGCTTGTGTAGGCCTGTCAATGGATCGAATTTTATCCGAATCCGAATCCGAATATGATCCATTTAAGCAGATATGGATCATGCCTAAAATTTGATTATCTGATTACCCGATTATCCGATTACCCATTTATTAAATGGAGCGGATTTGGATTCATATACTCCGATCCGTTAATAATCCGATCCGATTAATATTTTTAATATATTTTTATATATATAATATATATATATATATATATATATATATATATATATATATATAATTATATATAATGTATTTTTAATTAATATATATGGTATTTAATAATATTTTAAATATATATTATAATAGTTCTTTATTTCATTATCTATATTTTTGGAACATTTGCAAAATAAATTTATGAAATAAGAGTTGAAAATAAAAATGTTGCAAATCAAGTTTAACATAAATGGATAATCGGATAATCGAATCGGATCTGAATCCGTTTAACATAAACAGATATGAATTTGGATTTTCTTGATCCGATTCGATTTATAAACAGATCGAATCCAAATCCATTTAACATAAACGGATATGGATTTGGATTTGTCTGATCCGGTCCAAATCCGATCCGTTTACAGGCCTACACTTGTGTGTCAAATAGTGCATTTGGTTTTTTATTTTAGACTTTTTGACTGATGGTATAGTCTAATAACGAAGCTAAACTGGCAAAAGTCGAAATAAATGAAAAAATGGTGCAAATTCTGAAGGAAAACAAAATGGTCAGTAAGGTCCAATAACGAAAACTAAAGTCGAAATGCCTATAATATTAATCATCCACATAATCACATTTTGATCCATTTTATAGGTGTTCACATATCTAGATGTTGATTTTTCTTGTCTATTGCCTTTATTACATATTCATTATCATTATGAGTGATTTTTTTATTCTATAACATTTCTTTACACATATTTGGAAAATATGAGGGTTAGATTGATATTTTCTTCGATCGTCCAATTTTCAATCTTGCATTTTATTGTCTATGGCACGACAATAGAAGCTTGGTCCTATCCGAGGTGGAGAAAAAAATACATGAGAGATATCTTCCACTGAAGGTAGACGTTTATCTTAACGGTGTACGACACTGAGTTATTATGTCCCTAATGCACCAACTATTGAGCGATCGACGGTTGAGCTACCATTCACATTACACGTGACAGAGAACCATTTCATGGATCCTTTACCATGCATGTTGTCCAGATTGAGAGGGTCATGCACTTTGATCATCTCGAGAGGAATCTAAAGGGAATATACTATGCCCTAGACTTTTACCTTAAACATGCCTTTAGTCCCTTGAATAGATAGCAATGTTAAATAAATCCTAGACTTAACCAAATTACCAAAATAACCTTGAAGAAAACTTTAAGATAACTTACACTTTTCTATATCAACTGAACCCTAACATTCACTCAATGTTGAATCAAATTACTTACATTTTGTAGGAATATTAAGAACCAACCTGTTAAAATTGAATAATTTTCACATAAGCCACTAAACGTTTATAAATTAACTTAAATCCTTAAAACTTATTTAAATACTATCAAAGGACCAAAACCAAAACCAAAACTTATTTACCCTTTTCCCCTAGTGACATGGCACCATCAAGAAAATCAGCGTAGCTTGTACCACGTGGGTTAAACATGATACCCATTTTATATCCAATAAAACCTTAGTGAAAAATTATACAATTCAACCTCATATTAACCTCTAAACCTTCCAATCAGCCCCTCTCCACAAACCCTCTACATACCCTTTTTTACCTCAGTAGAAAACCATCCCAGATGACAACCATTTCAAAGTAAAGCTTCTCTATTATTTTATGTATGAATGCTTGTTTCTTCAATTTGGTTATATTTCTGAATATATATATAAAGTAGAATTATGAGTTTTCACATGAATGTTAATATATTTATTTACTGAAATGGCTCAAAAATAAGAAAACTCCATTAAAGATTGAGCTTCAATAGTGGATTTTGCTTCCTTGGCTTTGAACCAGCTTCAAAGCGAGGTACGTTGAGATTAGGTTCTAAGGATCGTAGGTTTAAAGTTTAATTAGACCAAAATCTGGTTTTCATACCCCAAATCGAAGCTTGAAATTTTTGGCCCTGAAAATTTCAGAAAACTAATTCGAGAGTTTTACTCCACTAAAATCCCTCAAACCAATCTTATTCTTCCACATTTTTATATAAAGTAGAACCCTTATGGTGCCGAAATAGGAATCATAGCTTTCAGTTACTTATATTTTGTCAAAATTTTACCATTTTTACAGAAAACCAATATCTCCATGTAGCCCACCAAAATTCTTAAAGCCAATATGGTTGGATTCCTCTTAAAACATTAGGCAACTTTCATTCAGGAATAAACTTAAGAAGATTTCTAAAACATTTCAAATTTTATGTCCAAACTTTAAAACCCTAAATTCAAACTATCAAAGGTTGAAGACGATTGGGTTCCACGCACACGAGTGAGAGTTAAAATAGGTGCGTGATTATTTTGACTCAACACGTGAAGGCGCGTCTCCAATCAGAAAATTCTGATTTTTTTTCAAAAATTCTATTTTTTAATTCTGGACAAAATAGTATATTACATCACCCTAATTGGATCCCTGGAACGCATTTTCTTGAGAAAATTAGTTTTAAGAAAAAAAAATTAAGTTTTAGTTTACACATTAACCCCTGGCTATTTTTCAAGTATTTTAAAATGACCCCAAACTATTTCCTCAATTTCTTTAGCTTAAATAAAGCCAAATCGTCTTCTATCACGAAGTTCAAATCCAACTAGAAATTTAGGAAACATTAATTATAAGACCTTAAAATTATAACCCTCCTTGTTTACTTTACACTGCAATTAATTTTAGTTTGGTATCTTACTACATCACAGAAGCATTATATTATGCATGTATGACCTACTTACACTCTCCATGGTTTCAGACTTACCAATCAGCACCGTGAATTAGACGTATATGCCTGAAATCCATAGAAATTTCAAAGTAGGTGGTTTTAATTTCAGTATTAACATTGAGCTTATGTCTTTCACAATTACTGATTGTTATATCACTCTATGATAATGTTGAACTCATATTTCACATACAAACTCATTTGTGTAGTTAATGTTTATTCCGTATATTGATTCTCTCAAGATTTCAGTTATTCCTAAAATCGATAAACCGTTATAACTTTCTACTCAGTAAAAGCCACTTAACTCTTTTGTTTACCTTTAGTTAGGTATAGCCTTGCGATCTACTATAATTGCATATTACCCTACAATTTATAAGCCATTATCAGTGAAACCACTAGTAGCATATCTACGATTCATGGATTAATCCCCGGTATACCACGGTAATTCTAATTGGCCTTTAGGACTTCGTTGTTGAGTGCCTAGTTTTTATTTTCTACCTACTTATAAGTGTCACTCTAGCTGAGTGTACCAAGCCTTATTATGTTTATTATTTCCCAATATTTTGGATTGCTTGTCCAAGTATATATTATGCTTTGGACGATATTTTAATGGTTTGTCTATGCAATGAAAGCCCCTATAACTAATAATGTATACGCTATCTTATTATAGTCTGAACCCTTAATTTGTTACACTCTACCATATCATTCATTTACATATCATTAAATTTGAGTATACCCGTGACAGTTCTATGATATTTCAATTGCCTCTAGATTTTATGACCTGAATATTAAATCCAATTACTCTCACACAATACATTTTTCTCCCATACCTTGTATAGAAACAAAAAGTATCTACTTGTCATGTTCGCTTAATTATTTTCCTTCCATATGCACGATGAGCCTGAAGAAGATGAGATACCTCCAACAAGTCAGGACTTTTATTCTATTTTACCTAAAAAAATCTTTTCAGTTACGTACATATGGGTGGTAGCAGACAAAGATGGTAGTCCCCATTGGAATATTTACACCGCAACTTATCAGCTCTTATGATTCCCAAATGTTTTCTACCAGTTTTACCGTATATATGGAATGTACTAATAAATAATGTATTTTTGTTTATTTCCGACTCAGTTATGTAATAAGACGTTAGGCAACTACCTAATAAAAATCTTTTAAACTTTCGTTGCCTTTAATTTAATTGTTATATTTATTTTATTCTTTACTCACCATTATAAACATAGAATTCGAGGATGTGACAACATGGTATCAGAGCATCAATGGGTTTTATGCCTATACGGGACCAAATACAAGGATCTTTCAAATACGATTTATATGATTATTCCTATGAACTTTTCCTTTATCACATTGGTTACTCATATTGTTTTGCCGTAATGAATATTTAGGATGATATCTACTATGAAATTTGTGATTCGACTAACGGAAGGTTCAAGGGAGCAATTAAAGAAGTCTGGTATGCAAAGATTTTCCAACACATAAGGAGAATCGATCGTGATTGGGATATTAGGACTTCTGAAATCAAGCACAATCTACTTATTAGTCGCCTTATGGGAGGGGCTCAAATAACCCGAGAGATTCTCCAAAGATCTTGACACTCTTCAATAAGAAATCTATGTTGTATGGGATGTCTTACCACCCAATGAAGTTAAAATTACTCCCCTGGATGTGTCGACCGACTATGGTTCTCTTTCTCCCGCTACTACCATCATTAAGCCCGTGAGTACCAATTCATCCCCTGATGATTCAGACTCCTCTGAAGATGACCCAGATCCCTAGATAGACCAAATGGTTCCTCAAATGGCTTAAAAACTATCAATGGAATATGGATGTAAATAAATAAAATCTACAAGTGTGCAGTGTGCGTAAACGAAACCAATATTCCCTAATGACTGCAGTAGTTTAACTAATAGTTCATTTGCATTTCTTAGAATTATTTTGTTATAAATTAGGTTAAATTAGGTTTGACGGTTAGGTAATATTTTTTTTTTTGCCTATATAATACTATGTAACCCAATGTGATATAATAAAATAAGTATGTTGCTATATCTTTACTTAGAATTTATCTTATGCACCATGACCACATTGAAGAGCCACCCAGGATACTTAACATCCTCCATGAATTTGTCATTCTGGAGCTTCCAAACTTTGTCCTAAATTGTTGTGTTCTTTTCAGTATAAAAGACTTATCTCTTCCATTTGACTGATTTAGCGCCCTCTACTATGCTCAACTCGTGCCATATGAATTTAGGGTCAATCCCGGGCATGTCTTCATGGCTCCAGGAAAATATAATCTTCCATTATCGAAGGAAGTTGAGCAAATTCTTCTTCAAGTTTGGGACTAGGGATGGCCCAATCTGGATGGTCTTCTTAAGATGTTCAACGACGACAGTTTCTATTTCTTCGGCCACTTGTCCTTAACTAACTTTTCTTCGTTTAGTGGATAAATTATCTCAATTCGATGAGGAATGGTTAAATTTTGCTTCTCTTCCTGGTCGACCAAAGTGTAATAACACTCACGAGCCTCAACTTGGTTGTCGTTGACCACTCCAACATCAAAATGGGTTGGGAACATCCAACATTGATGAATAGTTGAGGGCACAACCTCAAATTTCTTCAGACCTACTCTCCTGAAGATGACATTGTAAGCTAAGAGAATATTTTTCCTCAGGACAAAGAAATGGACCATTTATGTTTAATATGTTGTCCAGACACTTAGTATGACTTCCAATTCTACATTTCCCAAGGGATTCACCTTCTCTCCTGAGAAATCGATCAAGGGTAGATGATATGTAATTAATTTGTTACACCAGAGCTTTAACTTTCAGAAACAAATATAGAACATGACATCTGCAGAGCTACCATTATCTATCAGACCTTATTTTCGTGGATCATTATTGTGATAACCATAGGGTTATCATGTGGGTATAAGACTCCAAAAAATCATCCTTATAAAATCCTACAATGAGATGATCTTTATTTTCCATCCGAGAGCGAGTGTTCATGTTTCCTATCAGGTTGAGTTACCTGATATGAGTGTAGGCTTTTGCCTCGTTCAGATAGGCCTTCATTTTTGCTAACTTTTCCCCTCCTCTATTATCTTCGCCAATAATGAAATGGCATCCAAAGGACATTATCTTAACCTCCTGAACCGATTCCCTTAGCTTCTTTGGGAGATTTGAATTTTCGTTAGAATTTTCATTTTCCCCTTTATCTTCTCATCAGTCTTGTTGTAAGTGGATTCTGATAATTTCCTAGGCTTTCGAACGTCTGCATCGTCTCAACTATCTATATCCATGTACCTAGATAGATTGAACTTCCTAATGAGTCTTTTTATCTTATTTTTAGGTAAATACAGTTATCCATGTTGTGGCTATGATTTTCGTGAAATTTACAATACTTTTTTTTGTCGCGTCTGTAGACACCCATCCTAAGACCACCCCTAAGCACCTCCTTAGGTCACTAATACTCACATATTCACCACAAACCCTAGGTAATACTTTGAGTACATATATGGAGGCCACCGAGAGCTCCCAGGCCCCATTTCACTTTGGTAAATGTTCACCCCTTAGAAAAACTCAATGATATCTCGAAAAACATTGAATTCCCTTTCAACCTGTCCATCTCGTCCTTGAATCGGACCTACGATCCGGATGAACAGTCCATTTTACCTCAAAAACTGATATGTACACCACCAGATGCTCCCAGGCCCCATTTGACTCTGGTCAATGTAACACCCTGTATTTCTGTGCATGTAATATTTAATTAATTCGAAAATTTTTAAATTACTTGTGCATCGTAATTTAATTGAATTAATTATGGTAATATTTATTTAAATATTAATCGGAGAGTGAATGGTTAATATTTAGGGAAATTTAATTAGTAAGTGAATAGTAATAATTTATTTACGTCATAACGTGTATTAGTGACATGGAATTTATTTATCTCATCTGGGAGTCGGTATAGACTAATTTGGGTGTGAGATAAGGATTTTTATAAATTAATTCGAATGTCAATTTTGAGTGCATGGTTGAGTCCGAATGGGCCGAGATAGTCGGAAAAGTGTAATCGGGAGTAGTAAACGGGTCACGGGACATTTTTAGGCATAACCTGGCCCACACGGGGCTATTTGGGTCACTTGGGCTTGGCCCATTAGGCTAAAAACGGGATTTGTGTTTTAAGACCTAAATTTAAGAGTGGGGAACGACAGAGAAACGTAAACTTAAATCTAAGAAATTGGGGAGAAAGTGAGAGGGAGCAGTTAGAGAAAATTTGGGGATCTTTTGGAGATAAAATAAGGAGCGGATTGGGTGCTCATCATCAAGCTTGCCTCTACACCAATGAATCAGACCCAACAAACCCCAAAAGTCAAATGGTTAACTTGCTGTGATGTTTATTTATGATATCCAATTCATATTTTTGTGATGTGTAAATCAAAATTCGTTTTGGGTGTAAAAGGGTATGAAAAGGGGTTTGTGTATATAGAATAAATTAATGGGAAATTAATGTGGGAATTTATTTTGTTACATAGTTCTAAGATAATTTATTCAGATGTGACAACCCAGTAGAAATTTATTAACGAATTTGGGATAAAAAGATGAAATTGGGACTGAACGAGTAAAGACCCAAAATTTCCCAAATTCGGAAAAGTAGAGATTTGTGAAATTTAATTTGTATTTTAGGTTCTAGGGGAGGTCCTAATTACGTTCCCATAAGATTAAAATCTTGTGTATGCTTGAAATGAACCATAGATGAGTTTGGAGATTAGAGGAATTCGTTAATGGTAGAAACAGGAAATCGGAGAAGATGAAGACCTGTTCGATCGATCGATCGATCGATGGGAATTTTTGATAGTTTGGCCTTGGGAGTTTTAGGTGGGATTTTCTTTTAGTTTAATTACTACCAAGTCTAATTAAGGGAGAAAATTTAATTGGGGAGGTTAATATCCTCACAATTATAGGGGCATATAATTGGGAGTGGTGGGGTAATTAAGTGTAAGACTTGCGTATAAATTTTGAGAATAAATTCTGAGAAATAAAATAACAAATTGGGTGAATAAGTTCGGGTATAGTAGTAGGGTGACACTACTCACTTAAATTAATTACGGATGAAAAACTAATTAATTTGGATTCGGGAATTAGAATCGGGGGTTATATTAATTTCGGGCCACGAGAACGAGCCGGAGTATATTGGTTGGGTGACACCAATCATAATTTAATTAATCAATGTGAAAATTAATTAATAATCAGAGTTGGACCATAAACTCGAGATACTAAGTATAGGCTACTGTTACGGACTCAGTGCACGGTAAAGTCGGGATATTTTATATTTATATATATACGGTGCGCGATAGTATATATATGGTGCGTGCATATAAATATCAGTGATTAGATATTATTAATATATATACTCTAGTGCTATCGGAGGAGGTTGCGCAATGTGGGTGAATCCTCTAGCTTGAGGAGTAGGGCGAGTATATCTCAAGGTCATAGCATCCGTTATATGGGTGATGGGCTTATCTCACTTTCAGGGAAGTAATATGACCGCCTCCATTTTGTTTATATTTTTGGTAATTTGGTTATACGTATATAATGGGATAAATAGTTATATACAGGTCATTAAATATATGTAGTGAATTTTAAGTAATTATATATGGGGTATATTCAAAATGAATCGTTCGTCCATATCATAATTCAAAATCGTGCACAGGGCGGACAGTTGGAAAGGGTATTCAGTGCCTTTTAGAAATTCATCCAGTCTTGTTAGAGATGAAGAGTTGACTTTGGTCAAACAGAGCCCAGGAGCGCCCAATGATCTTCGGATCAATTTTAAGGAAAAAACTTATCGCACGTCCAACGGTTTATGCTGTTTTGTGCATGGGGCAGATCGTTGGAAAGGGTTTTCAGTGAACTTTGAAGATTCAAAGAGATTTTACTCTGATGATGAATTTGACCAGAGTCAAATGGGTCCCAGGAGCGCTTGATGGCCTTTATACCGGTACTCGGAGTATGACTTAGGGTTTGTAGTGGAATATGGAGGTACTAAGGACCTAAGGAGAGACTTAGGGGCTCCTATAATGTGGTGTCTACAATACCTCGAAAGGAGACTCTAAAGTAGAGACTGTGAAAGATGAGGTTAGCTCCTCTAAGTTTATTAGGACTATTGGTATATCTTTTGTTGGTCGAGCAATAAACTAAGTGATTGAGCTTTGGTAATCTAACAATATTGAAGTTGAGCGAGGATTAAGTGCTCCAAGTCTTTGTTGGATAGACCACACAAGCTTAAAATTGCCAAAATTCACGTCTGATTCAGAGGGAATATCCATCTTTATTCTCTTTGCCAAACACAACACAAAAACATTGATCAATAAATGAATGAGTTGAAAAGGACCAAATAAATAATCTAAAAATTAAAAGAATCTTGACCTATGCCATGCTCTTCCTGAGGAAAACGAAACTCGGTGTATTGTTCACCCTCAAGAAGAGGGGAAAACTGCCAATTCTTAATAATTAAACCATAATCCCAGTAATCTTTGTTGGAGTTAGGCAAATTAACCACCAATGCTCTATTGGAATATCTTGTGTTCAGATAATATATGTTGTTAGTTGTGGTCCTCTAACTATAATAGTACAATAATTTTGTTATGCCTATGTGGGTTCTACCAATGGAACCCAGGAGGAACGATCTATTCCATAAATGCCTAATCCAACTACAACTGAGGAAGGAATTTTATATTGTCTATAAGAATTAATTGTACTAACCCAGTGATAACAGAATATGCCTCCACCCCTCGTTAATAATGATCTATCAGAAGAAACTCGAAGAATGAATGCCCTTAAGGAACTTTTTAGACAAAAAAACCCGCATTATTTGGGAATTTGGCATAATTGAAGTAGAAAGATGGATTCGTTAGACACTTAAGGTACTTAAAGGGGTAGGCATTAACCTTGAAGTTAGGGTAAGATTGGCTTCATACCTATTCTAAGGAGAAGGAAAATTCTGGTGGCTGTCTATTCTACGTTCCCGAAATTTGAATTAACTAACCTGGGAGAAGTTCGAAGAAATTTTCTTGTAGAAGTACTTTTATGAATCTGTAAGAGATCAAATGACCATATGTTTCCTAAGCCTACAACAACAACAGATGACGGTAGCCCAGTATGAGGCTAAATTCACTGAATTATCCTGATATGCTCAAGAATACGTGGACACTGAATTTAAAAACTGCAAGCATTCCAAGTGAGGGTTATGATAAAACACTAAATCTTACGTCATTCCTTTACAAGTTCGAGAATTTAATCGGATGATCGAAATAACATCCCTTATAGAAAAACATCCTGCCTCTACCAATACGACCTGAACCTCTACTCCTTCTTGAAATCCCTATGTTATTAGGAACCAGCCAAATCAACGAGATCATCCCTATAAAAAGCCCAAGGATGGCTGAGTGTTCAATTAGATTCAACACAATCACAGTAGGCCTATGATGCGTTGTCATGAATGCGACTAAATAGGATATCTTAGATCCCAATGCCCTATTCTACACATGCCTTTTCCTTTTACTTTCCCCAACTTTATCAAATTTCCTTTTAAGAATCAAACCAAAAACTCTAACTAGTTACTACAGCAAAATCCTTGTGAAAGAAAGAAAGAACCTTGCAATAAGACCCAAGGTCTAAACTCCTCCTTTCTCCCAGCGAAAAATCCAAATTATTATGGTGTAGCCGAAGGTAATCTTCCTTTTTATAATATTCTTGAACATATATTATTTGATTTTGGATCTGCCCATTCTTTGATTAGTCACGTATGTATGACTCATCTATAATTATACTTTAGACCATTATCTCACCCTTTTACTATAGAATTGCCAACAGGAAAGATGGCCATTACCGATAGGATTTGTAAACGTCATCCTTTACATTTTAGAACCACGACCTTGATCATAGATGTTATAGTTCCCGATTTAACAGAATTTGATTTAATAATAGGAATGGACATGCTATCCTCAAACTTTTATCACATTTACTGTCATGCAAAGATGTGACATTCAAACCACTCCATCAAACTTTGTTTCATTTTCAAGGGCGAAATTCCCACCAACCTCTACTTTTTTGAACGAGTGAAAAGAAACCTCCTCCCTTTCTAACATATTAATCAGGTACAAAGATGTATTTCCCAAAGATTTACGGGGAATACCCCCACCTTAAGAAATTGAATTCTTTATCACTCTATTGCCAGTTACCTCCCCTATCTCAATACCCCCTTATCGTATGGATCCTCTAGAATTACGAGAACTTCGGACATAATTGGATGACCTACTCAGAAAAGGATTTGTAGGGCCTAGTACATCACCTTGGGGAGCTCCAATTTTATTTATACGAAAGAAAGATGGATCTTTTTGGTTATATATCGATTACCGTAAATTGAACCAAACGACCATCAAGAAGAAATATCCATTTCCAAGAATAGGTGATTTGTTTGACCAATTGAAAGGGTCAAAGATATTTTGAAATTTTGATTTAAGATCTGGCTACCACCAACTTCGTGTTAAGGAAGAAGATATATCCAAAACCGCTTTCTGAACAAGATACAACCATTTTGAGTTCTAATTTATGTCCTTTGGAATAACGAATGCCCTGTCGCTTTCATGGACCTAATGCATAAAATATTTTTCCCTTTTCATCGGTTCATGATCGTCTTTATAGATGGCATATTAATTTATATAAAGACCAAGAGTGAACATGAAGAGCACGTATGTATAGTGATAAAAGCCATTCATAAACATCAGTTGTACGCAAAGCAGAGTAAATGCAATTTTCTCATAAAGGAAATAAGTTTCCTTGGACATATAGTCAATGAAATAGGTATATAAGTGGACCCAGTCCCAGCCATCGTAGTACTCAAGTGGCCTCAACCTACCACCATCACAAAATTACGTAGCCTTTTAAGATTAATCAGATATTATCGATGCTTTGTGGAATGTTTTTCTCTAATTTCCCTGCCCTTAATGAAGCTAACCTTAAAGGATGTTCAATTTATATGGACTTCCGAATGCGAATAAGCCTTTTGTACATTGAAGGAAAAATTAACCATTGCCCCCGTACTAACCATTCCTTCTAGTAATAGCAGCTACGATGTCTACAGCGACGCTTCATTACAAGGACTTGATTGTGTATTGATGCAACAAGGGAAAGTGATCGAGTACGGATCATGACAATTGAAAATTCATGAGCGTAACAATCCAGTACACGACTTGGAATAGACACAGTAGTCTTTGCCCTCAAAATTTGGAGATTTTATCTCTATGGAGAAGAATTTTAGGTATTTTCTCATCATAAGAGTCTTAAGTACATCTTCATGCAAAAAGATCTTAACTTTCGGCAAAGACAATGTAGATAATTTTTAAAAGATTATAAGTTTAACTTACTTTACCATCCCAGAAAAGGTAATGTTGTCACTGATGTCTTCAGACATAAAACCTAGGGAAATCTCCATAGTATGTTTGTGTTCTTAGAAACCGTTGGAGATTACAACCTATAACGAGACCCCTCCAATACCCAAGTTAATTTACAAAACATTATGCTCATCCCCTTATAGACAAAATAACCATTGATCTTCAAGATCAAGATAAATTTTTTAATTCACAGAAGAAAAACCTTAGAAACAATCTTCCTGAAAGTGATAGAACTTTAGACACTGAGCGTGGATTAAAATTCAAAAATTGAGTATGTGTTCCTTTTATCACCTCATTACGAGAATAAATCCTACAGGAGGCTCTCCATTCTAAATTCATGAATCACCTTGGATGCAACAAGATGTATCAAAATCTCAAACAACATTATTAGTAGCCCAGTATGAAGAAAGATATTGTATAGTTCATAGCAAATTGTCTACTTTTTTAATAGTGAAAATTGAACATCAATATCCCAACGGTTTACTGCAACTACTCCATATCCCGAAATGGAAATGGGATCATATAACGATGGACTTTTTCAGCGAATGGCCTCAAATTTCTCAAGGATACAATACGATATGGGTTATCATCGACCGTTTTACAAAATTTTCCCATTTTCTACCAACTCGATCCAACGAATCCTTCCAATAACTAAGTTAATTGTACATCAAGGAAACTGTTAGGCTACAAGGAGTCTATTTCCATTGTATCTGATCGAGACCCCATATTTATCGAAAGGTTTTGGCAAGCTTAAAAAAACTCCTTAGGAACCAAACTCTACGTAAGCACTGTTTTTAATCCCTAAACCGACGGACAATCCAAATGCATAGATTTTTTACGAGCCTATACATTAGAATTTCCTGGCTCATGGAATAATCATCTTGCCTTCATCAAATTCTCGTATAATAGCAATTATTAGGCCAGCATTTAGACTACTCCGTATGAAACCCTCTATGGACGACCTTGTCATTCGCCCCTATGTTGGAATGAATCAGGAGAAAATAACACACTTGGACCCATAATCATCATTAAAACCATAAAAAATATTCGTCTTATTCGAGAAAGATTACATTCATCCCAGAGTTGATAAAAGAGTTATGCCACTCGTCGAAAACCCCTGGAATTCCAAGTAAATAATTAAGTTTTCTAACGAGTATCTCCAGGAAATGGGAAAATTAGCACCTCGCTACGTTGGTATTTTTTATATTAATCAAACGTATTGGACCAGTAGCATATCTTCTGGAATTACCCCTGAACTATCTAATATATGTAATGTGTTCTATGTTTTATAATTGCGAAGATACATCTCTGATCCAAGTCACATAATCACTTAGAAGAATACGGTAATTGAATCCAACCACAATTTTGAATAAATCCCTATTCAAATTCACGATCAATAAGAAAAAATTCTCCGACATAAAACCAGTCAAAGTTTTTTGGCAACACCATGGAACTGAGGAGGCAATGTGGGAAACAGAGGACACTAAGAGACAACAATATCCTTCGCTTTTTCCAGGTAATTTTGAGGACAAAATTTTTTTAGTGGGAGAGAATGTAACAACCCACTCTAAAAATACCGAAAACATGTATTTACTCCCTTGAATATATGACTTTTACCAAATTACTAAAATGCTCTTAAACAAATTTTTTAGATAACTTACACTTTTCATATCATTTAAACCCCAACTTTCACTCAAATTTTACTCAAATGACTTATATTTTATATGAATATCAAGAACCAACCCAGTAGGATTAAATAAATTGCACATAAGCCCCTAAAATTTTAAAAACTAACTTAAATACTTAAAACTTATTCAAAAACTATATAAGGATCAAAACCAAAACCTGAACTTATTTACTCTTTCCCCCTGGTGACATGGGACCAGCTGGACAACTAGAATGACTTATACCATGTGGGTTAAACATAATACCCAAATATACATCGAATAAAACCTTAGTGAAAAATTGTGCAATTCATCCTCATCTCCACCTACAAACTTACCAATCAATTCCTCTCCATAAACCCTATAAATACCCTCTTTTACCTCAGTAGAAAACCATCCCAGATGAGAACTATTCCAAAGTAAAAATTTGATAGTTTGTGATTTTCTATGGTTTTATGCAAGAATGCGTGTTTCTTCAATTTGGTTATGTTTCTACATATATAGAGAGTAGAATTATGAGTTTTCATATGAATGTTAATGTAGGTATGTACTAAAATGTCTCAAAAATCAGAAAACTCCATTAAAGCTTGAAGCTCAATGGTGGATTCTGCTTCCTTGACTTTGAACCAGTTTCAAAGCGAGATAAGTTAAGTTTAGGTTCTCAAGAACCTAGGTGCAAAATTTAATTGGATCAAAACTTGGTTTTCATATCCCAAATTGAAGCTTGAAGTTTTTAGCCCTAAAAATTTCAGAAAACTAATTTGAGAGATTTACTCCACTAAAATCCATCAAACAAGGCTTATTCTTTAGCATTTTTTATATCGACCAGAATCCTTATGGTGCAGGTCATAGATTTTAGTTACTTATATTTGGTCAAAATTTCACTATTTTTAATGAAAACTAGTAGCTCTATTTAGCCCACCAAAATTCTTAAAATCAATATGGTTGGATTCCTCTTCAAAAATTTAGCAACTTTCATTCAGGAATCAACTTAAGGGGATTTCTAAAATGTTTCAAATTTGAGGTCAAATTTTTAAAACCCTAAAGCCCACTGATGAAGGTTGAAGACGATTGGGTTCCACGCGTGCGAGTGGGAGTCAAACCTAGTGCGTGATTAATTTTAACTTAGCGTGTGAGGGCGTCTCTCCAATCAGAAAATTTTAGATTTTTCTTCAAAAAGTTTTTTTTCTAATTATGAACAAATTGATATATTACATCACCCTTTTTGGATCCCTGGAAAGAATTTTCTCGAGAAAACTAGTTTTAATTTACACATAGACAAGTACTTAAGAATGACCCCAAACTTTGTCCACTATAAAACCAATGCTAAAATAAAGCGAATGCTAAAACTATTTCCATAGTAATAATAATAATAATAATAATAATAATAATAATAATAATAATAATAATAATAATAATAATAATAATAATAATAATAATAATAATAATAATAATAATAATAATAATAATAATAATAATAATAATAATAATAATAATAATAATAATAATAATAATAATAATAATAATAATAATAATAATAATAATAATAATAATAATAATAATAATAATAATAATAATAATAATAAAGGATTGAGATTAAGGTATGTGATGTAATAAAATAAAGTGCAAAAGTATAAATAAAGCAACTAATGCTAAAATAAGAGAATATAAAGATAAGGGTGGAGAATTGGACCTCCATACAAAGACTTGAAGTGGATCTTGATTGTAGATGCACTGATCTCAGAACGAGATGACGGTGGTATGAGGAGATGGGTGATAATTTAATAAATCGAGTATGAAAAGTATGGAATTATTGAAGGAAATGGGCTTTTTAAGCAGAGAACACCTCTGAATTTGAGAGAATGTTCTCTGAATTGCTGAGAGGGATGTTCAGGGGTGCTTTTCAAAGTGAGGTTATGGCCTCTATTTATAGGGAAAAGGGGGTGCCGATCGGCAGGATCTTGGACCTGCCTATCAGCATAGAACCCCAGGCACACTGTCGATAGGAAGGGTCATGGGGGTGCCATTCGGCAGTTTGAGATAGATTTTTTGAAAAAATGATCATAAAATGCGAGCCATAAGTCAGAATTCCGCACAAGGCAGACCGTTGGAAAGGGTATTCAGAGACCTTTAAGAATCCATAAGTTGTTCCTAGGTTCAAGAGTTGACCAAAGTCAAACAAGGCTCGGAAGCGGTCGTTGGTCACTAGACAACAAATTTTCTAAGGAAAACGGATCATTCATCCTAGTAGTAAGGTCAATTCACGCACGAGATTGACCATTGTAAAGGGTATTTTTATCTCTACAGGATTTCGTTTAACTTTATTCTGCTTGAAGAGTTGACCAAGGTTAAACGGTGCTCAGAAGCGCCCAGTGACCATTCGGAGTATAATTGGTCATTTGTTACTGTAAAGTTGATTCGTGTATGGAGAAAATCATTGGAAATGGAATTCAGAGTCCTTTAAATATTCATTCAGATTTTTTCAAGTTGGAGAATTCATCGGAGTCAAATGGGGCTCAAGAGTGCCCGATGGCCTCCAAATTAATTTTTAGGGTAAAACAAACCGTTCGTCCAAACCGTAAGGCCGATATGTGCACGAAGTAGACCATTGGAAAGAGGATTCATATCACTTTGAATATTCATTGAGCTTTTACTCATAGGAGAAAGGTGACCGGGGTCAAACGGGGATCGGGAGTGCTCGGTGGCCTCTAGATCGGTTTCGATGGTAAAATGGAACGTTCGTCTGAACCGTAAGACCGATTTGCGCAAGGGGTGGACTATTGAAAAGAGGTTTTAGAGAACTTCAAAGATTCATTGATTTTTCACTCAGGTTCGGAAGTTAATTAGAGTCAAACGTGTATCAAGAGCACCCAGGAGCCTCTAGATCAATTTTCGAGGTAAAATACAATGTTCGTCTGAACCATAAGTCAGATTCACGTATGGATAAGACCGTTATAAAGTGGATTTAGAGCCCTTCAAAGATTCATCGAGATTTTTCTCCGAAAAGGAAGTTAATAAGAGTCAAACGAGTGCCAAGAGCGCCCAATGGCCTCTAGATTAGTTCTCAAAGTAGGACCTAGGGTTTGCGATGAATGATTGAATATTGGGGACCTAAGGAGGAGCTTAGCCTAGGATGGGGTGTCTACAGTAGAACGAGTGGCACGACCACCTCATGCACATTCCACGTAACACGTATCAATCGATCGCGCAGTCGCAGGACTACTAGTTTGAGAATAAGACACGAATTTTAAAAACTGGCACATTTAGCTTGAAAATTGAAAACGTGCCATGAGGGGGAGAACACCCTCAACTTCCCACAAATAGAAGTGCGAGTGACATGAACACCTCATATGCATCCAACGTAGAACATGACAATCGGTCGCGCAGTCGTGGGACAGTCGATTTTTTAATAGGACACAAGTTTAAAAACATGAACACTTAAGCTTGAAAACGTGTCATGAGGGGCGTACACCCCCCAACCGATGTGAAACAGCATCGTGAGTGGCACGAACACCTCGTGCGCGTCTAACGTAACATCCAACAACCGAACGTGCAGTCACGGGACTAGCAGTTTGAGAAAAGTACACGAATTTAAAAACATGTACACTTAGGCTTGAAAATTTAAAACGTGTCGCGAAGGGCCGAACGCCCCTAGCAGCCCCCAAACAGCACCGCGTTTGGCATGAATACCTCAAGTGCGTCCAACGTAACATGTTGCAATCGACCATGCAATCGTGGTACTCTCAATTTGAGAATAGAATACGAATTAGAAAATAACCCCTCTTAGGCGGAAATCATACCGCAAGGGCATGAACACCCTCCATCGCCACTAAATGCACTGCGAGTGGCACTAACACCTTGTGCACTTCCAACATAACATCTAGCAACCGGCTGCGCAGTTGCGACACTCTTGGTTTGAAAATAGTACATGAATTTGAAAATAACCATACTTAGGCCAGAAACATGCCGCGAGGGCACGGACACCCCTAACCTCCCCCAAATGTCACCACGAGTGGCACGGACAACTCGTACGCATCCAACGTAACCCGTAGCAAAAGATCATGAATCTCCCAATTTGATATAGGACACCAATTTGAAAACAGATACAGTTTGGCTTAAAAACATACCGCGGGGGGGGGGGGGGCAAATACCCCCAACGGCACCCAACGACATTGCGAGTGGCACAAATACCTCATGCGTGTCCAACGTAATAAGTAATAACTATCTGCACAGTAATGGGACTCTCAGTTTGGGAATAGGACATGAATTTAAGAACAGGCACTTAGGGTTGAAATCATGTTGCGAGGATATGGACACGCCCAATAGCCCCCAATCGGCATCACGGGTGGCACGAACACGTCGTGCACATCTAACGTAACATATAACAATCGATCCCGTAGCCACGGGACTCTCGATTTTAGAATAGGATACAAATTTGAAACAAGCACACTTAGGCTTGAATATTAAAAATGTGTCGTGAGGGGGAGGACACCCCCAACGACCCCCAAACGGGAATGCGAGGGGCACAAGCACCTCGTGTGCATCCAATGTGATAAGTAGTAATCCACCACACAGTTGCGGGACTCCTGATTTTAGAATAGGTTACGAATTTAAAAACAGGCACACTTAGGCGTGAAAATGTTTTGCAAAGGGAGAAAACGACACTGTGAGTGGAACAAACACCTCATGTGCATCCAATGTAACACGTAGCAACTGGTTGTGCAGCCGCAGTACTCCGAGTTTGAGAATAGGACACAAAATTCAAAACAGACACATTTAGGCTTGAAAACGTGTCGCAAGGACGCGAACACCCTAACTTCACCTAAATGGGACCGCAAGTGGAAAGAACACCTCGTGTGTGTTCAACATAACATGCAGCAACTGCCCGCGTAGTCACAAAACTCCCAATTTGAGAATATGACACAAATTTGAAAATAGGCACACTTAGACTTGAAAATATATTGCGAGGAAGCGAACACCCTCAAATGGTACCATGAATGGCACAAACATCTCATGAATGTACAACTTAACACGTAGCAACTGGGTGTGCAGTCGTGGGACTCCCGATTTGAGATTAGGACACAAATTTGAAAATAGGCACACTTATTCTTTAAAACATGCCGCGAGAAAGCAGACACCCCAAATGGACCCCAAATGGCACCACAAGTGGCACGAACAACTCTTGCACATCCAACATAACACATAGAAATCCTCTGTGTAGTCACATGACCCCCTATTTGATATTAGGACATGAATTTGAAAACAAGCCCACTCAAGCTTGAAAATGTGCCGTGAGGGGGAGGAAACCCCAAATGGCACCACATGCGACATAAAGACTCGAACCCGTCAAATGTAACATGTGGAAATTGATCACGCAATCGCGGGAGTCCCGATTCGAGAATAGGACACGAATTTAAAAATAGGCACACTTAGGCTTGTAAATGTGCCACGAGGGGGCAGACTCCCCCAATGGCCCTTAAACAGCACTGCGGACGGTATGAACACCTCGTATGCATCTGAGGTAACACGTAGCAATCGTCCCCAGAGTCGTGGGTCTCACGTTTTGAGAATAGGACAAGAATTTGGAAATAGACACACTTAGGCTATAAAATGGGTCGCGAGGGGGCGAACACCGCCAACGGCCTCCAAACATCACAGCGGACGGCACGAACACCTCGTGTGCATAAAACATAACACACGAATTTCAAAATAGGCACACTTAAGCTTGAAAATGTGCAGTGAAGGGGTGGACACCCCAACCGCCCCAAACGGCATCGCGAGTGGAACGAATATCTTGTGCGCTTCCAACATAACACGTAGCAACCGGTCACATAATTTTTGAATTTCTGATTTCATAATAGAGCACGAATTTAAAAATAGGCATACTTAGGCTTGAAAATGTGCCGCAAGGGGGTGGACACCCCAAACGACATCGCAAGTGGCATAAACTCCTCGTGTGTGTCCAGCGTATCACGTAACATTATATAGCGCAATCGCGGGACTCTCGGCCTAAAAATAGAACATAAATTTGAAAACAAATACACTTAGGCTTAAAAATGTGCTGTAAGGGGGCGGACGCCCCCAACGGCCCCCAAATGGCACCACGAGTGGCATGAACACCTCGTGGGCATCCAAAGTAACACGTAGCAACCAGTCATGAAATTAAGGTATTAACAGTTTAATAATAGGACACGAATTTGAAAATAGGCACACTTAGGTCTGAAAACATACCGCGAAGGGACACACACCCACAACGGGCCAAAACTGGCACCGTGCGTAGTACGAACACCTCTTGCACATCCAACGTATCACATAGCAATCAATCGTACAATCGAGGTACTCCCCGGTTGATAATAGGACATGAATAGACACCCTTAGGCTTGAGAATGTACCACGAGAGAAAAGAGACCCCAACGGCCCCAAAAGGCACTGTAGATGGCACGAACACCTCGTGCGCATCCAACGTAACACGTAGCAACTGGTTGTACAGTCACGGGTCTCCCAATTATAGAATAGGACACAAATTTCAAATAGGAACACTTAGGCTTGAAAACATTTCGCAAGGGGGAAGACACCCAAAATAGCACCGTGGGCAGCACGAAAACGTAACAACCAGTCGCATAGTCACATGGCTTCCGATTTGAGGATAGGATCTAAACAACCCATATTTTTTTGCCAGTCAATAATGGTCACAACTTTGGTCTGTGACCATGTTTTTTATTTTTTTCGTGATATAACTTGTCTCAATTAGAGGTTGTGACCACACTTTAATGGGTTTATCGATTGGTCACGAATATGGTTCGTGACCAACATCGTGAGGGTGGGAAATATAGTCACGGATATAAGCCGTGACTAGTATCGGGAGGTGTAAAATTAATCATGAATATGGGTCATGGCCAGCCTACCATAGAGTCATGTTGGGCTCAAGGATTTGGTCTATGACCAACATGTCATAGCCTTTATCTGTAACTATTTTCCCTAACGCAGTGTTTTGTCACCATCACTCTTGGTCAAGGAATTGGTCCATGACCAGTAATTTTGGTCATGCAAGATTTGGTTTAGGCCCAGGTCTATGACCCATGAGCCTGGTCACGGACCAAGACCGCGACCGTTCGCCTATTTTGGTGTAGTGATTGGATTCATCTTTCACTAAAAAAATTAACCTCTAGTTATAAACCGGGGACTTGTGATTTGTATAACACTAAATGTTGGTGTAAGAACGAGAAGTATACCTCTAATAAAATATTGAAATATCTAAGATGTGTGAATGCTTAGTATATGTAGTTATCTGTGTATAACATACTTACCGTACTTGCTATCATGGGAGGTTGGCGTTCGTTTAGGTCCATCTAATCTTTGTGTGCCTACGGGGGGGATCTAGATTGGTACCTCGAGGACATAGGTTAGAGAAGGTCTTATTGATAAGTAAATAAGTCTGCTGATCATGGGAGCGTAGGTATGTGCGTGACCTATGTGATGTGAACTATGGTCGCCTCCATTGTTTGTGATTGTTGTTAATGAAACATTTCCTGAGAGATTCGGAATACGTGGTCCTCATGTACGTGATGTACCGGGATTTGATAGCAAAGTATGTGAGCACCGAAGCTTAGCCTCGGGGTGCTAGTATTGTATATTTATGATGAAAATAATATACGGTTAATTGAAATGAATTGTCATGCATAAATGTGAGTATAAATAATAGCAACAGTTTGTAAAGTGAAATGGAAGATCTCTAGTAATTAGTAGTACTAACATGGAAAATTGTGTAACAAGTTATAACACTCTGTTAAACAAAAGTTGTTGCAAATTGAATTGGATATCGTATAGTAATGTAGATTTTGGTATCAGACTAGTTAGTTATGGTAATGACTAGAATGGGTACGGGAACGATAGGAGTGCACAATTAGTTGAGAGGTGAGGAACTCATGTGAGTGCACACACTATCATGTACTTTATATTCACTGTTTAATGATATTAAACACTTGCAAAATTTTAAATTATTTTCACAATCGGGCTCTGACCCGTTTGCTTTCAAATCTATTCTTTGTAAAAACCTTTTAGGTGCCCAGCCGCAAGGACACCATGCATAGGAGTTCTATTCAGGTGACGTGCTGTAGCTGCTGTGGAAGTTACAGGACCTTGACAGTAGACGCCTCCATTTTCGATCTTGACTCCATTATCATATTTTCTCATTGGTTGGGCATGTCGCCCCATTTCTTTTAGAGACATTTTACTTATCATTTATTTCAGACTTTGGGTTGTAATTAATTTAGTGATGCAGACTTGGTTTTTATTTATTTCAGTATTCGAATTGCTGTGAGGAGTATTTCCTCCAGACTCATTATTTGATGGTTATCCTATTGTGACTATGTTGTTGTGGTTATGTTAGCATTTCATAATTTACTTGTTGTATGTGAATCGGATTTAATTAAAATTGACCACTCCCTTTTTAAATATTAGGTGGCTAGTATTTGTTAAAAATATTTTCGACAGTGATGCTACGAACTAAACCAACTTGGCATTTTGTATTAATTTAATAAATGAGTAGTTACCCGGTATTTAATTAGTCGGGGTGTCACTGGTGATATCAGAGCATCAGGTTCTAGTGTCCTTAGGATATGTACGGCTTATTATGTTTTCGCTGAGCTTTCTTTGATATAGAGCCCTATATTTTAGGACTGTTGTATTCTTTTGTGTATGCTTCGCTCTTCAGTTATTTTGAGATAATAACTGCGAACTTATAAGACTTTACTATCATTTAAGATGCCTCCACGATGTGCGCAACGAGTTCCTAGGGATGTATAACCAGAGCCACAGCCTGCACTAGTTCAGGGCACTATGAATGCCACCGAGGTTGCAGCTATTGTAGCCCAAGCGGTAAATGCCTCCCTAGCCGTTGTACAACAGGCAACACCCCAGGCGCCGGTAGTCGCGCCAGTTCAGGCTCATGGATTTTCATTTGCATGGGAACGCTTTCGTGATGCTTTTCAGAAAGCACACCCTCCGAACTTTGCAGGTAGCTCCGATGTTGTGGTATCCAGTCAGTAGAGGAAGGACATTCAGAGTCACTTAAGGATGTACGAGTGCACGAATGTTCAGAAGCAGATACTGGCTACTTTCAAGCTAGTAGGATCTGCATTGCAGTGGTGGGAGTCCATTACCACCGCAGAGGAGAGGGACGCCCTCACTATTCAGGAGTTCTGGGTGCGGTTCGATCGCAAATATTTTTCATCAGCTGTTCACACTGAAATGAGGAGGAAATTGATGAACCTCAAGCAGGAGGGAAGGACCGTAGCCGAGTATGAGGCTGAGTTTACCAATCTCTTAAACATTGTTTCGGATGAGATTCCGACTGAGGAGAAGAAGATTCAGAAGTTTATGGATGGATTGACTTGGAGGATCCGTCAGCACTTATTGGGTAATCTCTCGTTGGACACTTATTCTGATGTGGTTAACGCGGCACTACTTCACTTCCAGGATCACCGATTTCACATGACTGAGAGTAAGAAATCAGGAGAGTCCAGCCATTAGGGAAAGAACGGGGGAAATGGTGCCAGCGGGGCACAATCTGCTCAGGGACAACACAGGCAGGGTGACCAGGGTTCCCAACAGGGGGATCATAAAAGATTCAGATCTGGGGGTTTTAGAAATGGACAGGGAGGTTTCAGGCATGGCCATCAGGGTCAGAACGGCCATCAGGGCCAGCAGGGTCAGCAGCAGCAGTTTCAGTAGGGCCAGCACGGTCAGGGGAGAAATGGTAACGGCCATCAGGGCCGTGGGGAGCAGGGACAGCGAGAGGGAAATTTCTCGAGGAAGTGCTTCACTTGTGGCAAGATTGCCACAAACGCTAGGATTGTACCGATAGGGGCAGGGCCCTACAGCAGCAGCAGGAGGGTGCTCGACACGAGCCACAGAGGCCTATGTTTCCATCCGCCCTCCCAGCACCACCACAGATGGCAGCATTACCACCCATTCCAGCGGTCCCAGTTCAGCAGGGACAACTTCAGTATGGGAGAGTGTATCAGCTCCAGTATGACGCAGCCCCACAGGATCCACCAGCCATTGAGGGTATGTTCTCTATTCAGGGGACTATGGGGCATATTTTATTTGACACGGGGGCCACACATTGTTTCATTGCCACTAGATTTGCACGCACTATTGGGTTATTAGACACCGCAGAGAGCACGGTTACTTGTGTAGACTCACCATTGAGTAGGGGTTCCATGATTTCACTTATTTGTAGAGGTGTGGGTATAGAGATCGGGAGGTTTACTTTACCCGCTGATATGTTAGTGTTAGAGATGATTGAGTATGATTCGATTGTTGGTATGGATTGGCTAGTTGCGTACCGAGCCATGATTGACTGTTTTAGCAGGAGTATTATCTTTGCCAATCCCGAGCAGGAGATGTTTTTAGTGGCGATGCCTCGCCCCGAGGGAGGATCGTCCACTCATTTGTACTATATAGAGTAGGAGACCTCTAAGGAAGTGGTGATACCACTCGATGCGATACCCGTTGTTAGTGAGTTCGCTGATGTATTTCAGGATATACCTGGACTACCTCCGAGTAGAGAGATAAATTTTGTGATCGATTTGATACCGGGCACTCAACCTATTGCCCGCGCACAATACCGTATGGCTCCAACAGAGATGAGAGAGCTAAGGGATCAGATAGAGCAGTTGTTGGGTCAGGGGTTTATCCGGAGGAGTACTTCGCCGTGGGGTGCCCCTGTGTTGTTCGTAAAGAAGAGGGATGGATCATTGAGATTGTGTGTAGATTACCGGGAGTTGAATAAGGTCACGATACGGAATAAATATCCGTTGCCCCGAATCGATGACTTATTCGACCAGCTGAGAGGAGCTTCCTTCTTCTCAAAGATTGATTTACGATCTGGATACCATCAGTTGCGTACCAGGCAGCAGGACGTCTCGAAGACTGCCTTCTTCATGAGATATGGTTCCTACGAGTTTAGGGTTATGCCTTTTGGCTTGACCAATGCTCCAGCCGTGTTTATGGACTTGATGAATAGGGTGTTCAGAGAGTTCCTAGACCAGTTCGTCATCGTCTTTATTGATGACATCCTGGTTTACTCCCAGATAGAAGAGGAGCACACCGAGCATTTGAAACAGGTTTTGCAGACGCTACGTCAGAACGAGCTTTATGAAAAGTATGAGAAGTGTGGGTTTTGGCTGAAGGAGGTTCAGTTTTTGGGGCATATAATTTCAGACTGGGGGATATCTGTTGATCCGAGGAAGGTATCCGCGGTGAGGGAGTGGGGACATCCCACGACACCGACTGAAATTCGTAGTTTCTTGGGCCTAGCAGGATACTATCGGAGGTTTATTCGGGGTTTCTCAAAGCTAGCGGGTCCTTTGACACATCTGACTCGTAAGGGTGTCCCATTCATCTGGAGCGATGCCTGTCAGTTGGCATTCGATGAGTTGAAGGATAAGTTGACCTCAGCACCTGTGTTAGCATTGCCGAGATCGAGAGTTGAGTATCTAGTCAACACCGATGCGTCCTTATAAGGACTTGGAGGTGTACTGCAGCAGGAGAGTCAGACCATAGCTTACGCTTCCCGTAAGCTTAAGCCTCATGAGAATAATTACCCCACCCATGACTTGGAGTTAGCGGCAGTTGTATTTGCCCTTCGAATTTGGAGACATTATCTTCTGGGGGAGAAGTTTCGGCTGTTCACGGACCACAAGTCTCTACAGTACCTCTTCACGCAAAAGGAGTTGAATATGCGTCAAAGACGGTGGCTTGAGTTTGTGAAGGATTATCAGTTTGATATCCAAAATCACTCGGGAAAGGCTAACGTGGTAGCAGACGCATTGAGCCGTAGGCTAGTAGATGAGGTGGCAGAGGTGTGGAAAGCTAAATGGAAGGAGTTGGGACACCAGGATGCAGTAGCCCGATCGTTCATGTCTGTGATGACTGTTACACCGTAGATTGTTAGGGGAGTGTTAAAGGCCCAGGCAAATGACTCGTTCTGTCAGGAGCAGATAGTTCAATTACTAGCAGAGGGAGCCGAGTCCTATACCGTTAGCTCAGACGGGGGATTACGCTTCAATGGGAGACTAGTCGTTCCGGAAGGGGAAGACTTGTGACACGAGGTGATGGCAGAGTCACACGGCTCACGGATCGCGGTACACCCTGGTGGGGATAAGATGTACCAAGACATGATACGTCAGTATTGGTGGAGCGAGATGAAGAGAGATATTGCCGTGTTTGTGTCTAAATGCGCCACTTGTCAGCTGGTAAAGGTGGATCATCAGAGACCGACAGGACTTCTACAACCATTAGAGGTTCTGACGTGGATATGGGAGAGAATATCCATGGAATTTATCATGGGGTTATCTACGTCACAGAGGGGTCACGACTCCATTTGGATAATTGTGGACCGGTTGACCAAAGTTGCTCATTTTCTACCCGTAAGGACAGACTACACTACGGGACAGTATGCCCAGATTTTCATTAAGAAAAATAGTGAGACTTCACGGTGTGCCTTTAAATATCGTGTCTGACCGAGACAAGATATTTGTTTCACGGTTTTGGGAGAGTTTCCAGGAGGCCATGGGCACTGAATTGCGGTTGAGTACGGCTTATTACCCGCAGACCGATGGGAAAACAGAGCGAACAAATCAGATGTTGGAAGACATGTTGGGTATGTGCATCCTAGATTTTGGAGGTGGTTGGGAGCAGTACCTTCCACTGGTGGAGTTTGCTTATAATAACTCCTATCAGTTCACCATTGGCATGGATCCATTTGAGGAATTGTACGGTAGACCTTGTCGTTCCCCAGCATGTTGGTTAGAGGTGGGGGATAACAAACTATTTGGGCCGGAAGTGATTCAGGATACTTCGGCAAGGATAGAGATAATACGGAGTCGCATTCGGGTAGCTCAGGATCGGCAGAAGAGCTATGCTGATGCGAAAAGGTTCTTCAGGGAATTCAAAGTGGGGGACCAGGTGTTACTCAGTGTTTCTCCTATGAAGGGGATTATGCATTTTGGGAAGAAGGGGAAACTGACGCCAAGATATGTGGGGCCATTTCCTATCATCGAGCGGATTGGGCCAGTTGCGTATAGACTTGGGTACCCGGAGCACTTGCATAGGATTCATGATGTGTTCCATATTTCCTCGCCAAGGAAATATCTTAGGGATGATTTGGCCCATACTCACATTGCTTTGGAGGACATCGATCTCCAACCCGATAGTTCCTACGAGGAGGGGCCGATTGCTATTTTGGATCGAAGCGAGCGGAAACTGAGGTCAAAGATAATCCCATTAGTACGTGTTCAGTGGCGGCATCATAATGCCGAGGAGTCCACATAGGAGCGCGAGGATGAGATGCGCGAGCGTTATCCAGAGTAGTTTTTACCAGGTATTCTTTAGTTCCGAATTTCGGGATGAAATTCTGTTATTAAGGGAGAAGTATGTAATACCCCGTAAATTTTATTGATATTTATTTAAGGGATTAATTAAATTAAATGTGAATTAATTGAGAATTAATCCGGATATAAATACTAATGAGATGTGAGTTGGTATTTGATTGTGATGTGTATATATGGCAATATATGAATATTGAAAATATTAAAAATTATCGCGAGACTGAAATACGACAATTTGGGAAATTTAGTTGGGACGAGCGTGTCAGTCGCGTCAAGTATGAAATTATTTGAATTAAAAAAGTGAAATTTATTTTTATCAATCGAATGGTCATTTTGAGTGCGCCAACGAGTCCGAAAGGGTCGAAATAGTCAGAAAACACTAGCCGGGGGTTTAGGTTGGGTCCCGGGACATTTTTTAGCCATACCGGCAACTTAAAAGGGTATTTTGGTAATTTTAAAAATATAGGAATTAAAACCCACGAATTTTAGGAGTTAATTATATATTATTTGGGAACCCACTAAGCCCATTATCAGCATTAGATGAGTTAGAGGACTACGGGAGTTATAGAAGAGTTTGAAGAGTTCCAAGAGAAAACCTCCAACCACCATCTTCAACCTTGGGAGAAAATCTGTAGAGAAAGGAGAGAATCAACATTCATTCACCAACATCAATCCTGAAGAACAATCTAAGGAAAGTGATTTGATATTTTTAGTGCATTGAATATGTCTTCCATGTTTAGTGTAGGAATTACCTTATATTGAAAACTTTGAAGAAAACCCATGAAATTGATGAAGAAACTTTAAATTTGGGTTAGGATTTGCATGTAGAATGATGATGGACTGATTTAATATTCGAAGCGTTATATATGATGATTTAAAAATGGATTTTTTACAAGACAAACTTGAAGGTCACTGTATTTTGGAATCCGCCCTAGACTCTAATTTAGAAAATCTAGGGACAACTCTCCCGGGATCCAGGAAAAGCACAGCAGCTCCTTTCAAAAGACAAATAGCAGGTCCCGAACAGTTCGAGCGATTTCGAACACCACTTAAGTAATTGAAAACCGTCTGTATGAGTAATTGGGCATAATAAATTTATGGGTTCATGTTCATAGGGTTTGGGGAAATATTTGGAGATTTATGTAAATTCCATAATGAATTGTAAGATTTGACCCCTAAAATATGTTAAGGAATGACCTAGGGTGATTAGAAATGATTTATATACGTTAAAACATAACTTGGATGATCTTAGGGTGGATTTAGAGAAGAGAAGAATTGAGAAAATCGGACTTGAGAATTTCTGGGCTGAAACTGCCATCTCGTTAGAAGACCTGCCCAGGTCGTTCGAACGACCTCTTTCGAATGAACTTCTAACGAGATGACAGTATCCCTTCTAACGAGTTGGTAGTTCGTTCGAATGACACACGTTCGAACGTCCTCGTTCGAACGAGATTTCTAACGAGTTGACAGAATGCCTTTTTGGCCTGAATTTATTTCTAGTATCCCGTAGACTTGTTTAAATGGTGAGATAACCTTCGCTTATTAACTAGTGGGTATAGTTGGGAGATTGGGGTACATTAAAGATTAAAACTTATAATCTTGTAGTAAACTGAATGACAATTGTGGATTGGGAAACGAGTAACTATTTACGACGTGAGAAGAGTTGATAACATAAATACATATAAACCGGGGACTTGTGATTTGTATAACACTAAATGTTGGTGTAAGAACGAGAAGTATACCTTTAATAAAATATTGAAATATCTAAGATGTGTGAATGCTTAGTATATGTAGTTATTTGTGTATAACATACCTACCGTACTTGCTATCATGGGAGGTTG
The DNA here is from genome assembly GCA_949130495.1 of Sambucus nigra. Lineage (NCBI taxonomy): Eukaryota > Viridiplantae > Streptophyta > Magnoliopsida > Dipsacales > Adoxaceae > Sambucus > Sambucus nigra. The sequence goes on along the minus strand of OX422218.1, from coordinate 451,480,082 downwards.
GCGTTCGTTTAGGGCCATCTAATCTTTGTGTGCCTACGGGGGGATCTAGATTGGTACCTCAAGGATATAGGTTAGAGAAGGGCTTATTGAGAAGTAAATAAGTCTGCTGATCATGGGAGCGTAGGTATGTGCATGACCTATGTGATGTGAACTATGTTCGCCTCCATTGTTTGTGATTGTTGTTAATGAAACGTTTCCTGAGAGATTCGGAATATGTGGTCCTCATGTACGTGATGTATCGGGATTTGATAGAAGAGTATGTGAGCACCGCAGCTTAGCCTCGGGGTGCTAGTATTGCATATTTATGATGAGAATGATATACGGTTAATTGAAATGAATTGTCATGCATAAATGTGAGTATAAATAATAGCAACAGTTTGTAAAGTGAAATGGAAGATCTCTAGTAATTAGTAGTACTAATATGGGAAATTGTGTAACAAGTTATAACACTCTGTTAAATAAAAATTGTTGGGAATTGAATTGGATATCGTATAGTAATGTAGATTTTGGTATCGGACTAGTTAGTTATGGTAATGACTAGAATGGGTACGGGAACGATAGGAGTGCACAATTAGTTGAGAGGTGAGGAACTCATGTGAGTGCACACACTATCATGTACTTTATATTCACTGTTTAATGATATTAAACACTTGTAAAATTTTAAATTATTTTCACAATCGGGCTCTGACCCGTTTGCTTTCAAATCTATTTTTTGTAAAAACCTTTTAGGTGCCCAGCCACAAGGACACCATGCATATGAGTTCTATTCAGGTGACGTGCTGTAGCTGCTGTGGAAGTTACAGGACCTTGACAATAGACGCCTCCATTTTCGATCTTGACTCCATTATCATATTTTCTCATTGGTTGGGCTTGTCGCCCCATTTCTTTTAGAGACATTTTGCTTATCATTTATTTCAGACTTTGGGTTGTAATTAATTTAGTGATGCAGACTTGGTTTTTATTTATTTCAGTATTCGTATTGTTGTGAGGAGTATTTCCTCCAGACTCATTATTTGATGGTTATCCTATTGTGACTATGTTGTGGTGGTTATGTTAGCATTTCATAATTTACTTGTTGTATGTGAATCGGATTTAATTAAAATTGACCACTCCCTTTTTAAATATTAGGTGGCTAGTATTTGTTAAAAACTTTTTCGATGGTGATGCTACGAACTGAACCAACTTGGCATTTTGTATTAATTTAATAAAGGAGTATCTACCCGGTATTTAATTAGTCGGGGTGTCACAGTGGCGTAATAGAGCGATTGACTAGAATATGCTAGTGACGGTGGCGCAGTTCTGGGACCCTCAAGACCATGTTTTCCATTTTGTCTTAGATGAGATTTTCCCAACCTATGAAGAATTCTCTTCCATGTTTGGGAATTAATCCAAGTGTAACAACGGTTATGCCCAAATTTTCTCAATCTCCACGGGCATTATTAGTGGAGTTGCTCCATATTTCCCCTTTAGCGGCTCGATCGTTGGTCACTAGGCGGATGATTTCCCTTCGTGCTATCATGCATTTTGTGAACTTAAGGAATTGTAATTATACCGTCTATATCGGTGTTGTTGCCTTGAAACTTTGAGTCTCTTGGGGACTTAATGGTGGATCCCCAGTTAGTTGCGATAACAGTGTGGATGTCTTACCATCGCAGTCCTACGGTAGTGATACTGGCAGAGACTCTAAATGGTCTTGATGCTGGGATGGAAGGTCACTTCGATTTTCTGAGAGGGATCTTGGTGATGTTGTTTATATGGCTAACTGAGAGGTTTCATCTAGTAGTTCCCCCTGAGTATCCCTTAGCAAGCATGCCGAATTTCTTTTCTCAATACTTTATCAGTTTTGGCCCATCTGTCGAGAACTGGTTCAATTGGTTTATGGAGCACGGAGCCCGATACCTTTATTGATCGGTGCCATAGTGGGGAGAACTGCAGACTGGTCTGGAACTGGGACAGTATTGATATGCGTGATTAGTTGGCCTACTGCAGACTTCGTTTTATTTTCCTTGGGGGCTTCTACACCAAGTTGGATGGGAGAAAATAGTGCCTCCTCACACATTAGACTTCTTTTCGATGGAGAATCTGACTGAATCCCAACGTATAATGCTAAATTCTTTGTGAGAGAGTCGGCGATCGTCTACACATCTATCTTAATTGGTAGTAAGGGTTTGGCTGTGTTTGAAGACTATCTAAAATGGTTATGGAAATGAGTAGTGGAGAACATCCTGGCGAAAGAGATCGGCTAGAGATGGTTTGTTCTTTTTGACACCATGGAAGGAGGGATATGGGGTTTTTTCCAGGATGGATAGGGCATACTGCTCCATGGAGCGTACTTGGAATATCAACCAGTTGGTAGATGAACCGGCTGATGTACTGAAGTTTACCCAAGAATCCCCAGACTTTTTTTCCATTCAGGGTTGTGGTATTTTGAGTATGGCTTTCATCTTGGCAGGGTTTTCTTTGATTACCTTTTCAGTGACCATGAATCCCAAAATCTTTCCTTCAGTGATGTCAAAAATGCATTTATGTGGGTTTAGCCACATTTGGTATTGCCTAGTCGCTCGAAGAACTTTCAAAGGGAGAGAACATGACCTTCTTGAGTCTTAGAATTAATAATTATGTCTTCTAAATAAACTTCGACCTCCTTGTGTATCAAATCATGCAAGCTGGTTATGGCAGCCCTTTGGTAGGTAGCCCTAATGTTTTTTAGCCTAAATGGCATAACCATGTAACAAAAGGTTCCCCAAGGAGTGATGAATGCGATTTTCTCCTGATGGTTAGGATGAATCTTAATTTGATTGTGTTCGACGAATCCATCGATAATTAACTTTTGGGCATGGTTGGCGGTGTTGTCCATAATCATATCGATGTTGGGCAATGGGTAATCGTCCTTCGAATATGCTTTATTCAAATCTCAATAGTCGACGCACATGCGGACTTTTCCTCCTAATTTCGATAAGATTACAATGTTTTTGACCCATGTGGGATATTCAATCACCCGAATAAAGCCTATGTTTAATTTTTTAATTACTTGTTTGACTTTGAGTGACTATTCGGTGCGGAGCTTTCGTAGCTTTTATTTAACTGACTTGCATTCTGGGAGAGTTGGAATCTCATGCTAAGCTATTTTGGGATAGATGTTGGGCATGTCATCGTAGGACCATATGAAGACATCCATGTATTATTTCAATAACTTTTGAATTACGTGTGCTCATGCTCATTAAGGATGGACCCTATCCTAATCTCTCTTTGTTGGCTACTAGGACCGAGATTGATAACAATAGTTTTATCCTCATTAATTGGAATGGGGTTATGATGTTTGTTATTAACCTTATTAAGATCAGTTGAGAATTCTTCATTTGCAAAATCATCATCATCAAGACTTTGATTAGAATCAAAACAATTAATGTAAGGCACATCAAGATACTCAAAATCCTCGTTTATTTCACTTTCGGGAAAAATAACATTGAGAACCTCGTCAAAAGTGGTCTCGATTAAATTTTTATAAGAAAATAGAGGAACAACAATAGATGAAGAGATAGGGAAAACCGCAATATTGGGTTGCATCTTAGTAGGTGGGACTGGTATAGAATTCTACTTGAAAAGAGGCTCATCAATGGTCTTGATCAAAATGGACGGGTCCGATGGTGTAGCATTTGAATGGATCATACAAAGAGTCAGTCCCAGTGTTTGTAGGTTGAATGAGTCTTCAGAATCACTTTCCTAGGAGACCTCTGCAACGATTACGGCTTTTTCAGTGGGAGGTTGGACTTTATGATGGCAGTCTTTGGCCCAGAAGTTGTTGTCTTGAAATAAGATTTCCATACCCGACTTCATATTCTTATCCACATGGTGGAAAGCCACAGGAGGGGAAGTCTTTATCCTCCTTGACGAATCTTCCATTCATGGAATCCATCAAAAGAGTATTGGCATCTTTTAAACACCTTTTCATCCATGGTTGGTGGAGTGTTTTGAGTTTTCCTGGTCATAATTGATCACCCAGGCCACATGGGGCCTCTTTTAAGACTATGGGATCTAATATCTCTTATTGATGTTGCCCTAGACCTAGTTTGGGCATGAAATTCATGTTCTTGAACATTTTTATTACATTGACATTACCGTGAGGGTTGTGTTCCGGATAGGCTAATCTTTGAAATTATCCCCTACTAGAAAGGGAAGGGGATCAACCCTGAAGTTGAAGAGAAGCATGTTATTCATTCTATGATGTATTTATAGTATCGAATTGCTGGAGTTGGCATTTTTCATACCATCATCATCCCCTAAAATGGTGTTGACTTTCCCTTGGCACATAAATCAACTTCTCATAAAGGGAGGAAGATACCCCCCAGATGCTTTGAAGACACAGTTGACCAAATAATAGGTTAAAGCACACGGGTACGTCAACAATATTAAACTCAGTGATGGGGTTGATAGGGCCAACCCTTATTGTGAAATTTATGGATCCCTTCACCTCTCGATGGGTGTTATCATAAGCACGCACTGCGTCAAAAGTAGGAGTAAGGTCACTTACTTTCAACCCCAAGCAATTGAAAGTTCTTAGTGGGAAAACATTGAGTAAGAATCTATTGTCCACGAGTGAGAACGATACTGTATTTCCCATTACTTAAACGGAAATAATGAGGGCATAGTTGTGGTCAGGGATGGCCTTCGAAATTTCCTCTTTAGAGAAGGAAAGGAGTCTAGTGGAGGTCAAGGATCCAACTAGGTTTATAGATTCTTTTAGAGTAGTGTAAGGAGGGAGGGATTGTGAGACCGATGAAAATCTTTATCAAAGCATTTCAGTGCAATTAGGAAGACATGAAGAGTCCCCATAAGGTGATGTTAGCTTGAGTCTTTTTAAGTTGGTCGGGGATCTTACTCTCCTTGATGGCCATTTCTTGCATGTGAATTTCTTTGACGAATCCCTTTCCCTTATCTGTTCTCGATGACTGAGGATTCAGATCCTTATAGTGTTTTCCTGATCTGGTCATGTGGTTTACGGAGGCGGGGGAGAACATGAACCCCGCGTCTTCATCTATTTCTGGCTGAATGGTTACTTTACTGATTTTCCCCAACAGGTCTTTAAAAGATATCATTCTGCATATGTTGATTATTGGAATGACTTTTTCCTGATTCGATTCAACATTAGAGTTATCAAATTCATTCCCCCATCAGGTGGTAACGATGTCTTCTTGACAAGAGAAGTCAATGCATTCCACAAAATCAATACTTCCTCATATAAATCTTTCCACTCAACGGGGAGGTGCAGAAGTGAAGGGACCAACCTCCCTTGCATCTTCAAATCTTATCAATCTATCGAAACATGTCTGCCATGATCTGTACCACGTCATCTAAACTAACTTCTTCGATCAGTACCACCCATTTGTCTGATTCCTGAGCTCAATTTTGGGCTTTCGTGAACAAGCCACTGAATTTTTTACAGTCAATGGTCATCTCGATCGGAAATTGCAGCCCAGACTCCAAGAGTTGGTTCTAAATAGCTGATAACTCCATATCTATCCCTTTGAATCTAGTGTGGAGAGCAATGCAGACCCATATAAGGAGTGATAGAGATTGGTCGGTGATGCAGGTAAGGTGTAGGAGAAAATATGTGCAAACTTTGAGAGATTTGGATGAGATTATGGGTATTATGTGTGCTTTATTAGGCATAATTTGGGTAGATGAATCGAATTTCGAGTAATTTTCTAAAAATATGGCATTTGTGTGGGTTGGAAGTGGGTTATGAATGGTGTTGGGCTTAGGATCTTTTGGTGGGGTAATAACACCCCAGTCAATCAAGCCTTGAATCACGTTACTGAGATGGAAGCATTGGTCGATAGTGTGGCATGCGGATTGGTAGAAATCACAGTGGGCATCAATTTTGAAATTCTTGGGAAGTGGGTTTGGTAATGGATGGGGTGCAAGGGTTTGACGAGGTTTGGTCTTAACAAGGCTTGGAAGACTTTGGATAAGGGGGCATGGATCTCGGTGTATTCCTTTTTGACGGGATTAGGGCGACTTTCTAGTGCCCAAGGGGTAGTAGGCTAGATGATATTGTTAATGGTTGAGACTGTGGCACTGGCAGGCTTTTCATACTTTTTGGGATTAAACTTTTCGATCGCCTTCTTCGTCTCGACATCTACCTTCATAACACTTTCTTTAATTTCTACACTCTCTTCCCGAAAGATCTAAAAATGTGGATAATACTAACTTCCTATAGTTGCTCGAATATGGGACAGGAAATTCTTCTTCACAGTGCTGACTTGTTCTTCTACAGATGGCCGATTGGTTATGGTGGAAGCTTTCTCTCTCCATCTTGCTATGAAGCTACTTATGGTTTCTTCAGGGTTATGATTGAGAAGCTCTAGATCCCAGCGTGTAACCTCTAGTTCTTTATTGTACTTGTACTATGACATAAATTCCCACGCGACATCTTTCCAACTGCAGATTTCAGATTCTTCGAGGGATAGGAACCATCGGAGGGTATAGTCCTTTAAAATTTGTTAAAACATCTGGGTCATTATCTATTCAAAGGAACCAATAATGGTCATGGCTCGATGATAACAATGAAGGTGAATGATTGGGGGCCAATTTCCCTCGAACTTCTCGATGGCTCACATCTTGAACTACTTCGGCAATCTTGCTTTAGGGTAGGGAGACATGTGGGTGTAGTTCATTTAGTTACTATATATCCTAACTTGGTCAAATTTCTTGGACAGTAGTTTGAGGTCTTCCTTGGCCTTGTTAAGTTCTTCCTCCTTATGATCAATAGGTACTAGCAAGTTAGCCCTTAGTTGGGCAAGGTTTGGAACAGGGAGCTCAGCCGGTGGCGGCCCATTGGGAGGCGGGGAATGCGAAGCATGATGATATTCTTTTGGGACCCATAAAAGATTAGGAGATGGTGGACCCATGGCACGAGGAAAGAGAACATCGGGTTCTTTGGGAATCTAGATCCGGTTTTACTTCATCTCATGGACCTTAGTTTGAAGGTTGTCAATCTTGGAACTCAGTTGGACTAGGATTGGCATCAGATCAGGCTGCACGTTTGGTGCTTGGTCAGCGTTTTCCATGAAGGACTGGTGAAGGTAAGTTCGAGACACAGATTAAGTAGCAGAGGAACTGGCGGAGATTTAGGGTGCTTTGACGAAAGACTGAAGACTAAAGACAATAGGGAGGTAGGCCAAGAATCGGGTATGCAGTCGACTTGGGAAGGAAAAATAACTTGAATTTATTTTTGAAAGAGGGAAGAAAGAAATTTTTTGTGGATTTTTGAAAAAGAGGAAAAATGTTTTGGGTATTTTTGATAAAAGGAGGAAAAATTCTTTGAGAAAAAAAGGAGGGAAAAATTTAGAGAAGAATCTCATTATTATTATTATTATTATTATTATTATTATTATTATTATTATTATGTTTTCACTTGTATTATTAACCTAAATGCAAAAGAAATGCTGGACAAGACCCAAGCCTGGGAAAATTGGGTTTAAAAAATAGGAAAGACATGGTTTGATTTGTTTCCAAGCTCACGGACAGGGTCCTGTTTTGACAAACGACGAAATAATGCAAAAATTTAGGCGGCATTTTGTCAGATTTTCGTGAGCAGCCGGTAAACTAAATATGATTGTCCTAAGTTTGACGCCTATAAGAGGTTTATGCAGTTGTTGGGTTAGTGTAAAGGTTCCCCCATTTGGCATGATTTTCATATACTTTTTTCTTTTGAAGGCAATCGGTACGTGTGGACAAACCATTTGATATACCTGAGTGTACGTCAATTGCTTCACTATATACCTCGTGGGGACAGTACGTGTGAGAGAAAATTTTATATAATTGACGTACGTGAATGGGTTCCCTGTTGTATACCTCCCGTCGTGAGTTCATTCAAGCGGTTCAATGCGGTGGGAACTGTTCGATATACGTCGAAGGTGCTAGGCTAATGGAAGGTGAGAGTCATATTTCTAAGGGCTAATTGTGACCTTCAGGACGAGTGCTCATCACAAAGTGACCCCCTAGTATGTCAATATCCATACTCTTGGTGTTGTAGTGTGCAAAAATCATGATTCTTTAATTAGTATATTATGGAGAGAGTCTTTTATGATGAGTGAAAGATGTACAATAGGGGAAATATGTATAAGTAAAATTAAATCTAGCATAGAGTGTTAAGGGTACAATAAACATGGATTCTTGTGAGTAATATGTGAATATCTACAAGTGAGTGTGTGGTAGTGAGTGTAGACACCCCATTATGTTACCCCCTAAACTCTCCTTAGGTCCCTAGCACCTCCCCTCATCACTACAGATCCAGGTCATACCCCGAGTACTGACCTAGAAGCCATCGAGCACTCCCAAGCTCCATTTGACCAAAATTCAAACTCTTTATCTCGATCGAGGCTGAATGAATCTTCGAAGGGCACTGAAACCCCTTTCCAACGGTCCTTCCCGTGCGCGATTTCGACCTACCATACGGACGAATGACCCATTTCCCCCGAAACTCAATCAGGAGGCCATCGGGCGCTCCCGGGATCCATTTGACCTAAGTCAACTCTTTAAATTGATCAAGACTGAATGAATCTTCGAAGGGAACTGAAACCCCTTTCCAACGGTCCATCCCATGCACGATTTCGACTTACGGTACGGACGAACGATCTGTTTGACTCTGAAAGGTCATCGAATGCTTCTAGGCCCGTTTGACAAAAGTCAACTCCCCAAACCTGATCAAACTCTTTGGAATGTTAAAGTACATCTCCTAACCTTTCCAACGGTCCACCCCGTGTGCGATTCAGACTTACCATACGGACGAAAGATCCGTTTGCGTCCGATGATTCCCCGTCCAATAAATTGATGAATGATTTCGAGCCATATTTGACCCAAAGTCAACTCACGAACTCGGGAGCAGTCCAAAGGACTTTCGAAGGTATCTGAATTACCTTTCCAACGGTCCACCCCATGCACGATTCTAATCAACGATTTGTGTTCTATGGCCAATTTTCCAAAAATCCCTTAAAGACACTGCCAAACGGCAGGTCCCAGACCGTGCCTATCGACAGTGTGCCTAAACGCACCTGCCAAACGGCAGGAACAGGGCTATGCCGATCAGCAATGACCTGGTCCTATAAAAAGGATGCCTTGACCTCAATGCAAGGAGAGCCCAGATCTGATAGATATCACTCTCAGCAAACCCCAAAAACCTCTCTCGAAGTCAGCGTGATTTCCACACCCAAATCCCTTTCCAAACTTCACTTTTCATCATCCTTTTCACCAAACTTTGTTAATTCACTACCCTCCATCACCATCCAAGTCTAAGGGCTACTCTCCAACATTCAAGATCAAGCTCAAGATCTTCAAGAAGGTCCAATTTTCTCAACTCTGTCCTTAAATTCGCAATAACTTGTTTTATTACTTAGCACTTTCATTATCTCATCTCACACATCTTAATATACTTTTTATTCAGTATTATTGCACATATCTTATTTTCATATAAATAAAACCCAAAAAACAAGAAAAAAATAAGGTTTGCTCATAAATTCCAAATGGGAATTCTCACACTTTTCTTACACTTTTCTCACAACTGAAACACTTTTTCTACGCACACACACACACACATAAGAGAATCCTTGGTTGGATTTATGGGATAAACCCCACCCTTCGTTTTGTATGCGAACTACATGGACTTTGATGCCTTTATAGGCTATGTATGCGTCTCGAGGTAAAACCCGAGACCCGAGTCCTATTTTTACTTTTTTGCTCATTTTCTATTTTCTCTAAACTACATTCTCTTATATTATATATATATACATATATTTGTTCTTAAGGGAGTATTATTATGTATACCTTATCGTTCCCTAATAACGATTAACGTAGTGATGATCGCCTAAATTCTATTTTTTAATACTTTTATACCTTCCTACGGACGACTCGCTTTACCTCCTCCATGGTACAAGTCGATGATTCCTATCTCCATTATATATACACATGCACACATATCACGGGGAAAATAGTAAAAAACCCATGAGAGACCGAAAGGGCGGAATGGGTGCCTAACACCTTCCCATTTGGTAACTTAGCCTCCGGACCCTTTTCGAATCACTTGGTTTTCGTACGCACCAGTATGTCTTTGGATGATGTCTTTCGGGATGGCTTCCCTTTTTCTTTTGTCTATTTTGAGTCAAATAGACTGGCGACTCTAATCTCTCTATATTTTTCACCTCACCTCAAATGACGCCGGTCGAAGTGCTCCTGAGAGGGACGCATGGGACCTAAGGATCCTCACTCTTGAGTAGCTCGCCCGCCACGAGGATCGGGATCCGAAAGGGGATGGCTACAGTGGCGACTCCGCTAGGGATATATATCTTTTGAGGGCTAGACTCTATTTACGTAGGTGTTATGTTTGCTTATATTCTCCCCCATTTTGCATGTTCCCCCTTTGTTACTCATGTGTACCCCCATGCTTATGCTTCTATTCACACACTTGTAGAAAATTATCCATGTACACTTCACACCATGTGTACCTAGGGTCACATATATCCACATGTTGCATGCATCACCCATCCATACTTGGTGTACCGTTGGTACTTGCACTTTGCTCCCTGTTTGGCATAATCAATAAAGGTACTCTCATGTGGATCATACTAATAAGAGGATCATGCATGATTTACACGACATCACCAAAGAGCATTGTGATTGACCAAATTTTACCCAGTAGCTGGAGGGTCACTTCGTGATGGGCGCTGGTCTGGCAGGGCGCAGTTAGCCTAAGCGATATGACCCTCACCTTCCATTGGCCAAGTATCTTCGATGTATATCGAACGGTTCCCCCGCATCGTACTGCTTGACAGAAGTCCTTATGGAAGGTATATCGCAGGGAACTCGTTCACGTACGCCGAGTATATCGAATTCGGTCTCACACGTATCGTACCCATGAGGTATATGGTGAGGCAATTCATGTACACTCAGGTATATCAAATGGCTTATCCACACGTACCGATTGCCCGCAAGAGCAAGACGTATATCGCGGAAGTCACGCCAAAGGGGGAAAACGAATTCCGATTCACCCAATCAACTGCATACCCGCATATAGGTGTCAACCCTAGGACACACATGTTAGATTATCGGTTTCAACCCGAAACTCTACCGAAATTTCGGGTCGGCCTACCACCCAAATTTTTGCCCATTTTTAAAACGGGACCCTTTCCGTGAGCCTGGTCACAAGTCTAGCCATAACTTTGCATATATTACAAACCCAATTTTTCCAGGCTCGAGTCTCCTCCAACATTTCATTTTGCATTTAGGAGAATTTAATACAAGTGAGAACATAAAAATTATAATATTCATGTTGTGATCCGTCTCCCGAAAAAAATTCAAAAACATTTCTCCCTTATTTATCAAAAAGCCAAAAACATTTCTCCTCTCTTTATCAAAAACTCAAAAGAAAAAAAAAACTTCTGCCCCTTTTCTCAAAAGTAAATCCCATTTTACGCCTTCTCAAGTCGATCGCAAACCCTTGGCCTGGCTCCTTATTGGCTTCGGTCTTCAATCAAGTCACCCCGGAGTTCCGTCCGTTCCCCTATTACTTCTTCCGAGTCCGTAATCCATACGCTTTCCATGGAGAACATAGATCAAGTACCTGTTGTGCAGTAGGATCTGACGGTAGTCCTAGCTCAGCTTGTGTCCAAGATTGACAACCTCCAAATCGAGGTCCGAGAGATGCAACAAAACCAGGTTCCCCTTCCTCAAGAGCTCGAGGCCCTATTTCCTCATGCTATGGATCCACCCGAGCCTATCTGGGTTCTCAAAGAGTATCAGCATGCTCCACGTGCCCCTCCTGCTAATGGGACGTCGCCTGCCCAGCTTCTGATGCCGAACCTTGCCCAGCAGGTGGCTAACTTGCCTATGGTCATTAATCCAAAGGAATAAGAGCCGAATAAAGTCAAATAGGATCTCAAGATGCTCATCAAGAAGTTTGACTAAGTCAAAATCTCGAGAAATTACATAGACTATACCCGCATGTCTCCTTATCCTAAAGCGAGGTTACCCGAGAAGTTCAAGATGCCAAATATCGAGAAATTTGGAGGAAGTGGAACCCCGATTGTTCATCTCCGCAATTATCACCATTCCATGACTTTACTAGGGGATTCTGAAGAAGTGATGGCCCAATTGTTTTAGCAAACTCTGAAGGATAGCGCCCTCCGATGGTTTTTGTCTCTCGAAGAATCCAGAATTCGTAGCTGGGAAGATGTAGCCCGAGAATTCATATTGCAGTACAAATACAATGAAGAGCTTAAGGTCACCCACCGTGATTTAGAGCTGCTCAAGCAGAACCCTGGAGAATTAGTCAGTAACTTCATCGCCCGATGGAGGGAAAAAGCAGCAACTATGACCAATCGGCCTTTCGAGGGAGAACAAGTCAGCATAGTAAAGAAGAACTTCTTACCCATGTCCGAACAACGATGGGAGGACAATATTATCCCCATTTTTTAGCCCTCAAATAGGCAGGGTAGAAATCAAGGAAGGTCTTTCCAAGACAAAAGTTGAACTAAAGAAGGTGTCCGAACAGTTCACCCCCAGAAAATATGACAAGCCTTTCAGTGCTACAGTCTCAACCATCAACAACATCTCTCAATTAACCACATCATGGGCACCAGAAAGCCGCTCTGTTTCAGTCCGAAAGGAATACACCGAGCTCCATGCTCTCCTCTCCAAAGTTTATTAAGCACTTTTAAGCCGAAACCTCATCAAACCCTTGGATCCCCGACCATTGCCAAATCCACTCCCAAGAAACTTCAAGGCAGATGCCCATTGCGCCTTTCACCAAACAGCTGGCCATACCACCGACTCATACTTTCACCTCTGAAACATGATCCAAGGTCTAATTGATCGGGGTACCATTGCCCCACCAACCAATCCTAAGCCAAACACTACTCACAACCCACTTCCAAATCATACCAAAACCATCTTCTTAGAAGAGAACCCGGAATTCGATCCTTCAACTCAAATCACACCCATATACTCTCCTAAACCTCTCCAAATTTTCCCATATTTCCTCCTACACCCTGCTAGCCTCACTGATCGGGCACTGTCACTCCTCACCAGAGCATGCATTACTGTCCGTACTCGTTCTAAAAATGGATTTATGGAATTATCAGAAGTCTTAAACCAACTCCTAGAGTTCGGGATGAAATTTCCCTCACAGATGATCATTGATTGCCAGAGATTTAGTATGTCGTTCTTGGAAGAACGAAAATGGACCCGAGAGTCAGATAGTTGGGTAGTACCAACTGATGAAGTCAGCCTAGATGATGTGGTCCAGATTATAGCAAAATTCTTCAGGAAGACCAATAACATTTGCAATATCACCGAGTTATTCGATGATTTGAAGCTACAGGAGCGCCTGGTCCCTTCACCCTTACACGTCCCCACAGAATGGGATGACCTGTATGAAGAAGCCATTGAAGTTGTGGAATGCATTGAATTTGCATGGAAAGACAGAATTGTTACCACCGGATGGGGGGAAAAATTCGAAGACAGAATTGTTACCACCGTGTGGAATGATATCATTTGAAGAACTACTCAGAGAAATAAACAAGGTGGAAGAACAGCCCGAGATCGATAAGGAAATGGGATTCATGTTTTTCCCTTCTTCAGTAAATCACATGACCAGATCAGGGATGCATTACCAGATTCCAATCTCACTACCAGCCAATGACAAAGGGAAGGGTGTTGAAAACCTTCCTATGACATAAATGACCCTCGAGGAGAGTAAGATCCTCAATCAACTAAAGAAAACTCAAGCTAGCATCACTCTTTGGGGGCTTTTTATGTCTTCTCAGCTACACAAAAATTCTTTGATCAAGTCGCTCACTAGACCCACAGTTCATCCTTCTACCACACCAGAAGAAGCGGTAAATTTGGTCGGATCCTTGACCTCTACCCGAATGCTATCCTTTTTCAAAGAAGAAATCCCCAAGATTGGACCAAACCACAATCATGCAGTCAACATCTCCGTCGAAGTTATAGGGAAGGTTGTGCCACTCTCTCTTGTCGATAATGGATCCGCCTTGAATGTCTGCCTATTGAGGACCCTCAAATGTTTAGAACTGAAAGAAAGCGACCTCACTCCAACCTCCATCTCTATGGGATCAATAAATCTTATAATAGGGGATGGCCCTATAAACCATGTCATTGAATTCCAAGTTATTAACATCCCAGCCTGTTTTAACCTATTGCTAGGATGACCTTGGCTCCACAGTATCAAGGGCGTGTCTTCCTCACTCCATCAGAAATTAAAGTTCTTCGTCGACGGACGGGTCATTACCATCTTGGGCGATAAAGACATTATCGATGGTGCAAGTACCAATAGCCCAATCCTTAAGATACAGCACGGGTTAAATGATATGATCCTATCAGGATTCCAAGTTGAACCACTTCTACTCCCGGTAGGGGATAACTTCAAAGAAAGGGTTTGTCCAGAATACGACCCTCATAGCAACGTCAATGTGATTTAGATATTCAGAAACATGCACTTCATGCCCGGACTGGGGCTAGGATAAAGACAACAAGGGATACTTGAACCAATTGAACTGAAGAAGGCCTTGCCTCCTTGTAGTTTGGGGTATCAACCATTAGAACAAGAGCTTAGAATAATCCACCAGTCTCGACTAAAGAGAGGACTTGATTGCATCCAGACTATCCCAAGTGATTCCTTGAATGGACGATTCATCAAAGAGGGCGAAGTCTTCTCCTTTTGTGACTTTTCTGAACCAGAGTATGGCCATACTGAGAAGAAGATGAAGCCTAAAATGGAGATCTTTTTCTAAGACAGCTACCCAAGGGTCGAGAGTTCCCAACACCATGTACAATCGCTCATCAAAGATACCGAAGAGACTGAGGAAAGTGACTTCGAGGATTCCTTCAACTTATAGACACTAAGGCTAACACTCTGCATGGTTCATTCAGTCACTACATCATCGGATCCGTCCCAACTGATTAAAGCTGCTGATACACCTCTCCTCAACTGGCATGTTGCGCTAGTTCTACCTGCTAAAATCTCCCCTAATCCTAATGTTTACCCCTTTTCTTCTTCTGTTGTCTATCCTTGTTAAAATGTAATCGAGTGCTCTTTTGACGAGGTTCTCAATGTTATTTTTCCTATCAATGAAATAAACGAAGATTTTGAGTATCTTGCTATGCCTTACATTAACTGTTTGGATTCTAATCAAACTTTTGATGATGATGATTTTGCAAATGAATAAGGTTAATAATAAGAGACTGTTATTGTTAATGAAGAAGAGACTGTTATTGTTAACCTCAGTTCTAGTAGCCAACTGCGTGAGATTAGGATAGGGACTACCCTTGATGAGCATGAGAGTGCATAACTCAAAGAATTTCTAAAGGAATTCGTGGATGTCTTCGTATGGTCCTATGACGATATGCCCGGCATTGATCCTGAAATAGCTCAGTACGAGATCCCCACTCTCCCAGATTATAAGTTGGTCAAGAAAAGTTGAGAAAACTCGGCACCGAATGGTCGCTCAAGGTCAAAGAAGAAGTAGTCAAATAGTTGAACGTAGGCTTCCTTTATGTGATCGAATATCCCACATGGCTAGCCAATATAGTGCCTGTGCCGAAATCAGAAGGAAAAGTTCGGATGTGTGTAACTATCGGGATTTGAACAAAGCCTCTCCAAAGGATGATTATCCGCTACCCAATATTGACATGATCGTAGACAACACAGCCAGTCATACTCTCAAGTAATTCATCGACGGGTTTACCGAATACAACCAAATTAAAATGCACCTAGACCACCAAGAAAAAATAGCATTCATCACCCCATGGGGAACCTTTTGCTACACCGTTATGCCATTTGGTCTCAAGAACGCTCGGACTACTTACCATAGGGCTTCCACAACCATCCTGCACGATCTGATTCATAAAGAAGTTAAGTTTTATGTGGATGATATGATTATCAAATCCAAGACTAGAGAGGGTCATGTTCCTGCTCTCCGAAAGTTCTTTGAACGACTGCGACAGTATCAGATGAGACTTAATCCGCAGAAATGCATCTTCGGCGTTACAAAGGGAAAACTCTTGGGATTTATTATCAGTGAGAAGGGGATAGAATAAGATCCCTCCAAGCTGAAAGCCATACTTGAGATGTCACCTCCCCGAACAGAGAAAAAAGTCCTAGGTTTCCTTGGGAAATTACAATACATCAATCGGTTCATCAGCCAACAAACCTCCATCTATGAACCTATCTTCAAACTCCTTTGAAAGGATTCAACTAAAGATTGGAACGAGGCCTGCCAAGAATCCTTTGACCGAATCAAATAATATCTGACCCAACCCCCGGTACTCATGCCACTACAGCCTGGTCACCCCTTGCTCCTATACCTAACCATAATCGACACTGCAGTTGGGGCTCTGCTAGACCAATACCATGAAGATACCTGATTCGTATCGAATATTGCATTTAATTACCCTCGAACTTATGTATTTTAGCCCCCTCGGGTACTTTAATGCCTATAATTATGCTCGTTAATCAGACAACCTCCGTTTTATATGCTAAAATGTTATTTGAGGTATAATTGAGCTTTTATAGGTGTTAAAGTGCTTAGTATGAAGTTTGGGCACGTTCCGATTAAATTTCGTCGCGATTCGCACGTTCAGGGGCATTTTCGTAATTTTACACTTTGGGAATTTTTGCCCGAAGTATTCACGGAAGTTGTAGCCCTCGGGCCAAGCTTCGCGTGGCCGCGAACGGTGCTCGAATCGGAGTCCGAACGAAGGAAACACGGAGCTTTAATCGAAAAGAATTATAAGGATTCATTAACAATTTAAATAATTCCATCCATGTCCCTTTTCTTCTTTAATAACAAATTCATTAATTCCATCTATGTCCCCAAAACGTTTTTTTCAGCAAATGAAGATGGCGATTTGGCCCTAGGCTCGGGTTTTGCTCGGGTTTTGGGTTCGCCCGAAATTCGAGCCTTTCGTCCGAAATTGGAGCATGATTATTGATCACACGCGCAAATGGATCTTTTTGATCACTTTTTTGGAGCTTGAGCTTTGGCCATTAATGGAGATGGAGCTTTTGGCCATTAATGGAGCTTGAAAGTGGGTCTTTGGCTTTTGCCAATTTTGCAGCTACGATCCAACACGAAATGGTTCTTGGCTCATCATACGAAGGTTTTTGGCCATTTTCGAACAAAATGGGTCTCGGGTTTTTGTTGGTTATGAATGGGATGTTTTGTGCCATGGAGTGTGCTGTGCGTTGTGTGGTTTGGAGTTGCAGCGCAGCCGGTCGACCGGCCACGCTCCGGCGGTCGACCGGTAATTCGATTTTTGGCTTTGACTCGAGACAGTGTGCTCCTCCCCTGTTCACCGGTCGACCTCGTTTTGGCTGCCGGTCGACCGGTCCTGTTTTGTGCGTTTTTTTTTGCTGTTGCCCACTTTCTTTTTTCTTTTTTTTTATTTTCTTTTTCTATTTTCTTTTTATTCCTTAATTTGGAAACTTATCCTTATTTCTTTTTTTTTTCTTTTTCTTTCTTTCCTTTTCCCAACTTACTACAAATAGAAACTTTAGTTATTTTTGTAATCTCTCTAGTTTTTTATCTCTAGTTTTCTCTCTCTCTTAGATTAGGTTAGAGTTTGTAATATTTGGAAGTTTTGTTGGGAGCTCACCCTCTCCTCCATTTTCATTTGGGTTTTCACCCATTTTATGTAAGAACTCTACTATTCATTCTCTTCTTTGTTGTTTTCTTTCTTTGTTAGCTAGTTTCCATACTTTGTAGTTTGTTTAATTATTGTTATTTATTGTTTTCATTAGTTAATTAGTTGCTTTAATTAATTAGTTAGTTTAATTAATGTCATTAATTATGTGTAGTGGCTAATTTAGTCTAGGTTGTGTCGGATTGAACTCATTCCGGGTTGACATGTTGCTTTGCTTTGGTGATGGTGTTTACGTGTCTATTTCGGGTGCGTTGTCCTAGTTATTACGCCTAGGAGATTTGACGGGGCATATCATGTATGTCCCGTGCTTACGACCTTTCGCGCGTAATTTCCGGGGTATTTGTTGACACCAAAATCGTATGTGGCTTTTATGCAAATTTAGGGGTGTGACAACCCTTGATTTACTTAACTGTCGAAACGAGACGCAACCTTAATAACTCGTCGACCCATGTAACCATTTTATACTAATTAACTCGGGTGAGGGATATTCGACGCAACCTATAGTTTTTATTCTCTTTATTAATTTAGTTTAATTTCCCTCGCCTAGATTAATCTTTCCCTTTCATGCATCTTTTCTTTTAGTTTGTAATTCACTTTTTCCACTTTTATTTCGGAATATTAAACCTTATAAATTCTAACAACTCGTCTCTGTGGATTCTCGATACCCGACTTACCGCTCTACTTGCCCCGCAAGTGTAGTTGTAACTTAGGTTTTTGTATTGAGTTGGCGAAACGAAAACAACGATTAGCGTCTTTACACGCGCTACTTTTCGCACTTAATCAAAATGGCGCCGTTGCCGGGGACTAGTTTGTTTTAGACTTTATTTGATTTAATATTTCATAGTATTTTATTTCTATTTGTATTATTTGCTAACTTTTTGCAGGACTTCCACATTTGAGCACTTAGAAACGCTCGAATTTCCCGCGCGCACCTATTTTGTGGAATTCGCCACTTGAGCCATTTTTGGGGTAAGCATGTCTTATTCCAATTCTTTTGGTAATCCTTGTTATAATTCTCAAAATTCTAGGCCTATGACTTTCGGTGAATACTTAGCATCCCAAAGTAAAACAAATTCAAATATTACTTTGGGCGAGTATAACGAAAGTCAAAACTTAGGTTATTGGAATTTTGATGATGATGATAATGATTTTGGGCCTTTACCTCCTTATAATAGGAATTTTGAAACGAATTGCAATAATTTTCAAAATTCCTATAATAATGAGTTTTCGGTTAAGTCCGATGGTAATTTTCAAAGTTCCCATTCTAATGCATCCGCACCTCGACCTATGACATTCGGTGAGGGCTTGCGTATGTATGAGAATGAGAAAATTGAAAATCGTTATCGGGAAGAAAATCGTTCGTGGGAACATGAGTTGGATTTATTATTTGAGTCCGCCGACGATTTTGCTTCCGAGACTTTCGAAGTCGAGGAATGTTTTGAACCAAATGAGGTACTTGTGCCTACTTTGGAACAAGCCATTCTAGACTTTGCCCATTGCGTAATAGATATTGAAAGTGAGGATGAAAATGACGTAATATCTATTTGCAATGAAATGATTTCTTCTTTGGCCCCCAAAGAAGAACATTTCATTGAAAATGATATTATTTCCTTTGAAATTCCAACTTCATGCGATGATGATTCATCTCATGAGTTTGAATTTCTTTCATCCCCGTTTTCATTCTCTATTACCCCACTGGAACAAGTACCCGATGATTCGGTTTCGAACTTTAATGTTTTAAACCCTATCGCCGATGAGGAGTACTTGCTCGAGTCGCCCTCCACGATCGCATCTTTGCCTTTGTGTGCGCCGCCTCCCATTCCAACTTCAAAATCCTTGGGAGGATATTCGGCTTTTATCGGTCCCCACTTTTTTTGTCACCCGTGCAATCCAAACCCCCCATCGTCCCACCAAAACTTTTAATTGGTGATGGTTCATTTCTTTCGCCTTACACATTCCTTCCGTTGTTAAAACGGAATTCATATTTTTCGGAAGGCATGCTTGTATGTGAGGGTACACCGGTTATCCTCCAAAGTCAAATCATTTTCACGGTGGACCCTCAGCTATTTAGACTTCTAGTGTACAGTTAGTGTGAAGTCTAAATAGTAGGTTGTATATAGTTAGCTTTTTATTTTTTCTTTTTATTTTTTTCGTTCCTTTTTAATTTAGTCTAATGTAATTAGTTAACTTTTTATTATTTGTTTTTGCTATGCTCGGTACTAACTTGTTTTGTAGATTCTTTGGACTTGTTCTTATGGGGATCGCTCCAATTTTGGGTAATATCGCTATTTTCCTCTCTTTGACTTGGTTCTTAATTTACATTGAGGACAATGTCAAGTTTTAAGTTAGGGGGTGTGTGGGATATTCTATCCATTTCTTTATTTAGTCCATGTTTTTGCTCACATGTTAGTTACTTAGTATGCTTTTCTTAGAAAAATTCAAAAATTTCAAAAAGATTTTCTTTATTTTTTCTCCTTTTTTGGGCATTTTGCCTTTGTTTCCGATGATAAATTTTAATAATTGCCCGATCTAATAGACAACCCAATGATGCATGTTCTCGATTTTAGAAGTTATTAGACTTTAGTCTCAATTATTGATATTATAAATAACTTCATGAATTAAACTTTAATCCCGTGAGCACATGCACTTTCCTTGCTTTATTGATTTGGTTTAAGATTTTTATAACTCGGTAATCTTTTGTTGCATTGTATATACTTACACCGAGTAAGCTTTGTACCTTTCGTCGTTTGTGAGTGTATACACTATTCATTTCTCATTGAAAACGTGTTGGTAATCTCTCTATTCTTTCATTTCACCGTTCATTAATTGAGTTCATACTTGAAATGTGTTACTTGATCATGATTTTCATATACTGTTTTGATTCGAGAATTGCGTAAACTTTGTGAAATGATCATAGGCCCTCTTTGTTATATCACCCATATGAGCTGTGACCTCACCCTTATATGTTTACCCTCGTTAACCCTTTTGAGCCTAAATATAACCTTTCATTTCATACCCCATTCCCATAACCAACTCTACATTGGAGTTATAAACCATACATACACTTTCCATACCTTTGTTTGGAATGTTACTTGGTATTGAATGATGTTGTTATGATGTCGGTTGCAATTTGGGCATATGAGAGTTTGAAAAGTAAATAAAAGAGTAGTGAAAAAAGTGAAATAAAAGAGAAAGCAAAAAGAAAACAAAAACAAAAAGTGAGAAAAAGAAGAAAAGAAAAGAAAGAGAAAGTTGTATATGTTGTGTAGTGTTCAATAAGCTTTGATTACTCTCCCCGATGATATATCTAATGCCGTTTTGGAACTTGTTTTCCATTTTTGCTATTTCCCGCATCCTTCCCATTATTCCAAGTTTTCATCTCCGAACACTTTGAATCCATACATATACCTTTCATTTCGTACCTTAACCCCAAACCTACATTATAACCCTATAAAGTCCTATGTGGTCTTAGGGTGCATTTAATTCAAAAGTCATAATAGTTGTGATAATGTGTGAAAATGCATTTCGCCTCTTTTAGTGTGCGGTATCCTTTCATTGAGATTTACAGTTTTTCATTTTATATATAGCGTTCTTCATTTGTGACATGTGTGCGGCCTAATTTCCATTTACATTTACTCTTTATGCCCGCATGTCCCGTGTATTACCTCCCATTCCGAGTGATTTCATTTGTTAAGGGTAATGCCCGTGATGATTGAATGTATGCTTGCTTTGATTAGTATCCGATTTATCTAAGTTTTTTGCCAAATCATATTTTGCATTTGCTCTCCCCCCTCCCACTTTTAAAGTTTCAATTCTATGAGGTGCATTCTATAATGTTAATGATTCGAACTTTTATGTGAATTCATTCACTTTGCTAATAATGCATATGAAATCTTTTTCGCTTTTGTTGGGCTTGTCGCATGTTGGTTCTGGCATATTTTGAGGAAACTTTATGATGTTTGTGGGTATCATCCCTGAAAACCCTCACGAGACGACACTCGTCCACTAGGGTAACCTAGGGGTTTAACGGCTTATTGCATATGCTAAATGCAATCGTGTTCCCTACGAAAGTGGCATTTATATTTTGATGCATATATACATGTTGTGATTTTCTTATAGTTCTTCTTGCGTTGAATTTCATTACTAGGGACTAGCAATGTGTAAGTTAGGGGGTGTGATTCGTATCGAATATTGCATTTAATTACCCTCGAACTTATGCATTTTAGCCTCCTCGGATACTTTAATGCCTATAATTATGCTCGTTAATCAGACAACCTCCGTTTTATATGATAAAATGTTATTTGAGGTATAATTGAGCTTTTATAGGTGTTAAAGTGCTTAGTATGAAGTTTGGGCACGTTCCGATTAAATTTCGTCGCGATTCGCACATTCAGGGGCATTTTCGTAATTTTACACTTTGGGATTTTTTGCCCGAAGTATTCACGGAAGTTGTAGCCCTCAGGCCAAGCTTCGCGTGGCCGCAAACGGTGCTCGAATCGGAGTCCGAACGAAGGAAACACGGAGCTTTAATCGGAAAGAATTATAAGGATTCATTAACAATTTAAATAATTCCATCCATGTCCCTTTTCTTCTTTAATAACAAATTCATTAATTCCATCTATGTCCCCAAAACGTTTTTTTCAGCAAATGAAGATGGCGATTTGGCCCTAGGCTCGGGTTTTGCTCGGGTTTTGGGTTCGCCCGAAATTCGAGCCTTTCGTCCGAAATTGGAGCATGATTATTGATCACACGCGCAAATGGATCTTTTTGGTCACTTTTTTGGAGCTTGAGCTTTGGCCATTAATGGAGATGGAGCTTTTGGCCATTAATGGAGCTTGAAAGTGGGTCTTTGGCTTTTTGCCAATTTTGCAGCTACGATCCAACACGAAATGGTTCTTGGCTCACCATACGAAGGTTTTTGGCCATTTTCGAACAAAATGGGCCTCGGGTTTTTGTTGGTTATGAATGGGATGTTTTGTGCCATAGAGTGTGCTGTGCGTTGTGTGGTTTGGAGTTGCAGCGCAGCCGGTCGACCGGCCACGCTCCGGCGGTCGACCGGTAATTCGATTTTTGGCTTTGACTCGAGACAGTGTGCTCCTCCCCTGTTCACCGGTCGACCTCGTTTTGGCTGCCGGTCGACCGGTCCTGTTTTGTGCGTTTTTTTTGCTGTTGCCCACTTTCTTTTTTCTTTTTTTTTATTTTCTTTTTCTATTTTCTTTTTATTCCTTAATTTGGAAACTTATCCTTATTTCTTTTTTTTTTCTTTTTCTTTCTTTCCTTTTCCCAACTTACTACAAATAGAAACTTTAGTTATTTTTGTAATGTATCTAGTTTTCTCTCTCTCTTAGATTAGGTTAGAGTTTGTAATATTTGGGAGTTTTGTTGGGAGCTCACCCTCTCCTCCATTTTCATTTGGGTTTTCACCCATTTTATGTAAGAACTCTACTATTCATTCTCTTCTTTGTTGTTTTCTTTCTTTGTTAGCTAGTTTCCATACTTTGTAGTTTGTTTAATTATTGTTATTTATTGTTTTCATTAGTTAATTAGTTGCTTTAATTAATTAGTTAGTTTAATTAATGTCATTAATTATGTGTAGTGGCTAATTTAGTCTAGGTTGTGTCGGATTGAACTCATTCCGGGTTGACACGTTGCTTTGCTTTGGTGATGGTGTTTACGGGTCTATTTCGGGTGCGTTGTCCTAGTTATTACGCCTAGGAGATTTAACGGGGCATATCATGTATGTCCCGTGCTTACGACCTTTCGCGCGTAATTTCCGGGGTATTTGTTGACACCAAAATCGTATGTGGCCTTTATGCAAATTTAGGGGTGTGACAACCCTTGATTTACTTAACTGTCGAAACGATACGCAACCTTAATAACTCGTCGACCCATGTAACCATTTTATACTAATTAACTCGGGTGAGGGATATTCGACGCAACCTATAGTTTTTATTCTCTTTATTAATTTAGTTTAATTTCCCTCGCCTAGATTAATCTTTCCCTTTCATGCATCTTTTCTTTTAGTTTGTAATTCACCTTTTCCACTTTTATTTCGGAATATTAAACCTTATAAATTCTAACAACTCGTCTCTGTGGATTCTCGATACCCGACTTACCGCTCTACTTGCCCCGCAAGTGTAGTTGTAACTTAGGTTTTTGTATTGAGTTGGCGAAACGAAAACAACGATTAGCGTCTTTACACGCGCTACTTTTCGCACTTAATCAATACCCGCAAAGAAAAGGCCATCTATTATGCCAATCGTAAATTGGTCGGGTATGAGGTCAACTACACTACTTTAGAAAAGACATGTATCGCACTTGTCCGGGTCACACAAAATTTGCAGCACTACATGCTCGCCTTCCCAATCAAACTTATATCCTGAATGGACCCCATCAAATACCTGCTTGAGAAACCCACCTTGTCCAAACGAATGGCCCGATGGTTGATGCTCCTATCCGAATTCGACATTATGTACGTCATGCAGAAAGCCATGAAAGGAAGAGCCATCTCTGACTACCTCGCTGATTACTCGGTAGAATAAGCCGATTTGTGGGTCTCTGAATTCCCAGATGAAAACATCCTTTGCACCGCTCAAGACATCCGTTGATGGCAAATGTTCTTTGATGGCACTGCTAATAAAAAAGGATACGGCATTGGGATACTTCTGATCTCCCCAGATGACTCCCACACTCCCATCGCCATCAAATTTGATTTCCCTTGCACCAACAACATGATGAATACGAGGCATGCACGGTAGGCCTCAAAGTTGCTCTCAAGAAAGATATTTAATGCCTAGACGTCTACAGGGATTTCTCCCTCATCATCGGTCAATTCTCAGAAAATGGAAAGTCAAGGACGAAAAACTCCAACCCTTCCATGCCCACTTAGAAGAACTAGCCTCCCAATTCCAAGATATCACCTACCATTACCTACCTCGAGCAAAGAATAACCTAGCTGATGCCCTTGCTACCCTGGCCTCTATGGTCGACATGCCCGAAGGAATTACAATAGCCCCCTTCCTTATTCAAAAGTAAGACAAACCAACCCACTGCTACCACATTGAGCTCATCATCTGTTATAAAGCACTGCTCAAAAGAAATTGTAATGGAACTCATTTCCACTGCATCGCAGGGGCTGACATTAAAAAGATAATGCAAAAGATCCATAGCGGGGAATGCGGACCTCACATGAATGGTCACATGGTCACCAAGAAGATCATTTAACAAGGTTACTACTGGACCACCATGACCCAGGATTGCATCACCTATGCCCGTAGATGCCTCAAATGCCAACAATTCTCCAAGCTTCAGCATCTATCTCCGCTCAAATTATACAATATGACCTCTCCCTGGACATTCTCCACCCGGGGCATCGACATTATAGGGAAGGTTACACCGAAGGCTTCTAATGGGCATGAGTTCATCCTAGTTTCCATTGATTACTTCACCAAATGGGTCGAAGCTGAGTCATACGCAGCGCTGAACGCCAAGAAAGTGGCCAAATTCATCAAGAAAAATTTCATTTGCTGATATGGGGTCCTAAACGATCTAGTATCAGATAACGGGTTACATTTCGAGGTAGAAGTCACAGAGGTCGTCACGAGTATGGGGTTCAGAGACACAAATATTCTCCCTACCGACCTCAGACCAATGGTGCAGTTGAAGCCGCTAACAAGAACCTCAAATCCATCATCAGTAAGATGACTGAAAGTTATCGGGATTGGGCCAACCGAATCTCGTACGCCCTCTGGGGATATCGAACCTCAATCCAAACCTCTACTGGGGCTACCCCTTAGTCTCTAGTCTACGGCATGGAAGTAGTCCTACCCGTGGAATTGGAAATACCCTCGCTACGCGTCATGCTTGAAAGCAAGGCCAGTGAAGAAGACCGGTGCCAAAGTCTTCTTGACGAGCTGACCATCCTAGACGAAAGGAGATTAAAAGCACTATACCACATACAAGGATACCATCGCCAAATAACGTTATCATTCAATAAGAGAGTTAAGGATCGTGGTGTCCAAGAAGAGGATATAGCCCTCAAAGAAATCATAGAACCCATCTGAGACCCCAAAGGGAAATTCAAGCCCAATTGGAGCGGCCCCAACATTGTCAAGAAGATCTTATCTGATGGTGCCGCCATGCTCACTGATTTAGATAGGGAAGAGATGACTCGTCCAGTCAACCTGGACCGTCTCAAGAAATTCTACCCCTAATTCGAAATCTCGGCGCGCTACGACTCTTCTCATCGCCCTTCTATTCTAAAAAAAATCTCTTCATTTCCTCCTACCCAGAACTACGTGGGCCTGATCCTCTGCAAAAAACCATTTTCAAACAAATTAAAACTGTTCAAAAACCCCAGAGGTACGTACGCAGCTCATACACCTTATATGAACACGGCCCTTTCTTTTTTTCTTAAAATACTATTCTTTTCTTATCTCTGAGAACAACAGTCAATTCCAACATGTATTTGAACAAAAGGATTATGTATGCCTTAGCGATCGGTATAGATAACTCAAACAATACAAAATTCAACGAAAGGCGCAGCTGGATGATAAGAAACTTGTTTATTTCACTAATCATAACTTTCGGTACATATTACATAAAGGAACGGATAACTCCCTTCCACCCTACCCTCCTAAAAAATCCAAAATAAAATCCCCATTACAAAAAAACCATTCTACCCACAACTACCAGAGGATCCCGCTCCGTCATCATCATTTACATTATGGGGTCCCCAAGTTTCCCCTTCCTGAATAGAGTGTCGCAGACACTCCATGGACCGATAAGCTCAAACCAGCTTCGAATAAACCACAACACCTCCCTCCATAGTTCCAAAAGAAACAAACCACCTTTGTCCAGTCTCCACTGCTAACATCTTGATAACTACTCCCCTCCACAACCACTTCATATAATCCCCAGGGATATGCCAAACTCTCCCAACAGACTGAGAAGGATGGGTCGATGAACGCCGATTCTCCCATATAGAGCCAAGTCGTATGCGCAGATGCTCGGTCAAATACTCTACTGGAAAGAAATTCAGTGTTCGAGGTGGAACGACCTGTGCCCACCCAAATTGGCGCAGAATCCGCCAAGGGAAATAGAAAGAGGTATGTTCGAGACAAACCAACAGCACATATAAGTATTCTCCTAGCTCTTGAACAGGCAGCAACTGTCCCCACCAAGGCACTGACCAATAAAGATTTCGAGCCCCATGCTCCACAAACCAATTCTCCCAGCTCATGATATCCAGGTCAACGTAGAAGAAGCGACGCGAAAAGAAGTTGGGTACAACCGACAAAGGATATTCTGGAAGAGTCACCAGGCGAAGTCTTTCAGACAACCACATGAACACCATCACGGGGCTACCCCGTAAGAAGTCAGAACGACCTTCTAGCCAGGCATCCAGACCGTTCAGGGTCTCTGCCAGTATCACCACTATAGGATTATGACGGTATGACATCCATGAAGTAATGGCTGCAAGTTGCGAATCCACCCGCAGTTCCCAAGTTACCAGCAATAATTTCGATACTAAGCCCAGAGCAATGGCTCCATCATAACGAGCATCGCCTACTTCACGAAAATGCACGGACTGCAACACCGTCAGGAGGGAAATCATTCCTCCAGTAACCAGTGATCTAGTCACCGAAGGCAAAATGCAAAGAAGCCCAGCAAGCAAATCCTTTGGAGAACAAGAAAATTCGAGTAAATCCGCAGTAACACTGGGATTTATCCCTAGCATAGAAGAAAAGTCCTCGTAGGTAGGAAAAACTTCATCCAACCCAAAACAGAATACATGGTCTTCGGGGTACCAAAATTCTACCGCCGCCATTAGCATGTTCCACTCCATGGACCGATTGCGCCACAAAGACACTCGACGCATATTGAAAGCATCATAGTTGACATTATAAGAGCACATTGCTTCCAAGGCTTCGAGGTAATTAGCAAACTCAATGCTACCAGGGAGAGCCATCTTGCAAGACTAAGAAACAGTAGACAAGTGAAGGTGTGATGGAAACACTCCACCCTTCCCCTTTTTATACTTGAGAACCCTCACAAAAGACACAATCCTTGCAGAAATCGGAGGGAATCCTACCCCACAAGGTACAAAAGGCTGAAGAGGGCACAAATCAGAAGCTTTGAATTGATGGGACTGGACTTCACTACCGATAGTCAGGACAAGGTGCATGCCGATCGGTAACCCCCTATTTTTGGAAATTTTTCTTTTTCCTCTTTTATCAAAATCAGAAGCCCAATAAAAATAAATTGATATTCTCAACAGAATTTCAAAAATCCTTTTCCATTCTTATAAAATTTCCCATTTTTAACATTCCTTCAAAATCCCAAAAATATTTCTTTTTACAGTCTTCGCAGCAAAGTAAAAAGCGCATGCGCATGCATTCATCATTAACAAAGGATAATAAAAAATCCCATTGCATTGCATATATATCTGTTCCCTATGTTACATCAATTTTGCAGGAAATAAAAAAAAGCAAAAAAACATCGAGACTCAACCCGGACCCACATTCTCATTCTTTCTCTCTCACTTACCCTTCACCTCTCTCTCTAAGAGCTTCCACCCCTGCGATGCGCTCTCTTTCCCCTACGGTGAGACGATGCACCACCACTACCCGAGCTAGATTCCTCCCCGAATGAAGCATAAGGCACCAAACAAAAAAGAATCGGGACTGCATCCCAAATATGGGTAGTCGTCAAAGATCCAGTCTCTAATATCTCTCATCCAAGTGATCGACACCTGGACTTGCTACAAAGAAAAAGCAAAATCAGTATCAAAGAGGGATCGAAACAAAAAAGGAACCAAAAAGAGCAAGAAGGTATACCACAGGACGAAGGACCTCCTCTGTCAAACTCAACACCTCCGGATCCATCGCATGAGGACGGTGTAACATAGGCACCATCTATCCATCAGCTCGCCGAATGTTGTACGAAGGAGTGTGCAATTGCACGAAAGGAACCTCTGAAGCCGTCGTCGCCATACCACCGCCGCTGTGGGAAGACCCCACCGCCCGACTTGAGCCCGCAGGAGGGAAAGGCAAGGCATCATATATGTTAGGCGCCATCAACTAGCTCATCAGAAAGTACATATAATCATACGGCGTAGCCGTATCAGTGTACAATAGGTAGGACTCGCCGATCATCGCCGTGATCCTCGCATCCTTCGATAGCAGCCGCTCCCGCCTCATAGACATAGGAGTCTGCGCGGGTGGCACCACCACCTCCTCCTCAGCAATCTGTCGAACCACTCAATCCCCCAGATACTAGGAATGGCCGAACTTATGTGCCAGCAAATGCCTCATCTGCGCATTCACCCCAGTTTCCCCCGTATCCTGAATGGCTGTCCCCCAAGGGTAAAAAGTCACCTGAAAATCCACAGCAGGCATAAGTCAATACAAAATCAGAACATGCCAAAACCAAGACTGAAAAGGGAAGAGTCTTACCGTACCAATGGTCAGTCCATTCAAGACCTGACGCACCGCCTCCAGATAGAGGGTTACCTTCGACTACCGATTGGCCTTCCGCCAATGATACAATCGATAAAAGTCCCCCAATATTATCATCCTTCAGAGCGATCAGCGAGGTATTGCACCCAATCACCTCATAGAACCACGTCTGTTAAAGACAAGAATTCACAATAAAAAAGAGACGTATAAGGAAAATATGCGAATGCATGAAAGGAAAATGCGTAAAATTAAAGGATCTCTCGAGGAGATACGTGGCTCCAGTAAAAGTTTGCCAGCAGCACCGGCTGAATGCATCAAAAGAAAAATAAAGGGTCGCCAAAGTCAGGCTCCACCAATCATAGAGAGGGATTATCTAAAACATCCTCAAATATGGCAAGAACCACAAATGAACAACATCGCAACTTGACGCCACCATAAAGCCTCCCAGCACCAGCAAAATGAACAACCAGGCCATCTGCCTCACCTGCAGCCCATCCTCCACATCAACCACCCTACTCAGTAGAACATCCTTCAACAAGGACAATCGGATGTAATCCCCACAAACTATCCTCCCTGCGTCACCGAGCGCCGCCCTCACTGCCTCCGACCTCACCCGCAAAAAGCGATCCACCTCTATCTGCTCCTCATCGCAATTCAGCCCCAGTAGCTACTGCACGTCTATGGGAGTCACAGTCATCTTCCCAAAATCGAAATGGAAGGTGTGGTTAGTATCCCACCATCTCTCCCCCAAAGCGCACAAGACCAATGTCGACCGAGGAGTCTCATCTAGTACAGACGCTAACCTCCCAAAACCTGCTGATGATACCATCCAACGCACCACAGCTGGAAGATGCTCCCAGACATACTTAAGCCCCGTCGTCCCATGGGCACGCATGTTCTTTAAAGAGACATCAGACTGTCAAAAGAAGAAACCTTGGCAAAATTCAAGGAAGAAAGAAAAAATCACCAAAAAAAGGAGAATGCCAAAAGCCAGGTTACTTACATAACCGTCGGGGCTCACCACCTTAGAAGACCGATGACACGATGGCTCCCGCAGCAAAATCCTCTCATCCGCAACCGGCTCGAATGAGTCAAAGGAGTTCTCACTCCCTAAAGCAAGATGCGCCCTGGCCCTCCACTTCACGTTCACCCAGTCATCAACAGTCAACCATTCCCTATGCGCTGCAGTGCTCACAAATGCGGCCATTTCTTGGAGATCGAAATGCTAGAACGATTTGCAGAGGAAAATTGCAGAAAGCAAGAAAGCAAGAAGCTGTGAAAAATGAGGGGAATTCGCCCCCTTTATATAGAATGCTAAACGTCATGCCGATCGGCATTTACCCCCCCACCCACCGATTGGCACTGTCTCCTTACCTTCCCGAGGCAGTCCAAAAGTCCATGCCACCGCCGAATGGCACCCTCTGAACTGTGTCGACCGGCCCACCCCCTTAAAATTTCGTACAAAAATTCCCAGAAAATACTAGAAAATTCGAAAAATCCTCAGAAAATTCCTAAAAATCTTGAAAAGGATTTAGAACATTTTCACCAAGAAAATTTCACACTCCCTCAAGCAAAACCCCCACTTCCCCAGTGAAACTCTCAAAAACAAAGTGAAACTCCTCCTGGCAACGTCCTCGGAGGATCTCTGAGGATCACCTCCTATCCCCCAAAGGTCTTAAAATACATCCAATACCTGGACCACCTAATCACTTCCCTAGTGAAGTTTACGTCATTAAACTTGCCTTTCCTCCACGAAATCCCTAAGATCACAAACGCTTCCCCAGCAATCAGCTCCCCGGCTCAACACAACATCACGAGGTAATTTCCCCGCCGGAACTCCAGAAAGTCATTTTCAAAGTCTCCAAAAGACACTCTACTTTTTTCCCAGCTCATTCTCCAGCGGAACCCAAAATCCAATCTGCATCCACTCTTAGGTCAGAATTGACCTCGGTCTTGGATCGTCACCATAGTTAGGTCATAATTGACCTCGGTCCTCGGTCGTCACCACTCTTAGGTCAGAATTAACCTCGATCTTGGATCGTCACCTTAGTTAGGTCAGAATTAACCTCGGTCCTTGGTCGTCACCACTCTTAGGTCAGAATTGACCTCGGTCTTGGATCGTCACCTTAGTTAGGTCAGAATTGACCTTGGTCCTTGATCATCACCACTCTTAGGTCAGAATTGACCTCGATCCTCGATCGTCACCTCTCTTAGGTCAGAATTGACCTCAGTCTTGGATCATCAACTTAATCCCTTATAATTGGCTTCGACCCGTAGAATTGGTCATCTCTACTTAAGCCCTTAGAATTGTCTTCGACTCGCAGAATTTGTCATCTTAACTTAAGCCCAAAGAATTGGCTTTGACCCGCAGAATTGTTCATCTCTACTTAAGTCCTCATAATTGGCTTCGACCCGTAGAATTGGTCATCTCAACTTAAGCACAGAGAATTGGCTTCGGCCCATATAATTGGTCATCTCAACTTAAGCCCTCGGAATCGGCTTTGACCCACAGAATTGGTCATCCTCGCTCCCTTAGGTCCTCAGAATTGGCCTCGACCCTCTGAATTGGTCATCCTCTTTCAAAAGCATCATGCGATGTCTATTCGATGGCTATCATTTATTCCAAACTCACCCGTCGAGGGGCTCTGTAGACACCCCAATTTATTACCCCCTAAACTCTCCTTAGGTCCCTAGCACCTCCCCTCATCACTACAAATCCAAATCATACCCCGAGTACTGACCTAGAAGCCATCGAGCACTCCTAGGTTTCATTTGACCAAAAGTCAAACTCTTCATATCGACTGAGGCTAAATGAATCTTTGGAGGGAACTAAAACCCCTTTCCAACGGTCCATCCCGTGTGCGATTCCGACCTACCAGGCGGACAAACGACCCATTTCCCCCGAAACTCAATCACGAGGCCACCGGGTGCTCTCGGGTTCCATTTGACATAAGTTAACTTTTAAAATTGATCGAAACTGAATGAATCTTCGAAGGGAACTAAAAACCATTTCCAACGGTACATCCCATACACGATTCCAACTTACGGTACGGACGAACGATCCGTTTGACTCTGAAAGGTCACCGAATGCTTCTAAGGCCCGATTGAACAAAGTCAACTCCCCAAACCTGATCAAACTCTTTGGAATGTAGAAGTACATCTCCTAACCTTTCCAACGGTCTGCCCTGTGCATGATTTGGACTTACCATGTGGACGAACGATCTATTTGCGTCCGACGATTCCCCGTTCAATGAACTAATGAATGCTTCCGAGCCATATTTGACCCAAAGTCAACTCACGAACTCAGGAGCAGTCCAAAGGACTTTCGAAGGTCTCTGAATTACCTTTCCAACAGTCCCCCACATACCCAATTTTGATCAACGGTTTGCATTCTGCGATAAATTTTCTAAAAAGCCCTGAAAGACACTGCCAAACGACAGATCCCAGACCCTACCTATCGGTAGTGTGCCTAAACGCACTTGTCGAATGGGAGGAATTGGTCAATGCCGATTGTCAATGCCCTGGGCCTATAAAAATGAGGCCTTGACCTCATTGCAAGGAGAGCCCAGGTCTGATAGATATCACTCTCAGCAAACCCCAAAAACCTCTCTCAAAGTCAACGTGATTTTCACACCCAAATCCCTTTCCAACCTTCACTTTTCATCCTCCTTTTCACTAAACTTGGTGAATTCACTACCCTCCATCATCATCCAATTTTAAGGGCTGCTCTCCAACATTCAAGATCAAGCTCAAGATCTTCACGAAGGTTCAATTTTCTCAACTCTCTCCTTAAATTCGCAATAACTTGTTTTATTACTTAGCACTTTCATTATCTCATCTCACACATCCTAATATATTTTTTATTTAGTATTATTGCACATCTCTTATTTTCATATAAATAAAAACCCAAAAAATAAGAAAAAAGAGAGTTGGCTCATAAATTCCAAACGGGAATTCCCACACTTTTCTTACACTTTTCTCACAACTGAAACACTTTTTCTACACACACACAAATAAGAGAATCCCCGATTGGATTTATGGGATAAACCCCACCCATCATTTTTTATGCGAACTACGTGTACTTTGATGCCTCTATAGGCTACGTAGGTATCTCGGGGTAAAACCCGAGACTCGAGTCCTATTTTTTACTTTTTCGCTCATTTTCTATTTTCTCTAAACTCCATTCTCTTATACTATATATATACATATATTTATTCTTAAGGACATATTATTCTGTATACGTTATCGTTCCCTCATAATGATTAACGTAGTGATGATAGCCTAAATCATATTTTCTAATACTTTTATACCTTCCTACGAACGACTCGTTTTACCTTTTCCATGGTACAAGTCAATGATTCCTATCTTAACTATATATACACATGCACACATATCATGGGGAAAATAAAGGAAAATAGCAAAAAACCCATGAGAGACCGAAAGGGCGGAATGGGTGCCTAAAACCTTCCCATTTTGTAACTTAGCCTTCGGACCCTTTTCGAATCACTTTGGTTTCGTACGCACCAGTATGTCTTTGGATGCTGTCCTTCAGGATGGCTTCCCTTTTTCTTTTGTCTGTTTTGAGTAAAATAGACTGGCGACTCTAATCTCTCTACATTTTTCACCTCACCTCAATCGACGTCGACCGAAGCGCTCCCAAGAGGGACGCGCGGGACCCAAGGATTCTAACTCTCTCGCGGCCCGCCCATCGCGAGGATCGAGATCCAGGAGGGGATGGCCACAGTGAGCCTAAGAATGGATCAACTACAAGTGGCGTGTGATATGTGCATGTGAGCATGGACATATGTAAGTATGCTAAGTGGAGGTGTGTGATAGTGAAGCCTAAGTATGGATATTCTAAGTGCTATGTGAAGCATGTGGGTATAAGTGATCCTATATACAAGTGTAAGTACTGTGAAGTGCATGTGGAGGGTATTTACAAGTGTGTGAAGTGAAAAGTGAGTAAGAGGTGATATAAACATGAGGTAGATATATAGAAGAAGTAATATAGGAAAAATGGAACATACAAGAGGGTGCATACACACACAGGCAAAACATAATAGCACCTCTAACCCCCTTACGACAAACAAAATCCCCCGCAGAGTCACTACTGTGGTCATACTATCCAGGTCACTGCGCGCGGGGGTCTCGCGCACTTCCTCGGGGCACTTCGACCGTCATCAATTGGGGTGATGTATAGATATAGAGTCTCTAGCATATTTTACACAAAAGAGGCGAAAGAAATGTTTTCGTCTCAAGAGAATGACATCAAAGACATATTGATGCTTGCGAAACCAATTAGTTCAAGGATTCGGGGGCTATGTTATGAAGTGGGAAGGTATTAGGCACCCATCCCACCCTATCGGTCTCTCATGGGAATGTGTTATTCTTATATTTAATAATTCCATCAAGTATGTGCTTGTATACATAAATGGAGCATGAAATTACTCGATTCGCGTCATTGATATAAGAGGAGTGAGGTTATCCTTAGGAGTGTTACCAAAATAGTAATTAAAAAATATAATGTGTGCGTTTATCAGGTCACTGATCATTTATGAAAGATCGATGGTATAGGTTCGATAAAGCGCATGCATGAATCAAAAATATAATATATGGAAATGACATATGAACAAAAATAGGAAAGGAAGACTCGCTGTAATACCCCATATTTTCGATGATTTAAATAATTATGGGATTAATTATTACAGAGGGATTAATTGAATTTAAATGTTAGTACAGGATTTTTAGGAACATGTTTTGGTTCATAAAAATGATGAAATTGAGGAATTTGGAAATGTAAACTGATTCTGAGATTTGTTAAATTGAAACCCTTCATGTATGTAGACTAGAGATCACGTTTTGATGAACTTATGTGCAGAAGAAATCTGGAAATTATGCATTCTTGAATATGACTTTGAAGAACTAGGGTTTTGATAAATTAAATTGGGGTTTTCATGTTTTATGGATGATTCGTAATGATTTGATGATTCTAGGATATTAGGATTCATGTATTATTGATGGGATTCGAATTAGAACTGTTTGTTTGAACTTTGGGATGTTGAATTAGAGGTTTTAAGTTTAAAAATGGTGGGAAAACGCTGAAAATCTAGGTAGAAGATGAACAGCGCAAACTCGCACGAAGTCGCTCGAAGTCGTTCGAGCGAGATTGCATCTCGCGCGAAGTCGTTCGAGAGACATGTGGTAGTCGTTCAAACGACATGCCATCTGGTTCGAGCGACAGAGTGTAATTTTAGGAATTTCTTAGAATTCAGTTTTGAGTTTATTGATTTATGGGAGTGAGATAAATTACCAAATAATAAACTTAAGTGAGACAGAATTTCGGGAAAAGTATGAGCGATTAAGTACTTCAATTATCTCGGCACGGAGATAATGTACCTTAGAGATTATGAGAGGGATAATAATCTCAATAATTGTACTACGAAATGTTGAAATCAAAATACGTAAGAGGAGTATATATGTAGGTGAGAGGAATACCTATAAATTATAATAGGACGTGTGTATGCCTATTATGTGATATTATTATTAAAGGCACTAATGGGTGATAACCCGGGGGTGTCAGAATATTATTATTAAGTGTACTAATGGGTGATAATCCGGGGGTATAACTTTATGGTTAGGTGTGATAATGGGTCATAGCCCGGGGGTGCAGTATTATCATATATGTATATAGGGCAGATGTGACTATATGTATATATGTACGTAAGTTATGAATCAACCTACTGTGTATAGCTTATAGAGATGGGCATGTAAATTTATAAAGAAAATCTTAAGAGTATAATCGATTTATTATGAAAACGAGAAAATATCCTAATTAGCTATTCGACATAGGCTAATTTGATAACGTATTCTATGGGCGATACGGATTTACTAATAGTGAGAATAAATACTATTAGGATGAATTAAGACTAATTATATTGGGTGGTATAGCTAAGTAGAAAATTAAATACATGCTAGGCGTGCACAATAGAAGAGAGGGAAGAATCTTATGTGAGAGTTCGAACTAACATGTACGTGATGCTTGCTTTACTGCAATTTTTAAATACTTGCTTAAACAAATATTTTTACACATAGGGCTCTGACCCATTTCTTGCATCTTTTCTCTCTCTTGCTATATATATGTATTATATCAGGTGCTCAGCCACAAGGACACCAGGCTTAGAGATTGGATTGCTTGGCGTGCTGCAGGTGTTGTGGAAGCTGTAGGTCATCGTATTAGACGCCTCCATTATTCCATTTCCATTCTTTATAGACTCTCTATTTTGGGCATGTGTCGCCCATTTCCAGACAGTTTTTTAGAAATTATGTTCAGTTTACTTTCTGTTCATTCTCATTTTGATTTGTGGTTACTATGGTTTTGTTTTTGGACAACTGGAAGGTTTTATCCAGTCTAAATTTATTTCAGCATGTGATTCTGATTCTGTATTTATATTAATTAATTATG
This sequence comes from Sambucus nigra, assembly GCA_949130495.1. Classification (NCBI taxonomy): domain Eukaryota; kingdom Viridiplantae; phylum Streptophyta; class Magnoliopsida; order Dipsacales; family Adoxaceae; genus Sambucus; species Sambucus nigra. Next base: position 451,443,443 of record OX422218.1, on the reverse strand, counting down.
CGTGGATGGTTTATATTAAATTTCCTGGTTTGGTGATTAAATGGTTTTAATTAAAAAGGAAAAAAATGTTTTGACACCTAGCATAATTATGTTAGGTGATTAAATGAGTTATTATATTTTTTTTACAGTTATGCTAAGAATGAACCAACCGAACATTCTGTTTTAAATTTTATAAAGGACTGATCACCCGAAATTTAATTGGGCGGGGTGTCACGGGTGGTATCAGAGCATCAGGTTTTAGAGTCCTTTAGGTTCTGTACGGCTTACTATGTTTTCATCTTTGCGTCTTTTGATATAGAGTCCTATTTTTAGGACTATTGTGATCTTATATTTTTACGATTTCGTCTCCATCTATTCAAGATTTAGTAATAACTATGGACTAATAATATTCTTTCTCGTCTCAGATGCCTCCTCGACGTGCACCAAGAGACCGACAGGCCCAGCCAGAGCAGCCGGCAGTATAGGCTCAGGGGACAATGAACGCAACAGAGGTTGTCGCGATAGTTGCACAAGCGGTGAATGCAGCTTTAGCGGTGGTGCAGCAGGCCCCACCCCAGGTTCAGGCAGTGGCACCAGTTCCAGTGCATCCGTTTCCCACTGCATGGGAAAGAGTTAGAGAGTCCTTTCATAGGGCTTGTCCCCCAGAGTTCATGGTCAGTTCAGATATGGTTATCGCTAGTTAGTGGAAGAAGGACATACAGTGACACCTTCGTATGTATGAGTGCACGGAGGTTCAGAGGCAAGTTTTGGCTACCTTTAAGTTGAGAGGGGCAGCCTTACAGTGGTGGGAGTCAACTACTACTACCGAGGAGCGAGATTTGATGACTATCAGTGATTTCTGGGTGCGATTCGACCCCAAGTACTTTCCTTCCACCGTCAAGACTGAGATGAGGCAAAAAAATTTAGACCTCACCCCCCGAAGGGAGGACAGTTGCGGAATACGAGGAGGAATTCACACGATTGACAAAAATGGTACCAGAGGAGGTCCCTACCGATGAGAAGCGCATTCAAATATTCATGGATGGGACTCAAGGATTTCAAAAATTCCGCTTACTTTTATTAACTCCTGACCGGGAGATACAAGCAAGGTATGGAGTACCATAGGAAATGGATAATTACCAAAGATACCCAAACAAAACAACCATGCTTGCTTAAACTCAGGTTTGTTCTTCTTAGAGAAGTCTCACTTGGACTATCGTCCAAATGAACAAGTTCGAATATATACCTGCATATCTTTTGTCTATGTTATAAACACACATATCTCACACTGCACACACAATTTACTTACCTACTGACTAATTTTATTTTATTATTTCTTTTATACCATAACATATTAATATAAATAATTTAAATCTTGAATTGAAAATGAAAGGGTGGAGCGGGTGCTTATCACCTTCTGAATCCATAATCAGTCCCCGTAACTTTGACTTTTTAGTTAAACACGTAGACCACTTGCCTATAACTAGGTCTCTATGGTGGCTTACCCCTTCTTTTGTCTGTATTGTGTAAAATATACTAACGACTCCATTCTTTTTAAGAAGGAATAAAGCGATGACCACACATCAATGCTAAGTACTCCCTTTCCCCAAACAATGTGTCCAAAAAGATGCACATGGGGGTAGCCTCAGGTTTGAGTTCTCACACCCCACGTCTGATTTAGTAAGATAATGAAGATTAGAGTCCAAGAAAAAACCTACATTAATATATTGTGTTTTATTATCATTCAAACTCAAGAAGGATAAGAATTATTAAATTATAACCCCTAACTTTATAAAGAGGGGATGGCCTTATTGCTTAAAAGGGGATAAAAGTCCAAATAAACACTCTCATGTAAATTTTCTCATATCACAATGGAAACACCATCACATCTGTCATGGACGCAGGCCAAAGATGTTGAACCATGTAAATATTTAACTTTATCTCATTAGTTTTTTTACTGTTGTCATGATTGTATGGCACCCCCCTTTTCGTGATTTTTGTCACACAAAGAAATCTGTTGCCATTTAAATATAAATTGAGGCATCAAAAACATAAATTTTAGTTTTCAAAAGAAATACATAAATGTATTTAAAAACGTGCTAATAACCATGATAAAATATATTTTTTCGCTTCTCATTAATTTTCCTTCAAACTCACACAAGTCATTGTGAATTACTTTAATAACATCAAAATTTCTTGCCACGATTTTATAAAGTGTTTGTTATCTTTTGTTGGACTACAAGAGTTACATTGTTAACACTCTTCATTACTTTATTTAAAAATTAATCATAATTCGCTCTTACTAAAGTGACATAGTCTAGCATGCTAAACATTCACACAATTAGACAACATATAAACAAAAGTAGAAGCCTTATTCGAATTAGAGAAATGAAGTTCCAATATTCTATCACATTTATACCCCTTTCTAACATACATCCCAACCTCAAAATTACATATTGATAACCATTAAAAGTTTGATTAAAACTAGATTTGTTAAGAAAAAAGCAGAAAATAAATCATTTTTAATTTAAAGAGCGTGATTTTTTAGCATTAGCTTCTTGTTATAGGTGAAATGTAAGTTAATGTCACCAATGCCCATAATCTTTGCGTTGTGTAAATTTTTGTGGTGTGAGCTTCTTCCCGAATGTTGTGGGAAACAAGTTGAAAGGAAATTTTTTTTAATCGAGTCAATATATATGTATTGGCTTTATTTTGTGTTAGGACAAAACTTATTTGAGTCATAGATTGTTAGGACTTGAGTTTTTATCCTTTAAGCACGTGATGTGTATAGTAGATCCTAGTGGTCAAAGTTAAAGCAACATTATGTTTTGAGCCGAGTTTCATCTTCATCATCCAAGGGTTCAGAATACATGTTTATGTTTGATCCCTAGATTTTATTTTGGGTGTTAGGATTTTTATAAAATTATTTTAATTGTTTCAAAATGATTTACCCTTTTTATATTTTTTGGAGGAAAAATATATTTTTCTCAAGGTCGTTAGAACGACATTGGTATGTCATTAGAACGATATGTAGTAACTCGTTAGAACATCTTCGAACGAGATCAATTTTGGCAAACGTTGACCAATATGGAATGTCGTCAAAAATGTCGTTGGATATGTGTTTAAATGAGATGTTATACTTCACTTGAACGATTTTATTTTATTTTATTCTATATTTATCAAATGGTTTTTCATCCTTTATCTCATTTTTAACAAACCTCCTATAAATAGGAGTGCGGACCAACATATCTAAAAGAGACTTTTTCAATCTTTTTAACTTCTTAATATTATTTAAAAAGCTTTCTGAGTCTATGTGTTTATTTTGAGAGAAAGTGTTGAAAATCAAAACCCTAGTTTACACCCATGTTTTGAGATCCAAGTATCATACATACATATGTCATTTTGAGATCTTCGATTTATAATCAAAGTGGTTTGCTCTATTTTTGCTGGGAGAGTTTCCTATCGTTGACATCATATTTGTGTTGAGCGTCGGCTGGACTGGTCACGAGACAAGTAAGATCAGTGAGATACCATGACATGGGAAAGTGCCTGCGTTGTTTGGTTATTGGGAGGTGTCCAATATCTATTATGAAGAAGGTTATAAGGATCAAGAAAGAACATTAATACGTGAAGGCATCGAGTCTGTAAGTAGGTCTAAATTAGTCTCGTAAAATTACCTATATCATAATGGACTTATCAGACTTGGTCGTCCGAGGTTTTTCTTGTTGTGCGATTTCCTCGTACATTGTTGTGTTGCAATTTCTTATTTTATTCGTATCCATACTTATCGAGATACATGATTAGGTCAAGACTAAAATTGGTAAAACTATTCTCACAACACTTTTGGTTTTAAAGGTGAAAAGTTTATTAAAGTTATGAAAAATTAAAAATTGGTGTTTCTTTCTAAAAACCCTAGGAAAAGATTGGTGGCAATGTATATCCCTATTTTTATGTTTATTTAGGGTTTAGATGGATTTTAACTAAGAGGGGAGTTCTATTGGTCGACCTTCATTGTTTGATGGGTCAAACTATCCCTATTTAAAGGCTCATATGCAATTTTTCTTAAAATTAATAGATGAGAACGTTTGGAGCAGGGTTGAATTTGGGTGGCCTCCTCCCACTGAATGTGGTTCTCCTAAAGCGTATGCCTCCTGGACAATAGCTAGAAAGAATGCCTAGACTTTTAATTCCAAGGCTATGAATGTGATTTTCAGCGCTGTGACCGCTGAAGAGTTTAGACGTATTATGACTTGCAAGAGCACCGAGGCTTCATGGGATATTTTACGATCCACACATAAGGGAATAAAGACTATAGGGCTTCCTTGTTAAAAAAATGGCGATTAAATTTGAAATATTTAAGATGTTCGAGAACGAGTCTTTTGATGAGTTTGATGCCAAGTTGTCGGATATTGTAAATTCCTCGTTTAACTTAGATGAGCCAATCCCTGAGTCTAGAGTTGTGCAAAAAATCTTAAGGTCGTTGCCTGAATGATTTAATGCCAAAGTCACGGTACTAGATTCCCTAGGTGATATCGACACTATAATAGTCCAATAACTTGTAGGTGATCTTCAAACCTATGAGATGAACATGTTTCCTTGAAATAAAAAAGAAAATGGTATTACCATGAAAGCCAAAAAAGAGGAGGTGTCGGATTTCAATAGTGGCGGTGTACTTGATGCTTAAGAGATAGCTCAATTTCGTAGGAAATTCAAAATAATTCTTAATCTTAGATATGAGAAGATATTTGAGAAGAGAATATATAATAAACCTAATAACTTTTTCGATCGTGATAGGAAAAATAGGGATGGTACTAAGAAGGTGGATGGCCAGGATAAGTATTTTGAATGCCAAGGTTCTGGTCATTATTCTCTTGAGTGTCCCACTAGACTGAGGAATGTGGGTAAGAAATCAAAGGTATACAATACCAACCTTAGTGATAGTGAGTCAAAAGAGGAAGTTAATTACCCCAATGATCACAATTATACCGCATTCATAGCCAGTCATGTGGGATTAAATGAAGTGTCACTGCACCAAAAACACCAATTTGGCACGCTTGTACAAGGAAAATCTGGCACAGTTATAAATCGTGCCAGAATCTGAAAAGGTTTTGTTACAAATTGGCACAGTTTTAAAGAATGCCAAATCAGATACTGATTTAAACCGTGCCAAAGTCGTGCCAAAATTATAAAGGTTTATAAAAAAAACAAAATACTAAAAAGTAAATGGGTTTCATTTGGAGCCATCACGATTTTCATTCGCGCTCACTTCTTTCAATTTTTGTCCGAAAATCCCAATGCTTCATCGACACTCTCTCTCTTCTCCCCCAACCCATTTGATGTGTCAAAGTGTGGCTAATACTCAATGTCGACTCCTTTTCTGATCCAATATTGGTCAGTCTCATCTCCATTTCCTTTTTATTATCTCTTAGATCTGTTAGTGCTTAGTTTTTGTTCACGTTTCCGTTCATGTTATTTTTTATTTTTTTACATTCTTTTATTGTAACTTGCAGCTTCGTTCATTGTCCAGTCCTAGTGAAATTGCACATAATGAGGATATAATACGAATGAGTGTCTTCAAAAGGTCATGTTTTGTGATGTTGTTGCTCTTTCAGCTTTAAAGGAGATACTTGTTACCCTAAAAGATGTAAGTTCAGTAACCCATTTGATCTATTATTGTTCATGTTTAAAAAAAATATGAGTTACACCTTGAATAACTATTTGACTTTTTTTATATTTCTTAAGTTAAAATTTGAAGTTATTTTTATTTACAGGTTATGATGTTGGGTAGGTTTGATATAAATATTTTTTTGTAATTTATTTTATGTTAATGGAAAATCTTATGTATATAATCAATTACAAAAAGCATCTATGATTGTGTATGTATGGTGTACGATAAAATGCTTGTTTGAATCTTTTATTCAAATCTCATAATTCTTTGGAACACTCTCAGAATTAATTCTGAGAAATTAAAAATGGACAGAGTTTTTTTATTAGTTTTCTTTTTATAGCTACTTGTATATCCATGTGCATGATATATACACATACCTACATATCTGTATGCATATATACACATATACGTAGGTTATTATTATTTGTTTAATTTTTTAAACTCTTCTTATTATAGAGTTGTTTGGATTTAGGAACTTATAATTATTTATTAGATTATTTATAGAGTTTCTAATATGCTTCTAATTACTGACATTATGTTATTGTTGTTTATAGGATTCAGGAGCTTATAATTATTGACATTAGGTTATTTCTGTTTATAGGATTTTCTTATATGCTTCTAATTACAGAGCTTCTAGCATCAAATGCATCATCACGTGTTAAGTTTTTTTATTGATTAGGATTGTTTTACTAAATAAAGAAAATGGTTCATCTCCCTAGCTTTGATTTTGAAGAAACAGTAAATATAGGTGCAACTCATTGTTGTGTGGAATAATGTTTTTGATAACTAGAACGGAGTCTCGTTGTATTGTATAAATTTATTAATTTTCTCAAAATCAAAGGTTAGTACCATGTCTTAAATCGCTCTGAGTTGTCTGGTTACATGAGCTGAATAGAACTAACTGGGCTAGGAAATGCATCTCATCAAAATCTCCTACTGCTGTTGAGGTTGATGTCCTTTATAGATTGAAGTCAGTGGTAAATAAAATACTTTTCTATGTAACAATTATATTTTTCAACTCTGAATAGTTTGAAAAATACAACTATGAATATGCGAAATATTTTCAAACAGTGTGTTTTCACCTAGTTATAAATATATGACACCGAACAAATTGGAACCTTAATACGTTATTGTTTCAAGTGTTGATCTCTTTAGACTGTAGTTTCTAGTCAGATTTCACAGCCTCAAGTTCAACTACATGATGTTTAAATGCTTTTCGATTTCATTAGGCAAGTTGAATCATGTCACTCTCGATGAGATTTTGAAAGGTTGTACAAGCCTAAAGGTATCTTTAACTTTATTTGGAGTTATATATATATATATATATATATATATATATATATATATATATATATATATATATCACCCTAAAGATTTTGCGATGTGATGATGATATTTTGATTTATGCAGAAACTTGAAAAGCTTCTTCAAGAATTCAATGGTTTTACCTACAAAATTCCAGAGATATAAAGTTTACAACAATATCAATGGGATGTTATTTCAAGGGGTTTATCGCTTTAATGACATTGTAAATATTTTTCATAGTCGGGAGGATTAAGAAAATGTTATTGACGAGTTAAATTTTATCTGTGTTGGAGAAAATAAATTTAGCTCGTTATATGTCTTGACATGATGGTATTTAAGAATCTTATTGAGTTTGCTTTATTGCGGAGATATAAATTTTTGGTTTTTATTAATAGTGATCAATTTTTCTCTTTGGTATAGAGTGTTGTGTCGAGAAAGTTGATTTGAAGTCTTTGGAGTCCTTTTTGCCGTATGCAAACCCAAGAAGTAAGTACTCTGGTTACTTGTACTCTCTAATAAAAGCTAAAGTTTCTTTGTCCATTGATTTCAATTTTTTTTTCTTTACAATGATCAATATTTCGAAAGGGGTTTTATCCTCGTAGTCATTCCAACGAAAAACTTCATGCACCGAATAGGGAGTAGAATGCATCTACAAAGGGCATATTTGGTTATACAAAAGCTAAAAGTATTTTTAAAGCTGAAATGGGCATATTTGATGAGATACATGATTTGATCTGTTAAAAACATGAGCTGAACAGAATTTACAGAGTCCCTACTGCTGTGGGTTTATCACCATTCTCAACCCAAGATCGTACATACTTCCTTGTGATATATACATCTTGCAGCCGTGGAGCTGTTGCCAATGGAGTTGCTCATTACATCTCTGTGACTGTGAGTGGCTTGGGTTTTCTTCCTCAATTGTGCTTGTTGTAACTTATACGCAACGAGCTGACAACAAAGGTATATCTTTCATTCCTGATAGTAATTTTGTGTTTTTTTTTACATTTTCATTCTTACTATTTTTCCATCTGAAATGTTGCCATAATTTTATAAGTTATGTCATCAAGTATTGCATAAGAACTAATGATATTATTATTGGGAAAAAAATCAGATTCCCTATGCTTTTGTGAATACCTTGTATTTATAGTGGTCATTTGGCTCAGGTCTATGAAACTCCTGCTCGATTAGCAATTGAAGTTGGAGATTTGTCAGAATATAATCAGGTAGGTCCTTACTGTATTTGAAAAAATATTTACTTGCACCTTTTTTGTGGTTGGTGATAAGTATTAATGGGACATAATTTTATGTTCTTATCTTGCTAATAGGCCTTCCAAAGTTAACGTGTGTACGTTGTATATAAAACCATACTAAATATATATTATGTGTAGCTGCTTTTATATTTTTCCCCAATGTGTAGTTGGCCTCATGGATTAATCCAACATCCATGAGGCCACCATCATATAATGCTTCTCTAAATTCAGTAACATAACTTCTATCAATGTCCAAGATTCCCAGTTTTTTCTTGTGATGATAAAGCCACATTGACGTCTCCACCAACAAGCGAAGGCAAACCCATAATGGTATCCAAATGATATAATACAGTCCAAAGATCCCTTATCTCATATTTAGTGAATTTAGCATATATATTATTATTATGAGAATTGGGGAAGCAATAATAGTGGAGCTAAGTTCCATAGTCACGCACCCCTCGAATTTCATGTTGTTATGTATGTTAATGTACATAATTTGAACCCAAAGGGTGAAAACTCGAAATAATCCCAGACGGCCCCATATGATGCACTAAAACCTCGAACGGGACTAATGTAAATCAAACTAACCCCCAAATAGCCCCATAAGAGGCATGAACACCTCCTACGGGACCAATATAACTTATAGGAACTCACTGTGTAGTCACGGGTCTATCGATTTATGAATATACCAATAATTTGAAAATATCTAGATTAGGTTTAAAAACATGTCGTTGGAGGGTGAAAACCTAAACCAGCCCTCAAACAACCTCATAAAAGGCACCAACACCTCGTACGGGACCAATGTAACTCGTAGGAACTGACCGCATAGTCACGGGTATCCTGGTTTGAGAATATGACGATAATTTGAAAATATTTAGATTTGTCTTAAAATCATGCCGTTTGAGTGTGAAAATCTAAACCAGCCCTCAAATGGTCCCGTAAGAGGCACTAACACCTTGCACGGGACCAATGTAACTCGTAGGAACTGACCGCATAGTCACGGATCTCCCGATTTGAGAATATGACGGTAATTTAAAAATATCTAGATTTGGCTTAAAAACTAGTCGTAAAAGGGTTAAACCCAAACAAACCCCGAAAGAAGCATGGACACCTCGCACGGGACCAACATAACTTGTAGAATTGATCGCATAATCACTGGTCTCCCGATTAGAGAATATGATGATAATTTAAAAATATCTAGATTAGGCTTAAAAGTAGGTTGTTCGAGGGTGAAAACCCAAACCAGTCCCCAAACAGTCCCGTAAGAGGCACTAACACCTCGCACGACACTAATGTAACTTGTAGAAACTGACCGCGTAGTCATAGAACTCTCAATTTGAGAATATGATAATAATTTGAAAATATCTAGATTACGCTTAAAAATTAGCCGTTAAAGGGAAAAAACCCAAACCAACTCCCAAATGGCCTCGTAAGAGGAATGGACACCTCCCACGGGACCAATGTAACTTGTAGGAACTGACTGTGTAGTCACGGGTCACTTAATTTATAAAAATGCCTATAATTTGAAAATATCTAGATTAGGTTTAGAAACATGTCATTAGAGGTGAAAACCTAAACCAACCCTCAAATGACCCCGTAAGAGGCACCAGCACCTCGCACGGGATCAATGTAACTCGTAGAAAATGACCAAATAGCCACGGGTCTCCTGGTTTGAGAATATGATGATAATTTGAAAGTATTTAGATCTGTCTTAAAATCATGTCGTTTGAGTGTGAAAACCTAAACCAGTCCTCAAACGGTTCCGTAAGAGGCACTAACACCTCGTACGGGACTAACGTAACTCATAGGAACTGATCACGTAGTCATGGATCTCCTTGTTTGAGAATATGATGATAATTTGAAAACATCTATATTTGGCTTAAAAACAAGACTTTAAAGGGTTAAAACCCAAACCAGGCCCTAAACAGCCTCAGAAGAGGCATGAACACCTCGTACGGGACCAATATAACTTGTAGGAACTGACCGTGTAGTCACGGGTCTTTTAGTTTGAGAATATGATGATAATTTAAAAATATTTAGATTATGCTAAAAAAACATGTCGTTTGAGGGTGAAAACTCAAATCAGTCCTCAAACGGCCTCGTAAGAGACACTAACACCTTACATGAGACTAATGTAACTCCTAGGAGCTGACCACATTGTCATGGGACTCTCAGTTTGAGAATATGATGATAATTTAAAAATATCTCTAGATTACACTTAAAAACTACCCGATTAAGGGTGTAAACCCAAACCAACCCCCAAATGGCCCCGTAAAAGGCATATACACCTCCCATGGGACCAATGTAACTTGTAGAAACTAATTGCGTAGTCACGGATCTCTCGGTTTGTGAATATGCTGATAATTCAAAAATATATAGATTAAGTTTAAAAACATGTCGTTAGATGGTGAAAACCTAAACCAACCCTCAAACGATCCCGTAAGAGGCAGTAACACCTCGCACAAGACCAATGTAACTTGTAGGAACTGACCGCATAGTCACTGGTCTCCCAATTTGAGAATATGATGGTAATTTTAAAATATCTAGATTAGGTTTAAAAACAAGCCGTTAAAGGGCGAAAACCCAAACCAATCCCCAAACATCCCCGTAAGAGGCATGAACACCTCGCACGGGACCAATATAACTTGTAGGAACTGATCGCGTAGTCACGGGTCTCCCAGTTGGAGAATATGATGATAATTTTAAAATATTTAGATTATTCTTAAAAGCATACCGTTTGAAGATGAGAACTCAAATCAGTCCTTAAACGGCCCCGTAAGTGGCACTAATACCTCGCATGACCACGTAGTCATGGGACTCTCAGTTTGAGAATATGATGATAATTTAAAAATATTGAGATTACTCTTAAAAACTATCCGTCAAAGGGTGAAAACCCAAAACAACTCCCAAATGGCCTTGTAAGAAGCATGAACACCTTCCACGAGACTAATGTAACTTGTAGGAACTTACTGTGTAGTCATGGGTCCCTCGGTTTGTAAATATGTCGATAATTTGAAACTATCTAGATTAGGTTTAAAAACATGCCGTTAGAGGGTGAAAACCTAAACCAACCCTCAAACAGCCCCGTAAGAGGCACCAACACTTTGCATGGGACCAATGTAACTCATAGGAACTGATCGTGTAGTCACATGTCTCCCAGTTTGAGAATATGATAATAATTTAAAAATATTTAGATTAGGCTTAAAAACATGCCATTAGAGGGTGAAAACCTAAACCATCCCTTAAACGGTCACGTAAGAGGCACTAACACCTTGTATGGGACCAATGTAACTCGTAGGAACTGAATGCTTAGTCACGGGTCTTCCGGTTTGAGAATATGATGATAATTTGAAAATATCTAGATTGAGCTTAAAAACACGCCGTTAAAGGGTTAAAACCCAAAACAGCCCCGAAAGAAGCATGAACACCTCGCATGGGACCAATGTAACTTGTAGGAATAGATCACGTACTCACGGGTCTCCCAATTTGAGAATATGACGATAATTTGAATACATTTAGATTATTCTTAAAAACATGTCGTTTGAGCATAAAAACTCAAATCAGTCCTCAATCGACCCCGTAAGAGGTAATAACACCGCACATGAGGCTAATGTAACTCGTAGGAGCTGACCACGTAGTCACAAGACTTTCGATTTGAGAATACGATAATAATTATAACTCGTATATGCAATTTTTCAGCTTGAATAAGATTATTTTAAAAATTACTTGGTTACTAGTATCATCTCTTTTTTGTATTCTATTTTTTTGCAGGGTAACATTTTATCGTTAGTTTTTCTATGTGAAACACATGAAGAAGTCAATGGTTTACAACAAGGGGATTATTTATTTATTGCCGTTCATATTCAAGATTCTTTTTCTATGTTATGGTCGTGTGGTATTTTGTAGTTTTATGGTTAAATTTTATGGCCATGTGGGCTTTTATAATTTTATTGTTATATTTTATAGCCGTGCGGGCTTTACATTACGCAGGTTTTATATTAACAGGTTTTAGAATGTCCAAAAAATAGAGGAAGTTCTGCCCAATTTTTTTTAGATCTGTGAACTATTAAGACTAGTAATATTTTGAAGTTTGTATGTAAATTAGTTTATCAACAACGTGCGAGATTCGCAATTTGTAAATTTTCTTGTTTTTAAATAAATAATTTTCTTTCATTTGATCCAAAAATTTGGCACAGTTCAAAATCGTGTCAAAAGTGTTTCAAATTTTGGCATGGTTTTGAACTGTGCCAAAAGTATACCAAAATGTACTCAATCTGCCACATTTATAAAGTATGCCAAAAGTGTACCAGAAATATTAAATTCTGGCACCGTTTTGAAGTGTGCCAGAAGTGATCCTGTTTGGTCAAATCTACACACTTTTAAACCGTGCCAGAAAAAAATGATCATTTTGGAACACCTGATTCTGGCATAGTTCAAAACTGTTCCAGATTTGATCTGGCACAGTTTTAAACCGTGCCAGTTTGCTATTTTTAGTGTAGTGTGTCTTCCCCCGTTGATCATGTTCATGACAACTTTGAGATTCGATATTTAGGTTCCCAAGAGAGTGAAAATAGGACAAAAGAAGAAGAAGAAAAAGAAGAGGAGGAGGAGGAGGAGGAGGAGGAGGAGGAAAGTGATCTTTAAGTGGCCTTTTTAGAATTGTACACTGAGTCATTAACGTTAAGAAAAGGCCAACTTGTGTTTCGATGCTAATATAAATGAACGTGCCATAGATGATGATAATTCTAAATTTATTGAGGATCTTAGGGAATATGAGAGTATATTTAAAGGGAAGTTAGAGAACGTTAAGGGAGAGAGATAGTCTTCGTGGTTTGATGAAGGCTTTGAACAAGGAACTTCTCGAATTTAACGAGTCTAGGCATTCACTTGAGTCTACTGTGGATACACATGAGAAGTTGAGATACTCTAATAATGTCAAGTTTGATTTGGAGTATAGGTTAAAAAGGTTGACTAAAATGCTAGGCACAGTCCGAGTCAAAGATGACAAGTGTGGGATTAGCTTCAATGATATAGATATGTTCGCTGCTAAAGCCAAGACCATGCGTTTGAGAGAGCCAGCCAAAGCTAGAGACATTAGAAAAGGTCAACCTAAAGGTAACATTCCTCATATCTTCACTTGCACACATTGTGGTAGGAAAGGTCACCTTAGGCGTTTCTATTATGATCTTGGAAAAGGTCCTATGAATGTTATGGATAGTGTCACCAAGGTTCCCCAAGCCCAAGTTCGTCACATTACATCTATGTGGGTTAAGTGATCCGATTTGGAGACACTAAATATTAGCCTTATTAGCTATTGCTTGATTTCACATGATTCATCCCATTCTACATCTTATAAGTGATTATGATGGAATGTTTGTCATACACTAGTTTTGTGATTCATGTCATATTTTTGCTAATGTTATGATGCATTTATCTTTCGTATTTTGATTTTCCATTTTTGGGGTCTTAATGAGAAAAAATAAAAAGATTTTGTTTGTCTTTTGAGTTATTTTTTTAAATTGATATCCGTTTGAAATATGTTTAAGAACTCAAAAAGATTTTTTGTTTTTGTGTAGCTTATTATTACACATACTGTGTGGTATATTAGTGTGTGTAAATGCCATTCCTTTCATGTATCCATGTGAACAGGACATTTGATTTTGATTTTTAATAATTAGATTATTCTTAATCATGTTTACATAAAGTAGTCTGAAATTGATTTGCATGATGGATTCACTTTATATATGCCTTCAGACACATTTTGCACAAGCTCGTCTTGATTTTAACTTCATATGTCACACGAGCTAAGTGAAGTGTTCTCCCAACAATCTTGTCATATACATATATTTTTTTAATAAGGGGGAGTTGTGCATGTAAATACTATTGCTCGTGAGTGTGTTTGATATTTAAAAAAAAATATGAGTGTTCATGGGAAAGGTCTATGAAAAGAGAAATCCCATTTACGTGAAAGCCCACCGTTGGCGAGAGTCTAAAAAGATTAAGAGGCAATAAAAATAGAAAAATTATCAAGGACCAAAATTTTCATTGATGCTTCAAAAATTAAATATCTTCAAAAGACAAAGAATGAGAATCATGATTTATATTTTTGAGGGTGTTTAGTTGAATATCAATGGATTTGCACAATCAGTTATAGTTGAACTTAATTATTTTAACACTATTGATTCGAGAATCATCAATATTCCTTGGCAAGTGTGCATTATTTTTATTTGACCTTTTGAGTTCTTTATTTGACATGTGAGACTAAATCAAATGTTGATAAATTATTGCGATCAAATAGATCCACTTGGACATGTTTGAGTGATTGGGTAATTTTTTTCTTAGTTTTATGTCATGCCCCTTCATTTTATATCATCAGGTTTAGACGCATAGATACTATACGAGTGTGTAAAGCTTCTATGTTTTGTGTCTTTTGTGATCATTTATACCTATATATAGTTTTGCTTCATTGGTGTATGTGTGGTTATATTTATGGTATGATTTGGGTTTTGAGTCTTTGTCTTTTCATTTAATCCTTATATACCTTATGCTTAATCTTTTATTTAATTTGGCATGTGTTGTGATCATCTTGGTATATACTTAAATGCTTGCATCTTAGTTGATATAATTTTTTCGTAGTTTGGATTATTTGTACTTGTATTGTTGAACTGGTTATCGTTGCATGACTTGCTTCACACCATTGCATGATATATTTATTTTTCCTTTATGATTCCCATTCTTCACTTAGGAGGAGAATTGATTTTATTTTGGATAAATATTTTATTATAGTGAACCTAATATTTTGTCTATTCCAGAACAAAATGGGGAAAATGGTATCTAACTCTTTTAGTATGGGAGTTCTTTAACCTAGGAAGAGACATTCTTTCTTAGGTAGAGATGATTAGACAAAGGGGAAGGGTTTTTCATATGCAGTTTGTATATTATTATATTATTTTTACATTTGAAGGTATGTTAAGTCTGGACATTAGCATTGATAAGATAAAGGTTTATACAAGAGCAAAGATACTCAAGTTTGTTTCGTTGAAGTGTCTGTAACTTTTTTTCTTTTATCGTTGGAAACCAAGTATTAGTGAGCTTGACGACCCGTAGTTTTGAGTTTTGAGTTTTGTTCCAGAATAGCCAAAGGGGGATATTTATAAAGACAAATTTTCTAATCAAGTCCATTTTATATATTATTTTATTTCATGTTTGGAGAAAACTTGTTTGAGTGCTATGTTGTTAGGACTTGAGTTGTTTGTCCTTAAACCCTGTGATGTGTATTAAAGATCGTAGTGGCCAAAGTTAAAGCAACATCATGTTTCGAGTCGAGTTTCATCTTCATCATTCAAAGGATCTCAATGAGATATGAATACATGTTTATGTTTGATCCCTGAATTTTTCTTTGGGTGTTAGGATTTTTATAAAAAAAAAAATATTTTAAAATGATTTTATCCTTTTCATATTTTTTTGGGAAGAAAAATATGTCTTTCGCAAGGTCATTAGAATGACATTGGTATGTCGTTCGAACGAGATGTAGTACCTTGTTAGAACATCTTCGAATGAGACTTCGAACTAGATCAGTTTTGACAAGCGTTGGCCGCTCTGGAATCTCGTTGGAAATTTCGTTGGATAGTGTTCAAACGAGATGCTATACTTCGTCCGAACGAGATGTATCTCGTTTGAATGAGCGTGCGAATTTTTATTTTATTCGACATTTATCAAATAGTTTTCATCCTTATCTTATTTTCAATAAACCTCCTATAAATAGGAGTGCGGAGCAATAAATTTAAAAGAGGCTTTTCCAAGCTTTTGAAGTTCCCAAACTTGTTTAAAAAGCTCTCCAAGTTTATGTGTTTGTTTTGAGAAAAAGGCTTGAAAACCAAAATCATGTTTACACCCATGTTTTGAGATCCAAGTATCATACTTACATATGTCATTTTGAAATCTTTGATTTTACATTTACATGATTTAATCTATATACTGTGGTGTTTTCTACAGTGTACATCATAATTTTACAAAGTGACGACTCGACTGGTCACGAAACAAGTAGGATCGGTGAGATCTCGAGGTGTGAGAAAGCGCCAGCATTGTGTGGCTGTTGGAAGGCGTCCAATAGTGAATGCGAAGAAGGTGAAAAAAATCAAAGAAGCGCGGCAAGGCTTGAAAGCGTCGAGTCTGTGAGTAAGTCTAAAAACTTCTTGTAAAATTACCTATATCATAGTGGACTTGTGTGGCTGGACCGTCCGAAGTCTTTTTCGTTGTGAGTTTTTCTCGTACATCGTCGTGTTACGATTTGCTTATTTTATTCTTGTTTATACTCACCTAGATGCATTCCTTGGTCAAGACTAAAATTAGTAAAACTGTTTTATGAAACACTTATGGTTTCAAAAGGTGCAAAGTTTATTAAAGTTGTGAAAAATTAAAAATTGGCGTTTATATCTAAAAACCCTAGGGGGACATAGCTTTCTCACAAGATATATAACCATAAGTAATTTTAAAAATGTGGGGAGAAATATCTAGAGACCAAGTGAATTAAAAAGAATTTAAACGGCATTAAACCTACTAGACTACTCCTAATTAAAATTATAATCAAAATAAATTAGCAATTAGTAAGTCGGATTAATTATTTGATTTTAATAAACTACATAAATTTTCTTCAAAAATTATTTATTCATTAGAAGTCACAATATAAGAACCCTTGTTAAATGAGCAACATTACACGCATGTTGGTCTCGGGTAAAATTCAAACCCATTTAGGCCAACCCTCCTTTAAACACTTGATATATCCCATATGGTACCAATTCCAAGTGCTTGATTGGGGCATGTTAATAGATATGCATTTTTTGACTTAAAATAATGTTGATTGTGGATGTAGGACATTCAAATTTATTTTTCTAGATAGAGTCCCGTATTTATTAAAGTTGATTTTATTTTAAAAAATACTAATTTTACCCTTATATTAAAAATAAATAATTAAGTTTAAATCATAATTATGGTTTAAGACAATCTACTTTTCTTTATAAAAATGATCCCTATTTCATTTGTACATAATAAAGAAAAAAATCTCGGAGAATTAAGTTGTTATGATTTTAACACAATAAAATTTTATTTATAAAAATGATCCTTATTTTTTCAACCCTTTATAAAAAAAAAAGTTAGTCTTTTTAAAAAACCCTTTTTATAAGTTATTTTTACCTAACAAATCATGTTATTTTTTTTAAATGAGATGTTTTATTAAAGAACTATACCAATGCTATAGTCTTTTCAAACATTAGACTATTGATGTCATCGGAATTCCGGTAATTAAAGTCCAACCACAGATGCCCATTTGTCAAAGTGCAAAATTCAATTTGCACTACTATTTTTTTGTTTTTTTGAGTCGTTTTTAATATTTATCCTTTATTTTTCAGTTTCATTAAAATATAATTAAGTTGCATACTTAATTTTTTAGTAATACAATATGAGAAATAAGTATGTTGTATTAACATTGCATATTTAAGGGTCTTTTTTACTTAACCCCCACTTTTTAATATGTTATTTCGCTTAACCCCCTGTTTGCTAATCTCTTTGACTTACCCCCAATAAATGTGGTTAAATCTAATTTTACATTATAAACAAGGGCAAAGTCAAATAAAATATTTTACTTAACCCCCTATTTTTATTCATTATTTTAAGATAATCCTCTCATGATGGGGACAAGTCAAAGAGATTGGAAAACTGAGGGTTTAGTCAAATAGCATATTAAAAAGCGGGGGTTAAGTAAAAAAATCTCATATTTAATTATACAATGAAAAAAATGCAAATACAATTTTGTAATCTGGCGACAGAGTGACCATTATAAGGCAATAAACTCTGGTTCATTATTTTTTACATATAAACATTAAAAAAAAGTAGAAAATATTAAAAAAAATTATCAATGCAAAAATAATTTTTCACTATGGAGGAGTAGTGGTGGCAGGAGTTTTAATGATAAGAGGTTCGGTGACATCCATGTTTGAAAATAAAGAAAATATAGTATTTTTTAAAAAGAAAACACTCATTGTAAGGAACAAAAAAATATAGCACGATTAATTGATCCCCCCTTATAGACAAACGTGTAAAAGTGTTGATCCTAATGGCAAACATGTTTAGTCTAAGTCTCCTTGCACGTGTTTATAGTACTTGAGTTGCCAAAAATACCGTTTGCATGGTAACCGGTTAATAACAAGTTGCAAAGTGCATGTGAAAAAATGACAATACACGTGTCCAATACGTCTTATGATACGTGTGATTATATCCTAGATCTTAGCCGATATCTTATTTACGTAACGTTTTTCCTCTTGCAATCTTATTTATGTAACTTTTTTTCCTCTTCCAATATTACACTTCTATTAGGGCTCTTATTATTTAGATCTTAATATGTTATTATTTTTTCACAAGTTATTAAGCATGAAAACATAGTGATATGTGCAGATTGTTAGTATGATGAATTTATTGTAAAATTCTGAAATGGGAAAAGTTTAGATCTACAACATTTTATATGAAATATGAAGTTTCGAGGAATCATGATGTATTCAAGATATTCCGATTAATTTGGAGAGCATTATTGGATATAAACATTATAATTATTTGTGTATAGTAGACATTAAAATGAGTCTCGAAAGGAATGACTTCGAATCTGATTCGGATGAAGCTAATAAATCATGTCAGAATGAATTATCCTATGTCGAAATTGACAAACAAATGCAATCTAACTGTTATACGTAGCGGAATAGGAAATTGAGTCATTTGAAAATTTAACACATTTAATTATATGTGTTGGTCAGATATTTGAAGTTTTGCATTTATTTTCACTATTTGTTCAATGAGCAATATTGTCAAATTTCTCAACGCAAAATATTTGTTCATTTATTTTCACTAATTGTTCATTACAAATTTCTCATTGCAAAATGTTAATAAATTCATAGTGCAATATTTTAATATTTTGCATTTTACAATATTAAAATGTCACACTGCGAAATACTCATTTGTAGTGCAAATCAAACGATTACATGATTTACATTAAATTTGTTATTTTAGTAATCCTCGTAGAGGTAACAACCAACGACTTACATATTAGCAACGTGGAATGAACGTGTTTTGGATTAACCCAACGAGGACTTACATAATATAATATTAGATTAATTTTAATATCAAAAGTTGTCCATACCAGTTCACAAGCAAGTGGATTTACAATTTGCTAACTCGGGAAAAAGGAACAGAAATATAAAAATTAGTAAAACATATATACATTTGAAAAGGGAATTGACTATATCAGTAGTCAAGATAAGCATCAGAAAATCCTGAAGTGATTCTATGAAGTTTATAAGGGAGTTTGTATTTGTTGGAATATAGTTTTCAACCAATTGAGTGTACATATTCTTACTTGTAACCAATTACTCGTTCTTTAGTATGACTTGAAGGACATAAAAAGTCCATAAATCATCACAGTTTTGAGGTCTATCAACCCCTTTAATTATGGTAGACTGGACTTGATTAAGAAGTCCATGAAAATGATTAAGAAGGAATTGATTTGAAAAAAGGAGTACAGTACAGAAATCTGGGTAAAAAGCTTAAGTTGAGTTTTAATGGCAGACTGGACTAGGCGAGGTAGAAGAGAGAGGGGCCCAGGGGTCGTTCGAACGACCCTGGATCTCGTTCGAATGATGTGAACTGTCATTCAAACGACAAGTGTCTTATTCAAAAGACGAGATAAAATCCGACGACTCTTATTTCCTTTACAGTTTGGGCTGATGATGAAATTTAATGGTTAAATTTGTATAGAAGGTGCACTTACTTTTAACCTAAGTTGTTTGAGATTTTGAAGGGACAAACAATAGATTCATGTGGGATTAAATTAAAATGTGAGAGAAACATTAAGGTTAAAATAAAAAAATAAGTGCGTGTCAAACTTATTATGGGAATTTGGGAATTTAAATTCTAAATATTTAAGATACGGGCTAAGTGAGCGAGTCCGGGTATATTTGTCACGACCACGTCCCAAAATTAGTAGTAGGTAACGAGTGTCTTGACATGCCACCAAGGCAACAAACATTCGGCATTAAATTGTTTCCCTAAATAAATGCAGCGAAAATACAATCACATGGTTATGAATTGTAAAATACTGAAATTAAAGGAATTACGTCATCAGAGCTTTCTAAAGGAAACCTCATTTATATTAAAAGTAACGGTAAATTTCAACTTATGACAAAATTTAAAGCTTTTTACAAGAGAGCCAAACATGCTCTAAATGATAAAACAAACATAATAACAAAAAGAGTTCTAAAAGCTGAATCTTCAAAACAATCCTTTTTCGTTCCCTCCGCGAACCTACTTATTTTCTAAAAAATGGTTATTTATACGACATCAGCTAAATGCCGAGTGAGATTTAATCTCCAGACATTCCATGATTTTTTAGAAAATTGATACCTATTTAATTTCCAACAAAAGGCATACACATATATGGATAGGAATTTGCAGTAAAATATATAAAGTAAACTGACAGTATATATTTTTAGGATAATCAGTTCAGAACAGAACTGATAAAACAATTTGAGCAATATGTCAATTATTCAATTTTATTTTGATGGCCATGTACGCTGTAATACCCAGATAAACAGATAGTGTTACCAAATGTTTCCACCCGGCAACAACACAGACCAAAAATCATGAGATCTGAAACAACGCCTTATTTAGGGCACACCAGCGATAAACTAGCTGGGAAGGTACCACCCAAATATTTCCACCCGGTAGTCAAGGTCAATATAGTAAAAGAGTTTCCATAGGCCGAATAAAAAATTTCAGAATTCAAATCGGATGTTTATATCGAGAGATATACACATATAACAAATGACGGAATCAGATGAATTTGAGAATAAAAACATTTCACAAAATATATGTAGTTTTCATAATATCATAAAATCAAAATACACAAGGAATGTCACAGAGTACTCACTTAGAACAAAAGTTCTTAAACTTTTTCGTATTTTCTCTCACTATTTCTCTCTGATCTTTGGAATGAATTTAGTGTAAGAACTGATCCTAAGGCATTATTTATAGTTTCCCAAAGTTATTTGGGTGTTGACATGTGTCCCGATGACTAAGCGCTTATTTTGGTGAGTCATCGTTAGCGTGTCACGTAACGAGGTTGTCTTGTAGTCTTAATTCACCAGATGGAGACACGTGTTTTAACTTTCTCTAATTGCATGACATGTGTTCCTTTAAAGGCGACATGTGTATGATGGAGGTGTCAAAACTAAGCACGAGGTGTAAAGTTATTAAGGGTATAAGGGTCATTTTACACATGAAAGGATATTTTAGTAAGTTTACACCATACAATTTCAATATTTCTTAGGGGGTCCTTGAAATTTTTTTATTTACAAAATGGTCCTTTTTATATTTTTATTTTAGTCCCTGAAACTTTTTTTATTTAAAATTAAGTCCCTAAAGTTTCATAAATTTATATTTTCTACCCCAAAACTTACCATTTAGATTAGGATATGCCATAAGACTTTGATTTAATTCATTTTGATGAAGAATGAGGTTATTTCAAAGTGTTTAAGTCAGTCAAACCAGCCTCCCCTTCCAACCAATGAAAATATTACACATGGTGTGGTAATAAGATAAAATATAACTTAAAGGATGGACAAATTTGCCCTTATTTCGTAATTTTAGCATAAATTCTTGCTCGGACCTCTGTTTAGCACACCGTAATTCATATATCTACAACTTTTTAGTTTTTATCTCAAGTCAATGGTTATATTATAATGGTCAAAACTAGTCTCTAATATGAACATTCATACCGAAAACATTAAAATTTTATGTTTGTAACTAATTTGATATTTCACGATTTATGTAGGGAGGATTAGACTAAAATAATAAATTAACATTATTCATATCACATATGAAATAATACAACATTTAAAACTATATATGAACGTATAAAAGTGGGGCTATTACAATATTGGTGGAGTGATGCCAAGGTATTAAATTAATTATTGAGAGAAATAGATGAATTGGGAGTCGCAATACAGACTCAGGTAATATTAAGACACGAGCCAAGTGAACGAGTTCGAGTATTTTGGTTAAGTGACACAAAGGTAATAAATTTATTAATGGGTAAATTAATTAAATTAGAGTCGGACCATAGACTCAGAAAGATAATAAATTAATTAATGGGCAGATTAATAAAATTAGAGTCGGACCATATACTAGGAAAAAATATAGGCTAGTGCTACGAATTTTTGTACATGGTAAAGCCGGAATTTGAAATATATATATACGGTGTGTGATAGTATATACATATTGTGTGCTTATAAATTTCAGTGATTAGATATTTATTTAATTCATATACTCTAGTGTTGTGGGGGGAGGTTGCGTGATATGGGTGAATCCCCTAGCTTGAGGAGTAGGACGAGTATATCCCCAGGTCATAGCGTCCAATTTCAGAGATGGGGCATTGACATGATGTCCTCATACTCGAGGGAATATGAACACCTCCATTATGTTTACTATTTATGTTTCGATTCGGCGAACCATAGTTGTCTTGAAACTCTAGGTGGGACTGAATAGCCTGGGTTAATAACACTTTAGAGAATACATCCAGTGAGGTATTACTCGGGAGGATGGATTATTTATATATTCAGCATATGTGTGAATGTTGTAATATAGTGTTATGTATATAATGGGAAAAATCATTATATACAGGAAATCTAATATAAGGAGAAAATTGTATTTATTATATAATTAGTGTATGGACTTAAAGGAAAGATGATTATTTAAGTTAAAGGGATAAATAACTTATAGATCATAGTTTAAACATACTCGGGTTAGAGTAGTGTGTTAGGGAATAATTTTGTCAAGAGTTCGTTACGGGGTAGAGTACCGGGTGGGATTTAAATAAAGCGTTAGGTGTGTATGATAGAAAGATTTTTGCGTGTATTTTGTCGTTGCTTGAAAAGCTCCTTCTAATCAAAACCTCACATACCTACAAATATAACAACTCAAGTATAGCGTGAAAATTAAGGATGTCAATCCAATTTCTAGGGAGTAAGCTATAGACAAATTTAATTGTAATTCACTTTTTATTTTCTTTTTGTGTTTTTTTCACTTTTCTAATTTTTTTAGCTTTTTCGAATATTAAAACAATAGGGTGAGGTGAGGATGAAATAACACTAAACTAAAATAAAGATCTAAACAACTAACTAAAAAGTGACTAAAATGAAATCAAAGTTTAACACTAAAATAATAGATAAAGTGAGGTAAATAATTGTGAGAACAATCAAGGAGTGGGATTACACCACAAATTTTAGTTATTCTAATTAATTAAGTTAATTATTTGAATTCTCCCAAATTAATACCAAAACTACAAATCAACTCTCGTTGCAAGTGTAATTTTAATAATAACATTTTAGAATATTAAGTTTAACACCTCACAACTCTAGAAAAATAAATCTACACTCCTTTTAATTAATCACCCGCTAGGATCGATCAATTAGAATTTATGTCAATCTTATAAAATAAATTTAGAGTTGAAATTTAAGTGATAATACCCCACTTAAGAAACCCCTATCTCTAGTTCGAATCTAAAATGGGTATTATCACTAGAATTTCGATTTTCTCTCGAAAATCATTTACCCTCTCTCGAGGCGTAAATCTAAGGGTGAGAGATCAAAATTAACATTCAAAGGGATTTTTCAAGTAATTAAACTAATTAAAATAAAATAACATCAAATAAAGGTTTTACCCCACCCCTTGAAAGGGGTTTTAGCCTAACATGGTATGAAGTATGACAAATTAATAATCAAAGCTACTAAAATAAAATAGAAGGGAATAGAACAAGCAAACCAAATCTCTTTGAAAAAGTTGAATTCTACTCTTCCAATTTGAAGCATACACCTCTTAATTGAGCATCCAAGTGATATGAAATTAAAATATCCACTCAATTAATTATCTTACAATATTTAATCTTAGAAATATGTAAAATAAAAAAAAGGAAAAAGAATTTACAAAAGATAATTTTCTCTACAATTCTCTCTCTAAAATTCCTATCTACAAGCTTTTTTTTTTATTTGGGGTCTTCTTCTTCAATTTATAGTAGGCATGGAGCATGGGGGATAAGGGGTATTTTGGACATTAGTGTTCATGTGGGAATGGTAAGAGCACATGTGCATGGGGGTATGAGGTGAGAATAAATTCAGATTTGGTTTGAGGGGCATTTTGGGTGTTTGGTTAGAAGAGGTTAGTTGGGGATTTTTAAGGGTAAAAGGGGTAAAAGGTGGTATTAGGCACATGTGGCATTTGGGTTATGTTTTAGTTGGCATGGTTTGGCAGCTACCAAAATCTGGTAAGACAAAGGGAAAGGGGTCTTTGAGTTGTTATGGGAGATGGGTCACAAATGGGTTGAAAAATGGGTTTGAGCTATGGTTGGGTTTGATGGTATTTGGGTCGGGTGTTGCTGGACATGGGTCTGAGGTCGAATCCGGCCGGATTGGTGGCTGGGAAGGGCGAAGGTGGCAGCTCCGACTGGAGCTGGATGAGGGTGGTCGGGCTCCGAAGCGGGTAAGGTAGGACGCCGGAGTTGGCTCCGATTTCAGGTGGTCGCCGTCGGGATTTGCATTGAGGAGAGAGAGAGAGTCAGCGAGCTGCTGCCGGAGGTGTGGCAGCGGCGAGTAGGTCGAGAGGGTCGCCGGAGTTAGCTGGACACCGGCGGGTAGGTGTCGATGGGGGAATCGAGTAATGGTGAGGGTAAGAGAGAGAGGTATGGTGATGGGGGTTGTGGGTGTTGGTGAGAGGAGAGAGAAGATGGGTGATTTGGAGAAGATGATGAGGGGTAGGTTATGGTGTGTGTGGGTGTAGGGGAATGTGTGTGAGGGTGAGGGTGTAGGATAGATTAGTATGTAGGTGAGTGTGTATGGTGGTTATGGTGTGTGTTAAATTTATGACCCTAAAATAAAATTAATAAAGACTCAAATAAAATAAATAAAATTAAAACTAAAAAATAAAATCTAACTAAAAAAAATAAAAGAAACTAAAAAATAAAAATATCAAAACTAAAAATAAAATCCTACGCTATTAAAACTAAAATAATAAAACAAAAGAAATAAAAAAATGAAAAATCTAATAAAAACTAAAGTCCTAAAAAATATAAAATCTAATAAACTACTAAAACTAATCCTAATAAAATAAGACTAAACTAAAAGCTAATAAAAATCAAAATAAGATAAAATTATACTAAAAATAAAAATAGAAAATAAAACCTAAAAAATTCTATATAACTCCAAAATAAATCCTAAAAATAAAAATGGCTCAAATTAAAAATCTAAAAAATAATAAAATGACACAAACAAAACACACACTGGCTTGGGGTAAGTTTGGGCTAGGTTTAGGCCCGGGTTAGGGTACGGGAGAGGGAAATAGCTTCATTCTAACTGCAATTGGCCTCGAAATGTAGCTTTTGACACCGCAACTGCAGTTAAGCGTGCATGATAAATATTTAAGCACATAAGACCCATATTGTCAAGAATTAGCAACTAAAGTACGTCTATTCGGGGTATAAATTGTACAATTTTGGGTTCTTTTCAATGTACATTAGTTGAGGGGCGAGTCTGTTCTCAAGAGAGTGCGACATTGGCTTAAATATGAAGAGCATTCATGCATTTTAAATTTATAGCAATTTAATCACTTGCTAAATATTTCCAAAATACTTTGGGTTTAACCCTTGCTATCAAATATTTTCAAACTTTTAGGTGTCCATCCATAGGGATGCCAGGCATGACTTCTTTCCAAGGGTTCACAGCTACAATGTATGTGGATGTTGCAGGATTTAGATAGACGCATCTATTTTTCTATTCCTAGTATAGGGATTCATATCAGTCCAACTCGAGCATGTCGATCAAGGTTTTATTCATTTATTTCATTTCAGATTGTATGGGATTTATTACTCTCTGTTAAGTTATTTCAGTTTGGAGTTAGCCGATGGTTTATTCAGCAATACTTTGTTTTAGTTTTTTGATGAGATGAATTTAACTCTATCAGTATGTGGTGTTTATGTTGTTCCACAATATATTATGTCTTGGTTAATAAAAAAAATTAAAATTTCGACATCAGCTTTTTGAATACTAGGTGGTTAGTAAGTTTTAAAAAGTTTTCGACAGTGATGATAAGGATGATATATATGAAATTCTTGTTTAGTTTGATATAGGACTGATCACTCGATATTTTATTAGGCGGGTGTCACATATGGTATCAGAGTATCAGGTTCTAGTATCCTTAGGATATGTATGGCTTTTTTATGTTTCAGTGTAGCGTTCTTTGATATAGAGCTTTATGATAGGATTATTTTATTCCTTTACGTACATGCATTTACATTCTCATGCTAGTAAGTATAGTTGACGAGATTTATATATGAGTTCGGTTGGGCTTCGTACACTAAACATCATAGAACGACCAGCGAGGGCCGTTAGAAGGATTGCAGGAGGAGAGGCTCAGCAGAAGACGTGGAGTATTCTAAAAATGGTGATCGTGATAAGGGTCACCATGATTAGTGTTCACGAGGAGTTAGAGGGACTCGTTTGAAAAGATATTGTAGGAATTTGAGGAAGAGAGGAAGTGTGATGAGCCAAAGGAAAAGAGAGAATCCAAAGGCAAGGTGGAGTACAGCGACACCCAGTATTAAATTCGGGCGAAGCTTTTGCTCATAAAAATAATGTGGATTGACAAGGATCAGTCACCCCACATAGAGAAATATGTATGGAGTGGAATGAAAATTTGGGTACGGTCTGACCGTGAGACATTCCATCTGCTCTTTAGACAGAGATACGAATGGAATTTCGAAACTTATCACAAGTGGGAAAGATAAAGGCCGATCTTAATAGATAAGTTGACTAGTTTAGAAAACTTTATACTCGATGAAGGGTATAGAGAATAATGGAGTCCGTAAGTGAATAATAGACTCATAGGTAGAATATATAGGCATGGATGGAAAATCTAGCCAGGATGACTGGTGTCGATTGTCGTTGGGAGTCATACGTTTATGAGATTAAATCAACGCTTCCATGAAGGAGGAGGCTAGCTTGTTAGGGAAACTGTCCAGAGGGAAGAACTTAATTCAATGGTGCTAGTGAGACACCACAAGGGGGATACCCAGTAAAGGATCTGTTTTTATAATTGGGGTCAATAGAATTTCTACCAAGTGACGATGGATTCAGGCAAGGTCATCAATGCCAACAACGAGTCCTATAGGGCCAGCAAAGTCGAAGGAAAAATAGGAATTCCAATCTAGGTCAAGACTTCTCGATCCGAGGAAAGGACAATTCCGACATGGCCAGTGGGGATAGATAAGGGGAATGACAGAGAGAGGTGTCTAATGTGTAAACAGTGGGAACACATGTGAGGACCCTATTCGTAGTAGAGTAAGTACAGTAGTGGGATTCTGGGTAAGGGAAACACTTATCAAAATTTTTGTTCAGTTTGGACGAGAGTGTTATGTCCAGGAACCATTCTAATCGTCAGTGTACTGATGGTGGAAGTATAAGTTGTATCCTCGGGTAAATGGGATAAATTATGTGTGATGCGGGTAAATCACAGAAATTTTTATGCGACACTATATTCGCGCGGGAGACGGGTCTAGTGAGTGTTTCGTTAGTGTTACTATGGTTTGTATATGTTTACCATTGGGTAATGGGTATCTCTTTCGTACCATCTGTAGGGGTGAATACAGACACTGTGAGGATAAATACGGTACGAGGTTAGATCTTTTTGAGAGTGTTATGTGAGCATCATTTTATCCTGAGTACGGACTGGTTAGCGATGGGTAAGCGGTGGTGGGAGGATACAACAAAACTATCATATTCGCTATTCGAGCAGGATGTATATTTTTGTTATATTCCACCTGAAAGAGGGTCAGTCTCGCGATAAATTTTAGGGTGAAGTAGACTTCAGAGGATACAGTTGTCTAGTTATATTGGATCCTGGTGCGTAAGGACTTTTACTGATGTGATTCAGGGCGTGGCGGATTGACCATGGAGCATAGAGATTTAGTCCGTTAGTGACTTAGCGTCGAGGACTTAGTGATAGTGCAAGGGCAGTATTTTATAACTCCTTTAGAGATGCAGGAGTCGATAATTAGACCTATGAGTATAGGAACAAAGTTTTGGGAGTCCCGGCTATATGCTTGGGTCTACAGGAAATCAATGAATGATAATATTAGGGTTTAATGCATTGAGGAAAGTTCTTTTTGGGCTCTGTTATAAAATGTTATACGCATAACCCCTAATAAACGTCAGTAGTGGAGAGACGTTATTGGATGCTAGGACATCAGTTTAAAGGGTGACATTTGGAACGTGTGGAGTTACACTTTGAGGTGAAAGCTATTCTGCTATAAGGTTAGTATAGCCGAGTAGTGCTGCGAAAGAAGCACTGAGAAAACTTTTGCACCACAAGTTAATGGGTGGGGTAACATCGAGAAGATTTAATTGCGATTTGGGGAGTAATTAAAATTAATCATATGATATAATGTGATATATGGGATAACCTTGAAAGGAAAATATTACATATGCGGCATTTGTGATGTTGTGCAAATATGCACGAGATAAAGGGTGTACGGGTGCCCTGATTAGTGTGATTTCAGATTTGTCTTAAATAAAGGAATGTGTAATTAAGTGTGTGGATTGTATACCTATGCTGCAATTAGAAATAAGTGGAAGAGTACAGTGAATTAGAATTCGTTCGAAAATAAAAAAACTCGACTATTTGTATATCAAGGAGAACGATCTCCACTGTGAGGAGTGGAAAGGTGGTGGAGGCACGCGCAAGAAGATATCTTTAGGCAAGAAAAAAGCCACATTTTTTAAAAACTAGAGGAGAGTCTCACTTAGTCATATGCCTAATATGGTTTTATGCATAGATAATGTGTAGATTCCTACTCATGCAATGTGAATCTTTGAGCATGGGGATTTATGTTACATGAGACATAGTGAAGTTTTCTCTGGGTACGCCATTTAAGGGTAAAAAAAAGGGTTGATTCGAGGTTATCAACTGGGATTTTTGATAATTTTGCAATACCGGGAATGGGATTTACACGCGGATTAGTAAACTTCATAATTTGGCTATCCAAAGTTGGGGAGAGGTCGGGGTTTTCCATCGAGTTTGCAGAATGGATTTACCAGAACGATTGATTGTTAAATTTGGATGGGTTATACGATCGGGCAGTACATCCAACTATTCAATTGAAAAGAAGAAGTGAAACAGTACAAGTTCCCATCCAATATTGTTATGAACTTGAGTGAGACCTTGCACTCCCACGTTTGGTAAGAAGTTTCCGGAGGTGGTAAGGACGAAGTTACATAGTGTACTAGAAGTGTCACCCATAAGTCGATAGGTAGGCGGGAAGCGACTAGGTAGTAGTAAAAATCGAGAAATGTGCATTCTAGATTTTGGGTAATTTGGGAGTAGTAATTACCACTAGTAGAGTTACGTGTGATACCTCGTAACGATATAGTATCCGTGTGACACTTTTGGGGAAAGTATTGTTATCCAACCTTTGGCTGGTAAAGGGTGGGGAAATGAAAAAATGCTAGGACCTGAAATGAGTTATGGTTCATCAGTGGAATGGAGTAGATTATGTCTTTCGATATAATTTAGGAACATAATGAGGAGTACGTTACCGTGCATTAAAGGTGGAAGTGTGACATGTATAGTCAGGAATTATTGTGGGTAATTTCCTAGAAGGAAGTCACGTGTTTAGCAAAGAGGAAATTGGCACCCATGCAGGAGGGGAATTTCTTAACATAAAGATAAGAGAGTCGATGGAGTATAGGCTCATCGTTTGAGGCACTGCATGGTCGAGGACCGTCGAGTTAGAGAGTGGTGACCATCGAGAGGGCTTCCTAGCACGACCCACTCAAGGAGATTGAATTGCAGTCGGACATCTCATACAAGGACAGATCCAAAGATATTTTGGGTCGCAGTGAGCGAAAGCTACCATCTAAGGTGGTGCCACTAGTCAGAGTTTAGTGGAGGCATAACATTATTGACGAGTATACGTGGGAACAGGAAGAGGATCTGCGAGAGCAGTATCCAGAGTGATTCGCCGCAGGTATGACCTAATTTCGGGGACCAAATTCCCTTGTAAGGGGGGAAGTATTTAACACCCCGTATTTCTGTGCATCTAATATTTAATTAATTCGAGAAATTTTAAATTACTTCTGTGTCGTAATTTGATTGAATTAATTACGGTAATATTTATATAAATATTAATCGAAGAGTAAATGGTTAATATTTATGGAATTTAAATTACTAAGTGAATAGTAATAACTTAATTTCGTCATAATGTGTATTAGTGATGTGGCATTTATTTATATCAGCCGGGAGTTAGGTATAGAACAATTTGCGTGTGAGATAAGATTTTTTATAAATTAATTCGAATGTCAATTTTGAGTGCACAGTTGAGTCCGAATGGGCCGAAAAAGTATACCCGGGGGTGGTAAATGGGTCTCAGGATATTTTTAGGCATAACCGGACCCACACGGGGTATTTGGGCCATTTTAATTAGGCCCATATGACTAAAAATGGGATTTGGCGATAAAAACCTAGGTTTGGGAGTAGCGGGTTGCCATAACACATTTGAGAAAATCAGAGAACATAGAGGGACATAGAGGGAGGACTCCTGAGAGCCAAAGAGGAAGAATAAGAGAGGTGTTCTTCATCACACAACAATTTCTTCATCAAAGGATTAATCAGACACTACGAATACTAAGGTAAGTGGCTAAACTTGCTTTGAAATTAATTGCTATATTCAACTCATATCATAGTAGGTGTGTAAATAAATGATTTTGGATTGGATTGACACAAATTGGTTTTTAATTTGTGGATGTTTCAAATCAATTTCTGGACTGTTAAGGACTTATAAATTCATATTGTGTTGTTAAGGAATTTATGATTTAATTAGGATACAAGTATGACTTGTGAAGATATTGGGAGAAATCATCTTTAAATTCGAATTTGGGTTGTTTATTGTGTATAAGTTTGGGATTGAAAATGGTTAAGAAGGAATTGATTTGAAAAAAAAGAGTACAGTAGAGAAATTTAGGTACAAAGCTTAAGTTGAGTTTTAATAGCGGACTGGACTGGGCAAGGAAGAAGAGGGAGGGACCCAGGGGTTATTCAAATGACCCTAGATCTCGTTCGAATGACGTGCACTATCGTTTAAATGACGGGATAAAATCCGGCGACTCTTGTTTCCTTTATTGTTTGGGCTGATGATGAAATTTAAGGGTTAAATTCGTACAACAGGTGCACTTACTTTTAGTCTAAGTTATTTGAGGTTTTGAAGGGACAAACAGTAGAATGCTTGTGGGATTAAATTAATGTGTGAGACAAACATTGAGGTTAAAATAAATAAATAATAGTCTGTCAAACTTATTACGAAAATTTGGGCATTTAAAATTCTAAATATTTAAGATACGGGCTAAGTAAGTGAGTCCGGGTATATTGGTTGAGTGAAGCCAAGGTATTAAATTAATTATTGAGAGAAATAGATTAATTTGGAGTCAGAATATAGACTCTGGTAATATTAAGATATGGGCCAAGTGAGCGAGTCCGGGTATATTGGTTAAGGGACACCAAGGTAATAAATTAATTAATGGTCAAATTAATTAAATTAGAATCGGACCATAGAATCGAGAAGATAATAAATTAATTAATGGACAGATTAATAAAATTAGAGTCGGACCATAGACTTGGGAAAAATATAGGTTAGTGCTATGGATTTTTGTACACGGCAAATCCGGGATTTAAATTATATATATATATATATATATATATATATATATATATATATATATATTGTGTGCTTATAAATATCAGTGATCAGATATTTATTTAATTCATATACTCTAGTGCTGTGAGGGGAGGTTGCACGATGTGGGTGAATCTCCTAGCTTGAGGAATAGGGAGAGTATATCCCCAGGTCATAGCGTCCGATTTCAAAGATGGGGCATTGAGATGATGTCCTCATACTCGAGGGAATATGAATGCCTCCATTACGTTTACTATTTACGTTCCGATTCGGCGGACCATAGTTGTCTCGTAACTCCAGGTGGGACTAAGTAGCCTGGGTTTATAGCACTTTAGAGAATACATTTGGTGAAGTATTACTCGGGAGGATGGATTATTTATATATCCAACATATGTGAGAATGTTGTAATATAGTGTTATGTATATAATGGGAGAAATAATTAGATACGAGAAATCTAATATATGGAGAAAATTGTATTTATTATATAACTAGTGTGAATGTTATATGGACTTAAAGGAAAGATGATTATTTACGTTAAAGTGATAAATAACTTATAGATCATATTTTAAACAAACTCGGGTTAAAGTAGTGTGTCAGGAAAGAATTTTGTCAATAGCTAGTTATGGGATAGAGAACTAGGTGAGATTTAAAGAAAGCATCAGGTGTGCACATTAGTTGAAGTGTGAGTCTGTCCTCGAGAGAGTGCAACACTGGCTTAGATATGAATAACATTCATGCATTTTAAATTTATTGCAATTTAATCGCTTGCTAAATATTTTCAAAATATTTTGGTATCTAGCCCTTGCTATCAAATATTTTCAAAACCTTTTAGGTGTCCAACCACAGGGACACCAGGTGTGACTTCATTCCAGGGACTCGCAGCTGCAACATATGTGGATGTTTCAGAATTTGGATAGACGCATATATTTTTCTATTCCTAGCGTAGGGATTCATATCAGTCTATCTCGAGCATGTCGCTCACGGTTTTATTCAGTTAGGGTTCGTTTAGTTCAAATTGGGAAAAAGAGTTAGAATGTCAAATTTTGCCTAGGTAAATATTGTTTTTCTTGCATTAGGGTATTAAACACCAAATGAGGTAAAACAAGTTTTTTAGGCAAAATATTTTAATAAGAAAATAGTTTTTTTGTAAAACAAGAAAACATTTTTTTTTTGTAAAAAACGAAAATAATTTTTTTTACAAATTAAAAAACAGTTTTTTTTTATAAATTAAAAAAAAATTGTTGTAAAATAAGAAAATAGTTTTTTTATTGTAAAATAAAAAACCGTTTTAAAAAAAAAAAAGAAAACAAATTTTAAATTATTTTAAATATTCATAACAATTTTAAAATTATTTTTTAAAATATTAAAACCATTTAAGAAGTTAGCAAATATTTCTCACTCAAATAGGTAAGCAAAGTTTGCCGACACCTTATGCATAATGGGTGTTGTACACTCGCAAATAATGTCACGACAAATTATGCAACCAAACACATCATATTGTAGGCAAATACTCCATTTGCCAACTTATTTGCCATTTTCCATGACAAATAAGGGTAACCAAACAGACTCTTATTTCATTTCAGATTGTATGGGATTTATTACTCTCTGTTAAGTTATTTCGATTTAGATTTAGCCGATGGTTTATTCGGCAAGACTTTGTTTTAGTTTTTTGATGAGATGATTTGACTCTATCATTATGTGATGTTTATGTTGTTCCGCAATATATTATGTCTTGGTTAATAAAAAGATTAAAATTTTGACATCGGCTTTTTGAATACTAGGTGGTTAGTAAGTTTTAAAAAGTTTTCAACGGTGATGCTAACGATGATCCATATGAGATTCCTGTTTAATTTGATATAGGACTGATCGCCCGGTATTTTATTGTGCGGGGTGTCACAAGACGTTGGCACCACAAATGTCAAATAGTTTGATATTTCTGATGTTTCAAATATCAAATCTCACGTTTAGCCCAGTATAAAAAGCATGCGTCATTAAATATATGAACAATCGTCATAAATATTCTCTTTGTTTTGTCGCCTAAGCTGTCAGTTCATATAATGAAATTCATTATGAAACGTACGTATATTCCAAACTATATGTATTTATACAGTTGAGATATTTATTCGACTTATATTATTTTGTGATATAATATTTTTAGTAGGCGTAATCATTTCACACTTATTCATGTCAGTTTTATGTGCGATTTCGAACTGTGATTTCAGTCTATGAGTTCCTAGTGTAATTACTCAGTGCCTAAATAGACTATTTGATACTACCAAAATATGCATTTTCATGATAACTTTTTCCACAAGCGTTGCATTTTTTAAGGGGTGTAATGTATATATTCTTCTATAAATATATGTAAACTATTGGTAACTTGTCCCTCTCTCTTCATCTTGTATAACTGAAACACAAACTTTCTCTCCTAAAAAATCACTGCCTTAAAACAATCGCACATATTTTCGATGTTTGTGATGACGTTCTCATAAAGATATTTTCTATATTTTAAATTATGGATATTTTGAGGATAATACCTACATTCCCCAAAAATTAAAGAGTTATGTTTGGATAATCAAACCTTGGACCAAATTTACATGTGAGATATTCCAATTAGATATTTTGTAAGTTCAATTTGTGACGAACATGATGGAATTATAGGTTCGGTAATCCTACAAATGGCATCAAATATATAAATGTTGTTTGCAGATTTATGGAAGTTGTTCCTGGTAGGCCCGATCAATCTATACTCAGGGATGTGGGTGCTAGTGGAGATATATAAGCTTGTTATACTTTTGTAATTCTTTCTATTGGAGCAAGTTCATTAAGTGATAGGGTATTTTCAATTAACATGTTGGGGGAAGGTTTTTTTTAAAAATGATTGGGATTCTTGGAAAGAATCCTTTCATCGTTTTTACAAAATTGCTTGTACCTCAATTTATTAATGATTAGTTTCAATTCGTTTGTAAAACACATAACAACTATAAGATGCATTTCTTCAAGGATGAGTATGAGGATTTAGAATGTACTAAATGCAAGTTTGATGCAATCTTAAAACGGAGAACCTTTAATTAGTTGTGATATCTTAATATCAATGTAAATATATTTTTTTTGGAAGTATGATATTTTAGTGTCTATTTTCATTTTCTTTATTTTATTTCAATTTTATGGTTTGTTTCAGTTCTATCTCATGGAATTTTTTATGCCTATAGTCCTTGCTAGAGGGTTCAACATAATTGATTGTTATAATTATATTAAAAACATGAGATAACAATTATTTCGCAGTGAGAAGTAATGAGTATTTCACAACGTTATACTAATTTCGCATTGAGAAATACCTTATTTCTCAGTGTGACTTGATCATTTCTCATTATGAAATAATTATTTCACAATGTGAAATTATGATTTCGAAATGCGAAATTATTATTTCACAATTTGAAAAATGTATTTCTAAATCACATGTCTAATCAATTTAAATTACCAAATGAGCAAAGAAATACATGAAGGCACAAATTTCACAACAAAGTATCCAATACAAATGAAACATTAATTATTTTCATTTATATAATTGATTATCTTGTAGTTTTGATGCTAAATACTATTCTTTTCCCCATGTTTTTTGTTTGTAATTTACTAAAATATGTACTATTTTAGTTCTAAATCCATTCATAAAATTCGTATCCAATTCATCTTTAAGTTACCCTTCTGTAATTAACTTCTCCATTACATAAAAAATGGCAACTCCATAATCCACACTGCAAAACAAATAAAATAAATATTACAATTATTCATTGAAATCTCATTGCCATAATTTTTGAATAAATATAATTAATTTCAGTAGTGGGTCATAACCGCCCAAGAGGTTGTTGAAGGCTTGTTGTTGTATTTATAACTCAGTAATAGGACTCTTATGATTTAATTATGTTTGGAGGACAAATTACTTTGGCTCTTTTATCAGCGATTGCTTGCCTATTAACTGCTTTTTAAAAATCACTGTGTGAATGAATCTAAAAAAATATATTGTTGAACTAAAAAAAAACACTTGATTAATTTGAATTCATAAATTATATTATCAAATCATTTATTAAATGTTAAATTCTGAATACCACTCCAGTTTTGTAAATAATATAGACATCTTTGGATTTTCTTTTTGGACGGAGATAGTTGATTAAAGACTATAATCCCTCGCACATGGCATAGCAACCTATGTCCAATGACGTGTTGTTCATTGCTTGGAATCTTCTCTATGGTGAATTGACAGTAGGGTATATGGAAAATCTACGTATTTTCCATCAAAAAGCTTGTTTACCATATCTATGTAATACCTCGTACTTTTATGGATATTTAAATTACATAAGTGGTGTAATTTAATAAATTGAGAATCTCAAGTGAAAGAGAATTTGAAGTGTGGGTTAAATATTAATTGAAAATTTTTGGATTAATATTGATGTGTGTTATATTTACTTATGGGAATAAGTAAATGAAGTTGAATTATTTTTATATCATGTCGCGATTGGGCAAAGCGAAGTACGTGTGAAGTCGTATTGGATTTAAAAAGGTGACTTTTTGATAAGTGTCTCGGATGGGAATTTCGAGTGCACGGTTGGTTTAGGAAGGGCCAAGATAGTCCCAATAGAGTACCCGGGGGTAGTGTTTGGATTTCGGGGACTTTTTGGACCAGTAGGGACTCACATTTGTGTATACGAGTCAATTTTGGATTAAATAACGGGATAACCCTTATTTCTCTCTTATAAGGGCATGAGAGAAATAAGGAAAGAAAATAAAGAAAGAAGAAAGAAGAGATATTTGGCCAAGCTCCGACGGATTTCTGCACAAGGTCGTCGAATTTATCCAACCAGGCAAGTGTTTAACTTGCTTTAACTATTAAAAGTGTTTATTGTTCATATCATAATTAGTGAGAAATTTGGAATTTTGGGTTTGGGATTCTTGAATCAAAAATGGGATTTTTGGGAATGATTTCATATGATTTTGATGAGATAATAGTTCTACATGAAATCTAAGCTAAAATCCATGTTAATTGTGTAATTGTTAGTGAGGAATTTGGAAGAAATGAAATTGGGGGTTTATATGAGTTAGGGTTTAACTCTTGATTAAATTTGATAAATCCCATAGATTTATTTTGGTTTTAGGAATGATAATGTGAGTAGATGTTATATTAAGGTTGGTTGAGGTTGGAAGCTGTAATACCCCGTGTTTTTGCATAGCTAAAATTGAGAAGGAAAATACATTTTATTTAAATTACGTGAGTAGAGTAAATTAATATGAAAATGTATTTTTATTTAAATTACGTGAGTAGAGTAATTTAATGTGGTACGTTTTAAATTAAATTACGCGAGCAGAGTAATTTAATGTGACGTAATAATAATTATGATTATTAAGTGATTAATTAATCATTATGGCTATTAGACATAAATTGAGAGTTAGATACTAATTAATATGATGATTACAATTTACTAAGTGTGAATAGTAAATATGGAAAGTTGTTATGTACGGCCTCTCAACCGAGTGTCGTGTGTAGACAAAATTGAAGGTAAGATGAGAAACATATTTTTAGAGACACAAAAGATAATTTAGAGTCCACGAATGATTTCGAAAGGGTCAAATTAGTCAAAATAGTGTACCCGAGGATACTAGTTGAGTGTCGGGTCATTTTTGGGCTAAACCGGGACCATACGAGAGCATTTTAGTCTCTTTAGATTTAAGGGTGAGGAGACCTACGAATTTTGCAACCCTAAGTCAGATTATAAGAGTTGGAGGCTAGGGTTAGAGAGGAGGGAAATACACCATAACCATTAGAGAGAAGAGAGAGACAATTTCCTAAGGCAAAAGAAAGAAGTAGGAAGCATTCAAAGGAGATTTCACTACCAACTTGTTGGGAAGAAGGATTGAAGGATAAAAATCATCAATCATCCACAACAACCATGAAATCAGACCCTACAGTACATAAGGCAAGTGGTTATTTGCAAAATAAATTGAGTTATAATACCCGTATATGAGCTTTGGGAAGAACATGATTTTTATGATATTTTTGAAAGCAAACATTTGAATATGATCCATGATTGATAGGGATTGCATGTCGAACATTTTTTATCTCCAAATAATCTGATATCATAAAAGACTTGATGATTAAATCGAACTAAAAATCTGGACTTATGATTAAAAGATGAAAAGATTGTATTTTTAGGGTTCTTGAATGACAGGAAGATTTTTAGTTAATTTGGACGAAATTTGTAATGATTTTGTTGTTTTAAATCGTTAGTAATCATCCCAGAATATGTTGGAATGATTATAATTCGTTAGTTGAAAGTACGGTGAATTATCATGGGAGATGGTTAAATAAAAATGATGTAACCCGCATGAAGAAGACGATCAGGGTCTGTCACTGCTCGATCGATCGATCGACCATATCCCATCGATCGATCGACCCCGACTGTACTTTAGAGAATTTTGTGAAAATTTCTTTTCAATTACCGTCACTTAATGGGAACCTTAGTGATGACATTTTACCTATGAAGGGACTGAATAGATAGCAGTAGGTGTACCGTAAGATTTCTTCATAAATGATTGAGTGAAATTTGGAGAAATGGACCGACGGGAAAGTAACCGATTGAGTTGGGTTTTGGGAATGTGAGAATTTAGTTATGGAAAGAGTGAGAGTCAATTCCGAAAATATACCAGTAGGTTAGAGATGGCTTAAGTACTGAATTAAGGGAGGGGTAACTAGGACCCTTAGAGTTGCGGAAATACTCGAATAAATGCGATAGTGAAATAAATCGTAAATTAATAAGTACGGTGAATATAAGAAAAATATATTACGTACGGGCATGATTTGATAGGTCGGGTGTGTACTTACTAAATTATATGATTTTGTGGGATAAGAGAATTATACCTAAATTAATTATATTAGGGTCGATGAGACATTACGAACTAACATAAATTTACTATATGTTTGGGGTCGATGTAAAATGCCGAACCAAACCTTAAAACTGGTGTCGCGATAAAAGAGTCCCGAACCAAAATATGTGTATATATA
This sequence comes from Sambucus nigra, assembly GCA_949130495.1. Lineage (NCBI taxonomy): Eukaryota > Viridiplantae > Streptophyta > Magnoliopsida > Dipsacales > Adoxaceae > Sambucus > Sambucus nigra. The sequence goes on along the minus strand of OX422218.1, from coordinate 451,404,378 downwards.
TATAAATAGTTGGGGTCGATGGACCATTCCGAACCAACTCTCACGTGGGGTCGATGAATCATTCCGAACCAAGAGTCATTTATGTGTGTTAAAAGGATATATTAGTGATAACTAATATTTAATACATGTTGTGTGATAAAATGTATTCCATATGTATAATCTACTGACTTAAGATAGTAGATAATTAGATAAATTGAAAATATCTTAGTAATAATTAAGCAGTGTGATACAATTATTACAAGAAAAAGGATAATGAGAAGTAAGTAAGTTATCAACGTTTATAACATATGAGACATGGACTATTAATTTACTGCGAGTATGTTATGGGGACTTAGCAAGGGAATACGTGTAGTGGGGTATTCTGATCTAGTTAACTTGGGTAGTATAACTAGGTGAACTAAGTACCATCGTTAGGCATGCACTATAGAAGAGGGGTGAGGAAACTCAAAAGAGTGTGCGAAGTCTTAATATGTGTAATCAATAACTCAATTGTGATAACTGCTTGCAAAATATTTTTAAATATTTTTGAGTACTAACTCTTGCTATGTAAAAATATTTTAAAAACCTTTTAGGTGCCCAGCCACAGGGACACCCATCATGATTTCATTCCAGGGATTTGAGAGTTGCATTACGTGTGGATGTTGCAGGGGTTGTTTAGACGACTTCTCTTTTTCAAATCTAGTACAGGACCTCAGTTTTAGTACTTTCTGTTGGGACATGTTGTCCAACCTTTACTTTTACAGTTATTCTGATTTTGAATTTTGAGTTAGTTTTTCTTGGCCGTGGTTTTTGGCAAGACTTTATTTTATTCAGTCATTTATGCGAATTGGTTTAATACTGCTTGATATGTATCGTTCCGCATGAGTTATTTATCTCTGTTTTAAGAAAGATAAAATTTGGCACTAGCTTAATGTCACTTAGGTGATTAGTAATTTAAAAAGGCTTTCGACAGTGACGCTAAGAATGAACCATTTAAGAAACCTATTTTAAATTAAATTAAGGCTTGATCACCCAAGGTTTAATTAGGCGGGGTGTCACAGAAGCCATGAAAATGGAGCCTGATGTGTATTAGTTTGAGAATAAGGGTTTGAGAAGAAAAAAAAAATCGTGGGAAAAATAGACAATCTGATCAGGTGCGAATCGATTCGCTGGTATGCGAATCAATTTGGTTAAGGATAAAGGGAAAGTTAATCCATTTCGAATCAATTCGGTGAAGGGAGAATCGATTCGGGTCAAGGCGAATCAATTCGGCCCTAACAATTTTTGAGAAATTTTTCTTGGGTTTTAAGGATGTAAATTGAGAATTATTTCAAGGAGATAAATAGTAGGGGTTCCTAAATAGAGAGTAAGGACCACTAGATGTTTAAATGAGGGTTGTGTGACCCTTAGGATTTATGTGAATAAAAGTACAGAAGATGATTTATAAGAGTGTCTAAGATGAGTGACGCTTGGTAAGATAATTTGGCGGATATATATATATATATATATATATATATATTATGCGTGTAGGATATAGATATGCCTATGGTATGTGAATAATCCGAATGTGCGAGTAGATTGAATTTAGAATATTAGTTAGACGTGATAAGCAAATATTCGGAAGAAATAAAGGTGAGATTCTATCATAAGTGAGTGAATACTTATGGAATTAATATAAGTTGTGTGTATACTTATAAATTATTACGAATTGGTATATTCGGTATTATAGACTAATGCCAAGTGAGATAGGCAGAAATAACCGGATTAGATGATGATGATGATGATATATATATATATATATATATATATATATATATATATATATATATATTTACGTGTGTGTGTGATTGATATATTTACGTGTAACATACCCCTCTAGTGCTATCATGGGAAGTTGCACGCTATGGGTGAATCCCTTGGCTTGAGGAGCAGGGTGAGTATAGCCCCAGGTCATAGTCGTCCAGTTATTATACAGTGTGATTTTATTCTGGGTGAGACATCTTGGGTATGATTCGGTCTCACTTTCAGGTGAGGAATTATGACCGCTTCCTCTACATTGTGTGATTTAGGGTTCAGTGTGAGATTCCGACCTAGCTGCCTGGTAGAATGTGTGAGAAATTTCCTAGAGGATGATAACATTCTAGAGATTGTACCCATTGAGTTATAGCTCTGAGGGATGGTTATTATACTTATATAATGTGTGATATATAAGTATGGATATACTTTATGTGTATAGTATATTGTACATATATATTAGATGTGAAAAATATATATATACAATAGAATAAAGAATGAAATGTGGAATAATTTCCGGTCCATCCGGGAGTAGAAAATCCAGAACAAAATATATGTGAGATATATATATACCGATGAGAATATTATATACGAGATAAGGAACACTAAAATGGGAATAGTGTATAATAACTTGTCAAAGTTATTCATAATGAACGAAGAAATTATAAGCGAGAATTTATAATTTATAAGATTGGGCGATAGCTTAGAATATTTTATATTACCCGGGGTACATGTTAGCGTATGGTGACTCGGGAGTTTTGTGAGGTGCTAGTTAGACTGGGTAGCTAACTAGGGTGTTTTAAAATACATGTGTTATGTGTGCACTGTTAGATGAGAGGTATCTTATGTGAGTGCGGCACCAGTTTAAATATGGAGAATAACATATTTTAAATATTAAAGTATGTTAAGCACTTGCTAAAATATTTTCAAAACTCAGGCTCTGACCCGTATCTTTTTTTATTTTTCTTCTCCTTTGAATACTTTTTAGGTGTCCAGTCACAGGGATGCCTGGATGACTATTTATTTCGAGTGAGACGTTATTGCCACTGTTGTGGATGTGGGAAGGATATTGTATAGACGCTTATCTCCTTATGATCTAGATAGGAGGTACTGAGAGTAATTTCGAGAATGTTTCCCATTAGATGTCATTTATGTTATTTCCAGCAATTTTATTTTACACTTATTCGATTTGGTTGTAATAAATGTTTTAGTAAGAGTTATCGGCTATTTATTTATTCACTCATTTCAGTTGTTATTATATCTTTGTATGGTTGGTTTTACTTGTGCGTTCAAATTAAAAAGATTAGAAAGTTTAAAATTTGACGTCAGACCTAATAGGTTATTAGTAATTAAATGGTTTTTGACAGTGATTCTGAGAATGAAACCACATGAGACTCCTGATTTAATTTGATATAGGACTGATCACCTGGAATTTTATTAGGCGGGGTGTCACAGGTGGTATCAGAGCATCAAGTTCTAATATCCTTAGGAATCTATGCGGATGTACTAGGCCTTCAGCATTGCTTTTTGATTGATAGGAGCCCTATGTTTTAGATTGTTGACTCCTATGGTGAGATTTCGTTCTCCTGCAATAATGCATATATATTAGTGAATCTTATTTACGTTTGGGTGTGCTCGTGTGTCGAACATTAAATGGATGATTAGGCGAGGGATATTATGAGGACAACAGGAGGCAGGGCTCAATTGGAGTTGTAAAGTATTTTGGGGGATAATAATCATAGTTGAGGTCACCCCTATTGTTGATCGGGTCGATGGGGTCGTAAGGACCGTTAGGGTACATAGTATATTTTTCAAGTACCGCTATAGTAGAAAGTGGTGCCAAATTAGACTTGCACAGTGTGATCGGAATGGGAGAGAGTCAGAAGGGTCTTTGAAGAGGACCATTCGTTGGAATTTCAAATAAGGAGGAGATTATGCGTGTTAGCCAATAGAAGAAGAATATCCAAAGGCTTTGGTATATAATAGAGCGTAGTATACCTAGAAGTGAAAATTGGGGTAAAATTTTTCTTAACTCGTGGGAGCAATGTTGATATAGTGGGAGTCAATCACCACATTTGAAAAGTGAAGTATTATGTAAATGGAAGAATCTTAGGTATGGTTTGACCGCAAGTTCCTTCATCTGTTGTTCAGGAAAATTATATGGGTGTTATTCTGAACTTATCACAGAAAGGCCGAAAAGAGGCCCATTTGTGAAGAAGAATCTATTTGTTTAGTGAACTTTGTACCCGATAAGGTAGGTACAATGGAGAAAAGTATCCTTAAGTGGGTGATGGACTCATGAGGAGCCGCCAAAACTTTAAGGAAATTCTTCTTGGACGATCGATGAAGATGACGACAATGTCGTGTTTTGTCAATGAGGATGTTCATGCTTCTATATGAAAGGAGCTATAAGAGTTAAGGGAATTAGTCAAGGAGTTTGACTGGATGAAACGGTGTTAGTGAAATACCGCAAGGGGGTGACCCATCAGGGGACCCATTTAAATGATTTAGATAGTTGAATTCATACCAAGTGATGGTGAATTTAGTCAGGGTTGTTCAATCCATCAGTGTGTTCCTTAGGGCCATCATGGGACCCATTTAAATGATTTCATACCATCAAGGGTGTTAATGCTTAGCTGTAATAGATTCCATTATAAAATTAGTAATCTCCTTTGCCCAATTATAATTTTTTATTTTACCGAGGTCACTTACATAGCTAACAAAACTCCATCCAATTGTTATTCTTGATATTACAAATAGGGTAGTTAGCATCAGGTAAGTTGTCAATAACATGGAAATATCCTCAATGTCATCTTTAGTAGTTGAATTTATTCTTTCTTCGATCTTTATATTAATGTTTGGTTATGTTACCCTTTTCTTATTAAGAAATATCTCTTCATAAACTCATTTTCATTTATTTTCGATAGATGTCTGCAATATTCCTTCCTCTCTTTTTCACAATTAGTCCCAAATAATTCCTTCATGTGATGGCTTTTAAATTTCAGAGTAGAACCACTAATCACAGACCCTTTTCTCATATCCTTATATGTCTGAATTAATTGACATATATCTTCATCATACTTCTTTACTGATGCAATTGTTGTTATTCCCTCCCATATAGACTTGAAAATATGATGGAATGGTGTTTATCATAGCATCTTTATGTTCATTGGTAAGATTCATCTTGTTTATCACCGTTATTGTTCCAACCAATATTGAACGGTAGACATGTTTAAGATCTTTATTCTTTAAAGCCTCTGATTTTCCTTCGCTATTACATATTCTTTCACATCATTATAGTTGAAGTGTAATTTCATATTTATGTATTTCTTATTTGATACTATGATTTTTAACTGTAATTTGAAAAAGTTATTTGACATTGATAAACATTTATATTTCAGAATGCTAATTCGCATTACGGTTTCACATTTCTATATAACATTAAGAAATAACATATATTGTTAAGAAAATGTGTATTATAATATACTGTATTTCCTAGATCTAAATAAAAAAATCAATCCAATCTCATGACAATGACAACATTACGAACATTAGAGTATTATCAACATATTAAACGAGTTCTTACATTAGATATGAATGTAATTTCATATTAAACAATGTTGGAAAATAATTTAATTACTGTACTTGCCTTTTATGAGATTTTTTATTATCAGTTGGTTGTTTTTCTAACGAATCTGCTTTAGACATTGCGTTTCACTTTTGGATGTCCTTGCCATTTATTAAGATGAAAAAACAAGGAAATAATATTGATATTCAATAGAAGATGAGCACGATAAATAAGGGAATGAGGAATATATCATTAACTTACATATCAATCTTCAAATGGAACAACTCGCAATTTGTATTAAAATGATAGTGCTAAGAAATTTCAAGGTGCAACAATGGACAACTTTTTTTCTTTTTGAATGCTTGTGATTTTTAAAACTGCAATACATGTATAGGGGATAGAGGTTTTGTTATTTTTGCGTGTAAAAATTACTCTCTTATGTGGACCAACTATAAATGTATACCTGTCCTCCTACATGGCCGACTAGCCACCTTAATTGGCATTAGAGATACTTAGTCGGATGGACGGCCGACAAACTCCAGGAATGCCAATCATCAAGAATACCAAAAGTTACTCGGATAGGATGTTAACCAGCTCTGAATTCCAAAAGTTTCATTTATTGTACACAGATGTAAGCACCTGACAATATAAATGCATTCCATTTCTAGGGTTCAACATCATTATACATACGAAATACTCCCTCAGCTGGAGGGACAACTCGAATCACTCATATGCACACCATACTGAGCTATTATAAACCTTACTAAATAAAATCAACAGTGGACGTAGGCTAATCTACAACTGAACCACTCTAAAAATCTCGTCTCTTGTGTGCGTGATCTAAGTTACTTATTAAATTATTATCTGTGATTTTTAATCTTGATTTAGTCCATTTTTAGACATCTATATGTTGGCGTCATCTATGGGAATGTTTATTTGTCATTGTCCTCTACCATTTATTTTATTTCTTTGCCTTTAAAGAAATGACTGACTTGGAAAATAGAGCTAAAAATGAAGGCAATAAGCCATGAAATGATCTATTAAGAAATTTGCACGCACTATGCAAGCTAAGTTATCCAATTCTAGAAGGGATATGCCACCTCCACCAGTTAAAAATGAAAGGAGTTATCATTCTGATTCTTCTTATGATAAGTCATACCGTCCTGGAGTAACTTCTTTATTCTGAGTAACATATTAATATGATGGTAGGTTTTTTCCAAAGAAATACCAACTGTCTTGAAGAGGTTAAGCAGGGAGTCTTCTTTTGATCGTCCAGGTTCTCGAAAAACTAGAGGACTTCATAGGGAGACGGAGTATCATCGTGCATATATAGAAGGGTCCACAAGATCAATGTCTAGTATGAGGGGCTTTCTGCGTGCCAAGCGGACCTATCAGGAGGAGAATTCAGCATATAGACATAGTAAAGCCACTAAATCTACTTCGACCCAGTCTAATCCAGAAGAATATTCTTAGAATGGATCCTTGCAACGGTTGGAAGATCGGCTAGGCGAAATGGCCAAAACTAAGAATCCATTGAAAATGAGTTTTATTAAAGGCTCACCTTTTATCCAGGACATTGTGGACTACCCCACACTTTCGAAGTTCAAGCTACCAGTGATGACTTCCAAGTATTATCGAAAAACTAATCCAGTCCTTCACATAGAGAAATATCAAGCTGCTACCGAAATTTACTTAGTGACCGAAGAGATGAGGTGTAGAGCTTTCTCTAGTTCTATTACAGTGCCAACCCAAATCTGGTATAATAATCTCCCAAGAGGTAAAATATCTAGTTTTCATTAATTAACTAAATTATTCATAGAAAACTTTTATTTTGAGGCCAAGCCGATCAAGAATGTCACTCATCTCTTGACCTTGCGATAAAAGTTGGGAGAAAGCACTAGAGAATATATACACATATTAACAATGAAAAATTAGAGGTCGTGGACTAGGAGGATAAGACAACTATCGTAGCACTTATGAGTGAGTTTCTCGCTAAAGATATCTATTATACTTTAGCGAAGAATCCACCCAAAACCATGATATAATTAATGGCTAAAGATGGAAAGATAATGAACGCCGAGAAAGTTATGACAGCTAAGGAAACTCCTGAGACAAAGGGTGAAAATCAGAAAAAAAATTCTAACTCGTTCAATAAGGAGCAAAAAGGCAAAAAGCTTAATAGGATCAAGAAGTACAATAAATATACGCCCCTCAATAAAGGTTTTCATCACATCGTAGAGGAAATCAAGGGGAATCGAGAATTGAATTGGCTTGGAAAGTTAAAGATACACCCCAATAAGAGGGATAAGTTCAAGTATTATGATTTTCACATGGATCAGGCGAACAACATCAACAACTGGATTTCACTGAAGAATGAGATTAAAAATCTTATCCGACGGGGAAAACTGAGCAAGTTTATTAATCGAAATGGCAATCGAGATGATCAGAGGAGGTCTGAATCTCCTGTCTGATCAAGGGACGACAATAAAAGAGTACGAAATGATGATTTTAAAGAAGATTCATACTTGCCGAAGAAGGCAAATTAACCAGAGGTGAAGGTAGGCATGATATCCTTTGGATGCCACTTCATCGCAGGAGGAGATGCAATTGCAGAAATAAAAACTTACTTAAATGAAGCCAAGGCATACCTAACTATCCGATAGATTGATATGGCTAAATCCAGCGATAGTCATCCAAGAAGAGTAAATAATGAAAGGTTAGTGATTGAATTCTCCAAAAATGATTTGAGTGGGGTCCTTTATCCTCATGACGATCCATTAGTTATCACATGCAGAGATCATCATGGAAGAGTTGCAAGGATATTGGTTAATAATGGGAGTTCATCTGATATAATGTTTTACATCTATTTCCAGAGCTTAGGGCTAAAAGACAGAAAGCTAGAACAATACCATAGACCTCTCATAGGATTTATCGGAGATAAAGTATACCCATTGGGAATAATCAAGCTAGAAGTTTTAGTCGGCACCTAGCTGGAGAGAAGGAGAGAAAGAATTTATTTCTTTGTGTTAGATAAAAATGTCCCATCATCTCATAATATCATCTTAGGAAGAGTGAGAATAAAACAGTTAAAGGTTATGCCATATATAATGCATCAATGCATGAAATTTCTAATAAATTGTGGAGTCTCAAAGTAAATGGAAATCAAAATGAAGCCAAGGAATGTTATTATACTAGGTCGACCAACAGGAGATACAAATGAAGGGAACAACTACTTTCCACATTAACACTATGGATCCTCAGAAAAAGGAGGAGCTGGTGAAGGGTAAAGTTATGGAAGAAAAATAAGCTATTGTATAGGACGACAAGAAGCCAGAGAGAATTACCCAGATTAGTTCAAGATTGCCTCTCTCTATCAAGAAAGAATTCATTACATTCTTTAGAAAGAGGAAAAATGTGTTCGCCTAGAGCCAAAAAGATATTTTGGGGAAAGAAAAAGCAAAGAGTTTTCAGCCCTGAGAAGAATATGGTAATCCAGGAGGAAGTGGAGAAATTGCAGCAAGCAGGATTCATTGAAGATGTCAAGTATCCAAGCTAGTTGGCTAATGTGGTTAAGTTAATAAAAAGAACTATAAATGAGGCATGTGTGTTGACTTCACAGACCTTAATAAGGCATACCCAAATATCACTTTCCTTTACCAAGGATATCAGCTGGTCGATGCTCCAACAGGTCATAAGTTACTCAGTTTCATGAATGCGTATTCTGGTTATAATCAACTTAAGATGAAACCTTAAGACAATAAAGGTACTGCATTTATTACCAGTCAAGGAACTTACTGTTACAATGTCATGCCCTTTGGGTTGAATAAGGCTGGAGCCACCTATTAGAGACTAGTGAACACGGTTTTTGAAGACTAGATTGGCAAAAATATAAAAGTGTATGTAGATGATATTCTCACCAAGAGTAAATGTATTGCTGACCACATTGCAGATTTGGGTCAAACCTTTGATCAAGTAGAAAAACATTAGATGAAGAATTTTCCTAGGGTATATTATCAATCAAAGTGTAATAGAATAAAAATCAGTCAAAGTTAAAGCCTTGCTTGAAATGTAGCCCCCGGCCAACAAGAAAGATGTTCAAAAGCTGACATAAAGAGTAGATGCATTGAACCGTTTTGTCTCTCGAGCAAACTGATAGATTTATTCTATTCTTTAAGGTGCTTAGAAAGACCTTTGAGTGGAATGACAAATGCGAGAAATCCTTACTGGATTTGAAGATGTACTTGGGCTCTCCTCCTCTCCTTTCCTGACCAGTTTTGGGGGATAAACTATATTTTTACTTGGTTGTTTCAGAATCAGCTGTCAGTTCGCCTTTGATTCGACTAGATGGAGGATTTCAAAGGCTAGTTTATTATACTAGTAAGTCATTTCTAGGAGAAAAAAATCAGATATTCATACCTGGAGAAATTAACATTAGCTCTCATTGAAGCTTCCAAGAGGATGAGACCATATTTTCAAGCTCATTTCATTATTGTCTACATGCATTTGAATCTGTGATAGGCACTGCATAAATAAAAAAAGTATAGACGGTTAATGTATTTGGCAGTCGAATTGGGAGAGTATGAAATTATTTATGAACCCAGAGTTGTAATAAAAGGTCAAGTAGTGGCCAACTTCATAGCTGAATTCACGTATGCAGAAGTGCAACATAATCTAAGTTTGTCTATCAAGTAGACTTCTTCGAAAGAGATATAACTCAAAAGCAAACATAGATTGTGAATGATCAATTAGACTCGTTATCTGTTAAAGGAAGAATTCAACAGGGCAAGAATATGTTGAAATATGGAAGGCTGGCAGAAGAATATTCCTTTGATGACACTCCAATTTGGCAATTATTTGTAGATGGATCTTCATATACTACTGAAAATGGATCACGCCTCAATGTTAACACTCCGAATAACTTGTATATGGAAAGTTCTCTAAGATTCCAATTCAAGGCTTCCAACAATGTGGCTGAATATGAAGCATTGATCACAGGATTGGAATTAGCTTTTTCATTAGGTGCCGATCAAGTGTTGGTGTATAGTGACTCCCAGCTAAATATCAATCAAGTGTAGTAAATTTAGTGCGTCAAAGGGGAAACTATGATGAGATATCATAAAAAAATTATAGAGGTTATTTCTTTGTTCACTTCAGTCAGGATGGTAAGGATTCCTAGACTAGAGAATGCCCGAGCAGATGCTCTTACTCGGCTTGCTTCAGTAACTCAAACAGAATTTCGATGAATAATCTCGGTGGAAATTATTGCCCATAAAAGCATTAATGAGATGGAAATCAGCATCATCTCTATGGAGTTAGGTCCCTCATAAATGTAACCAATTAGAGAGTACATTGAAAGAGGTATACTGTCGTCCGACCAGAAGGAAGCTAAGAAGACGAGGTACAAAGTAGCTAGTTATGTGATACAAAAAGGTGTCTTGTACAAGCGAGGATACACTATTTCCCTAATTCGTTGATTCATATAAACGAAGTAAATGATTTGATCAAAGAGGTGCGTGAAGGATTATGTGGAACTCACACAGTCAGGAGGTCTCTAAGACAATGGATAACACTGCAAGGTTACTATTAGATGACGATGAAATAAAACTGTGTTTCTTTCACCAAAAAGTGTTATAAATGATAAAAGTTTGCCAAAATCTATAGAAGATCGGGAACAACTTTGACACCCATTACTTCTACATGGACTTTCGCTATTTGGGGAATTGAGCTGGTAGAACTACTGCTAACCACTAAGAGAAGGTTCAAATATCTAGTTGTATCAGTTGATTACTTCACCAAAAGGGTGGAGGTTAAGCCTTTGATTGATATGCCCTATCATAGGGTTTTCCAATTCATATGAAAGCAAATCACTTGTAGGTATGCCATGCCTTATGTCTTTATTACCGACCATGGCACTTAATTTAATAATGAAGTGTTTGAAAAGTATTATATTAGGTCTAGCATCCGAAAAATTCATTCAGCACCTAGGCACCCATAGTGTAATGTCCAGACATAAATAACTAATAAAACTTTGCTAGATGGGTTAAAAAAAAGGTTGGATGAGGCTAAAGGCAACTCGATTAATGAACTCCACAGTGTCTTTTGGGCATATAAGACTACTCCCAGAACAGCCACGGGGGAAACCCCATACATGCTAGCTTTTAGCACTAAGGTAGTAGAACTAGTGGAAATAGGTCTGTTAACTTAAAGGGTATTGAACTTTGATTCGCCCAAGAGTGACCTCATGAAGTGACTATATCTGGATATGATAGAAGAAGTCCGAGAAGATGTTGCTATTCGAATGGTTACCTATCAATTAAGGACTGTAAGGTTTTATAATCAAAGGTTCAAGCCGACCAACTTAAATCATGGGATCTGATACTCAAGAAGATAATCTAGAAGATCAGCAAGTTGGAGCCTAATTGGCATGGTCCATACCGTATCTCTACGATCATCCGACCAGGAACTTATCGCTCAAAAACTCTGAAATGAGAAGAATTCAGGAATCCTTAGAACGCATACCATCTGCGCAAGTATTATTAGTAATTCAGTTTTCAAAAATTCCATTTTTAATGTAATCAGTCTTTCGAGTTAATGAAGTTTCATGTTTTTCTCCATTGCACTTCTGTTTTTGTTTTGTTTTTCGAAGTATGGTTGCAATACACCTTAAATTATTAAATTAATAAGCCATTTTAATTCCTCACCACGATCACGGTTCAAACTTTTCCAACTTCAAAAAAGTTTCCATAAAGTTCCTTGCCAAAGAGCATGGTTCAAACTTTTCCAAAAGTTTAATTTTCAGAAAAGTTCCTCACCAAATTTTTTTAACTTAAAAAAAGGGCATGGTTCAAAATTTTCCAAACTTTTCCAACTTTAGAAAAGTTAAGCTTCATGTATGATTTGTCCTCGGCAAGTCATGAACAAGAAGTTAGTAAAATTTCTTAATTAGAGATTTTACCTAACCAGGCTAAAACACTAGAATGATTATACATTCCGAATACACTTGGTCGTCACTAATAACTAATGTTACAACTTACAATAAAGCTATTTACAGTTTAATCTAAGTGCATTAGTCAAATCTAAGGTCATGTAAATGATTCAAACCTGGATCAAATATTAAACATTTGAGCAGGTTATTTAGTCTATAAGCCGATTAACTAATCATTATATAAGTTACCTAGTCGACAAAAAGATTAATATTAACCATAAGCTTAAATAAAGAGAACTCAGTAAAAAATAGCTTCATTTCATTGATCAATTTCATTACAATAGAAATCATTGATCAAAATGCAGTACAATAAGTATAAATTTATTTTGCTAGATTCTTTCCTCGTGCCTTGTCCATCCCGGTATGAGGATCATTAAGGGTATATGGAGAATATATTGTGTTAAAGTCTCTTAACATCTGCCTGTTGTTGCTGCTTGGCCTATCGAGCAAGTGAGGAGGATGAACCATCTCACATTCATTATTGAGGCCATAATCAGCTAAATACTTATTTATCAGACATTGAGGAATGGCATTAGGTGGAATCTAGCTGGTGTCTTGTTTCAAGGGAGGCTAGGATCAATATAAGAAACTTGGGTCATTCTAGTTCCATAAATTACTGTTTTGAATATACTTCAGCAAGGTCAACAAGTTAGTTCATCCTCATTTGTAGCCTTCATGATTGCTTTGGACAAGATAATCATCTATGTGAGTTAAGTCCTCATTATAGACATCCATCCAAACTTCCCTTGGTTGCTTATGATAGTGGAATATCAACCTATCATCTTGATCTTGGAGTTTATTGAGAAGTATATCCTTGTATTTTAGCAGGCCATCTTGGTCAGCAAGTGTTTTCTTGGTCCTTTCCTCTTCAATGGTTGGCCGAATAACTATACTTTGTCTTGAAGCTTGCCCAGGTATGTTTTTTTCTTCTATAATGCTTCCATCTCATCCAACAGCCTTACATTCTCAATCTCCAGGAATAAAAATCCTTCATTTGGACCAATGGTGGTTGATTTCTTCATACTATTCAGTTTATTCCTCATAGCATTATTTTTTCTTTCTAGCATTGAAATAATTGCTCAGGCATTCTCTAGTTCTTAGTTTAATACAAATCTCTTATTGTTCAAAGCAGAAGTAATGTCTTTCAACTTCTTGTCAAAACCACAACCTTTATTTAATGCTTAATATTTTGCCTCATAATTATAATGAAGCAGTACTTTAGAGAGTTTGTGATATTCCTACATCTGCTCAATCATTTCATAATAACCAGCATTATTGGCTACATCTTTGTCTAAGAGGCAATGGAGATAGATGTAAGACTCCTTCACTTGATCAGGAACTTATGGGTTGAGCAACCCTGACAAATCTTCCTTGGATAAAGGAGCATGGACAGCTTCAAAGAGATTTATGCAATGCCTAACTAAGTTGGATTCAGTAAAAATAATGGCCTTCTTCCTAGAATCAAACTGGAAATTCATAAATATATGAGTTTGTGGGGAAAATCTAGAGAAATAGACAATACAAAAAATAACAAACCATCAAGAAATAAAGATCATTCAAAAGCATGAAGAGTTAAGACAAGAAAATTTATTCTTTCATTGATTAATCATTGAAGTATAAAGGCTGATACATCAACAAAAAAGAAAAGATAAAAAAATAAATTTTCCAAAAAGTAGCTACACCTTATCCTTGGCCTGATCTTGGCTGACCATAGGTTGGTCGACGCTAGCATTTAGCACCATTAAAGACTTAATGGGCATCATAGAATTTTACAGACCCCTACTCATCATCTAACTCCTCATCTAAATTAGGAGGAGTATCGGGATCATGCCTTTGGAAAAGATCTGAGTTTTCCTTTATGTCGACCACCTTCAGAACTTTTGAACAGCCATCCTTGAAGAATAGCTTCTAAGCATATTCAATCTAAGTGGAGGCAGCAAAAATGGTCTTCTCCTAATCCTTATAAAAGCAGCTTTGCCTTTAGCCTTCAAGGGCATGACTTCAGAAGTTAAATCAACCACTTCGTCTTCAGCAGATTAGGCTTGAGTAGTGACTTTTACAAGTTTGTCTTCAGCATTCTTGGCCCTGCCTTCAGTATCACCTAACTTTTTCTCGACAGACTGGGCCTTTTTATCAGTAGCCTTTATCTTACCTTCAGCTGTAATAACCATGTCACTGTCCTTCTTCAGTTCCTTTTACCAAGACTTATGTTTTATCTCTAAATCTTGATAAGAAGTAATCAAAGATTGTCTTAAGACCTCAAAGTCTTCTTCCACTTCACCAGGAGAAGACCTCAGTTGATTGTCCTTCTCCATCATTTGGTTGAATTCAACCAAAAACTGTAATAAATGGCAAACACCAGAAGCCAAAAAAAATTCATCAATATGAAAAAAAGAAAAGAAAATATAATTGCCAGTGCTAAATTATAGCAAGCCCTCTCAATTAACTTGGACCTGGGTATGGGGGATGATAAAACTATTTTAGTAGGAAGAGTTCCAGACTTGATCAAATCCCTTACCAATTCAGTGTTAATAGCAACAAAGACTAACCTAATATCTAAGTCAGCCTAAATTTTTCATAGTAACTCTTGTTGGTTGGCCAAGTTCTTCTTTGCAGCCAACACTTCTTAGTCGGCTTAAGTCTTTTAGGCCTATTTTTAAGGATTAAGCAAACCTATCTTTAATCCCTTAAGCTGAGACTCAGTAGTTTGAGTCTCATCAACACCAAGAGGCCTCTTATCACTGGCACGGGATTTCTTCTCAACTGGCTTCTTACCAGTGTCAATATTCTTCTTAAGGGGAGGAGACAATGGTCCACTCATCAAATTAGGCATCTTCCTCTTAGTCATGTCGATTGGAGGAGACAGTGGAATCTCAGAAATGTCAAAAGATCCGAACGAGGAAAAAGTTTCTCCTTACTCAGCACCAATATAGATTCTATAGCTAAAGAAGTAGGTACAAGATCATCTTCTAAATTAATATCAAGTTGGGGTAGTACAAATATTGGTCGGGAAACAAAATAAGTAATGGAACTCTTGTATTCCTGTAACACCCCGTATTTTTGGTACATTTAAAATTTAATTAATTCGGATATTCTAAATTACTAGTGTGTTGTAATTTAATGAATTAATTATGATAGAATAATATATAAATATTAATCTGGGATTGAATGGTTAATATTTAGGGAAAATTTATTTACTAAGTGAATAGTAATAATGTAATTACGTCGTCTCGAGTATTAATGACGAGGTATGTACTTATCACATCCGGAAGTCGGTATAGACTATATTGGGTGGGGGATAAGTATTTTTATAAATTAATTCGGATGCAAATTCTGAGTGTACAGTTGAGTCCGGATGGGCCGAGATAGTCAGAAAAGTGTACCCGGGAGTAGTAAACGGGTCACGGGGCGTTTTTAGACATAGTCGGGCCCACTCGGGGGCATTTAAGTCACTTGGGCTTGGCCCATAAGTCAAAAAACGGGAATTGATTAATTAACTTAATAAAAAGAAATAAGGGCTGGCTGAGCTTAATTAGAGAAAAAAGTTAAAGGGTTAGGAAACCCTAGCAGCAGCAAAAGCCATTTGGGGATCTCAAAAGAGCCAACAAGGTCATTTTCAACCTTGGAATCCATCGCAAATTCAGACACTACGAAACCTAAGGCAAGTGAATAACTTGCAATAGCATTAAATCTGTCTTTCAATTCGTATTTGTGTGATGTAATGAATTAAAATTCGTTTTGGGGTTTCATGGCATAAACATGGGGTTTTGATAATACAAAAGAAAACATGAATCTGATTGCCGGAATTTATAAGGATTTATGTAAAAATCTGATATTGGAATACTGATGTATATCTGTTAGAAGGATATCCGGATAAATTAGAACGAGTTTGATGAAGAAATTTGGAATGAAAATGGGTTTAAAGATAAAGATAGATTTTTCCCCAAAATTATGAATCAGTAGTTTATGGACGAATTGATGATTGTTGTGGATTTTTTGGGGAATCCTAATAAGGTTTCTAATATGTACTGGTGTTAAAAAGGCTTAAAATTCATGTTAGAAGAGATTAGGGTTTAAGAAATTCCGTCCATGGCTGCCCTGTCTTCGCGAAGAAGACGAAGACCTGTTCGATCGATCGATCGACGGTCTGGGGTCGATCGATCGACGGTCGCCAGATTTTAGCAGTTTCGCCAGTTAGTTATATAAGAGGGGAAAATCATATAAAAATCTTATGTAATTAATTATTGAGAAATTAAATACATGAGAGTAAATCTAATTAATTGTAGATAAATTAATTAGGGTTTGAGGCTAATAAATTAGAGTCGAAAATTTTGACTCGGGTAAATTTATTTTGGGCTACGAGAGTAAGTCCAAATTTATGGTGGGGGCGACACCAAAAATAACTTAATTAATTAAGGTGCAATTTAATTAATATTTAGAGTTGGACCATAAACTCTTAATAATTTTAATAGGCTTATGTTACGGATTTAGCGAACGGTATAGCCGGGACTTTTATATTTATATATATACGGAGACGATAGTATATATATATGGTGTGCACAATTAATATCAGTGATTAGATATTTTATACTATAGTGCTATAGGGGGAGGTTGCGCGTAGTGGATGAATCCCCTAGCTTGAGGAGTAGGGTGAGTATATTCCCGAGGTCATAGCGTCCGTTATATGGGTGAGGGACATCTCACTTTCAGGGAAGGAATATGACCGCCTCAAATTATTTATTTTTATCAAGTTGGTGTGAAAATTCTGACTTGGGATATCTAGGCTATGTGATTGTACCTAGTGGGATAGCACTTTATAGAATTTACATTCCGGGAGTATTTCGCTCGGGAGGATGCAAGTTGTTATATATATTACAGTATGATTGTGAATGCTGAAATATGATTATAAGCATATAATTAGATAATTAATTATATACGGGTTATTAATGAAAAGTGAGTTATTTCACATGTATAACAAGTGTAAAAGTTATATGAATATAAAAAGGGAAATGATTTAGTTAAGTTGATGTTACTAATAACTTAAAAATCATAATCACTACATACTCAGTTAGAGTAGGGTGGGTATAAAGGAACTTTGTTAATTATCTAGTCATGAGATGAATAACTAGGTAATTTAATTAAAGCGTTAGTAGTGTACATTAGAGGAAGGGTAAGGAAGTCCTCAAGAGAGTGCGATACTAACTAAAAATATGAAGAGCATGCATATTTATTTATTACTGCAAGTTAATCATTTGTTAAATGTTTTGGGTACTAACCCTTGCTATAAAAACTTTTAAAAACCCTTTTAGGTGTCCAACCACAGGGACGCCAACCTTGACTATATTCCAGGGATCCGTTGCTGCAGCATATGTGGATGTTGCGGGGTTTTGATAGACGCCTCATTCTTCATTCTTAATGTAGGAGTTCATGATTAGTATTCGAGCATGTTGCTCACTTTCCATTTATTTGTATTAGACTTGTTGGGAGGTTATTCTTGTCTTTACGGGATTGATTATTTGGACGGATGGTTTATTCAGTTAATTACTCTTACTTGTGGATGATTATTTCAGTTATCTGTGATTGTTCTATTGTTTATTTTCCGCATGGGTTTTTCTTTAAATAATGAAAGATAAAAATTGGCACCAGTCTATTTTCTCACTTAGGTGGTTAGTAATTAAATAAGACGACAGTGATGCTAAGAATGGACCAAATGAGAATCCTGTTCTAACTTGATTTAGGACTGATCACCCGGGATTAATTAGGCGGGGTGTCACAATTCCAACAGCAAAGAGAAAGCTCGAGGATGTTCCTCTCCAACCCTCTAGTTAAGTCCCCACAAAAACTTGAACTCGTCAATATTAATTGCCCATTCCTTAGGGCCCCTCTTCTTACTTTTCTCTGCATTAAAAAGGAAATAACAAAGTTAATTGGCAGAACTTAGAAATACATAACAAAAGAAGAACAAATAAAGGAGAGAATTATAAATTACGCCATGCTCTATTTGAGGACACCTGGGCCAAGTATAAGACACTCCCTGTGGAAGAGGGGCATGTTGTCAGATCTTAACAACTATGCCATAATCCCAATAATCCTTAATGGAATCTGGTAAGTTCACTACTAAGGCCCTATTTGCTTGCCTAGTCTTTAAATAGTAAGTGTTCTCTCCTATGGTACCCCATTTATAACAAATCATTAACTCTTTGGCCCTAATACAAGTCCCATAAATTTAATTTAACCTATGGACACCATTTATAACCCTCCAAGTGTTGGATTCTACCATAGTAGGGACCACATCAAAGTATTGACAAAATTGAAGAAAAGGGGGGTTTAGTGGAAAAGTGATGCCACACTCAACTATGAATAAGGTGGGTATCCAGTGACCCTCAGGAAGAGAATACATATATATGGGACCCTGAGCAATCTCTAAATCTACCCAAGAGGGATTTTTTTTTCTAAACTCATTTAATGAACCCTCGTCTACGATATGAACCATGGTGAAAAAATAGAAAAAAGATGATAAAAATAGAGAAAGAAGGAAAATAATGCTTATGGGGAGTCTAAGGTAACGGCAAGAACCGAAGAAAATAATTGCAGCAAACGATCATACAAAGAAAGCTTGAAGGTGAAGGAAAACTCTTAAATGCAGAAGATTTGAGGTGAAAACAAAGGAGAGAAAAATAGTACCTATAAAGTTGCCATTATGCTTTGGTGGTTCAAAAAAGTTGCCATTATCAAACAGTACCAGCTAAAATTTTTACAAGCGTGGTAAGTTAAATGTCGACCAAATATTCAAAATAGTATATCGAGCAATTTCCTGAACTTACTACTCCATACTTTCGATCAATCATCAAGCATGGAGCATTGGGGGCTTTTGTTGTATGTAAAAATTACTCTCCTACGTTGATGAACTATAAATGTACACATGTCCTCCTACATGGCCGACTAGCCACCTTGATCGGCATCAGAGATACTTAGTCGGTTGGACGGTCGGCCAACTCCAAGAATGCAAATCATTAAGAATACCAAAAGTTACTCGAACCAGCACTGAATTCTAAGAGTTTCATTTATTATACACAAATATAAGCGCCTGATAATATAAAGGCGTTCCATCTCTAGGGTTCTACACCATTATAAATACGAAATACTCCCTCAGTTGGAGGGACAACTCGAATCACTCATACGCACATCATACTGAGCTATTACAAACCCAACTGAATAAAACCAATAGTGAACGTAGGTTATTCTACAGATGAACCACTCTAAATATCTCGTCTCTTGTGTGCATGATCTGAGTTACTTATTATATTATTATTGATTATAAATCTTGATTTAGTCCATTTTATACATCAACAGATTGGCGTCGTCTATAGGAACGTTTGTTCGTCATTGTCCTCTACCATTTGTTTTATTTCTTTGCCTTTAAAGAAATGGATTGACTCGAAAAATAGCGCTATAAATGAAGGCAATGCCATCATTCCATCTGTTCCTCCTAGTGCAGTAGATTTAAAAGGAATTATGCTCAACCTTGCTAGAAGGCAAGAAGCCATGCAAGAATCTGCTAAGAAATTGGCCTACACTATGCAATCTAAGTATTTCCATTCTAGAAGGGATATGCCACCTCCACTAGCTAGAAATAAAAGGATTTATCATTCTCGTTCTTCTTATAATAGGTCATACCGTCCTTGAGTAACCTCTTCACTTCGAGCAATGGATTAATATGATGGTAGATTTCTTTCTAAAGAAATACCAACTGTCTTGGAGAGGTTAAGGAGGGAGTTTTTTTTTTATCGTCTAGGTCCCCGAGCAACTAGAGGACATTATAAGGAGCCAGAGTATCATCTTGAATATATAGAAGGGTCCACAAGATCTAAGGTCGGTATGATGGGCTCTGTGCGTACCGAGCAAACCTATTACGAGGAGAGTTCAACATATAGACACCGTAAAGCTGCTAAATCTACTTCGGCCAAATCTAAGCCAGAAGAATAGTCTTGGAAGGGATCCATGCAACTGTTGGAAGATCGACTAGGCAAAATGGCCAAAACCAAGAATCCATTGCAAAGGAGTTCTATTGAAGGATCAGCTTTCATCCAGGACATTGTGGACTACCCCACATATTCCAAGTTCAAAAGTTTGAATTATTTTATCCTTTGGTGGTTCAAAAAAGTTTGAATTATTCACAAAAATGCCATTATCAAACAATACTTGCGGAAATTTTTATAAATGTGGGAAGTCGGCTGCCGACTAAATACTCAAAATAGTACGCTGAGCAATTTCCTAGACTTACTACTCCATACTTTCGATCAATCATCAAGCATGGAGCATTGAGAGCTTTTGTTGTATGTAAAAATTACTCTCTTGCATGGACCAACTATCAATGTAAACATGTCCTCCTACATGACCGACTAGCCACCTTGATCGATATCAGAGATACTTAGTCGACTGGATGGACGACCAACTCCACGAATGCCAATCATCAAGAATACCAAAAGTTATTCTGATGGGATGTCAACCAGTACTGAATTCCAAGAGTTTTATTTATTGTATACAGATCTAAGCGCCTGATAATATAAAAGCATTCCATCTCTAGGGTTCTACACCATTATAAATATGAAATACTCCCTCAGCTGGAGGGACAACTCGAATCACTCATATGCACACCATACTGAGCTAAAAATCTCGTCTCTTATGTGTATGATCTGAGTTACTTATTATATTATTGTTTGTGATTATAAATCTAGATTTATTCCACTTTTAGACATCAACAGTTATGGTATTCGATTATAGCCGGTTTGTCATTTTGAGATGTTGATTTTTAAGTCACATGTTGTGTGCATTTCATGGGTATTTTAGTAAGGTTATTATATAATATTTATTGAAAAGGGAGTTAGACAAAATATATTTTAAGATGGGGCTTTTAGTTCCAAGAACTTAATGTCAATGGTGGATCGCTGATTACCTAAAAAATATATCGAGCCTAGGTTCATAAAGAAATATACTGGAATGAAGTAGTTTTTTTATTTAAACAATAACTTTAATGAAGGACAAATAAAGTATGGACTATTTTTATAAAAGAAAAATTGATTGTCCTTTCATGGAGTAAACTATGAGTTATGAAAAATGAAGGTGATATTAAAATTATTTTATTTTAAAATGCTAAAAGGGTATTTTTGGTATAGAATAATTTTAGAAACTAAGTTTTAACAAATTTATTATGTATCCTATAAATATAATAAAAATATTAACTAGTCATTTTTTTTTGCATTGTCCCGCATATTTGTACCACATTTTACTTATAGTCTTCGTAGGAATAAGCTAAAACACCTAAAGCTAAAAGGTTGGCTTTGCGATTAAGCTGGCCCGAACACCCATGGTACAAAAAAAATTCTCCTTGTAAAAATAAATGGAGGGTTATATCATTGTCACATGATTCGTCAAAATTGGGTGTCGCTTTCGAATTGAAATCGTGATCTAGCGCTTTGTGAGAGAAACCGGTATAAAGGTGTAAACCCGAATCTTTCGGTTCGCGCTCCAACATTTTCACGTGCACACACTCGCATTTTTGTTGTTAAAATCGGCAATTTTTTGGTTCTAAGTTTTCGTTGGCGTTCGAGAAGAATGTGGGTTGTTTTCCTTATAAGGCATCATTCATGGGATTAAGGTTCATAAGAATTGTTTAATAGCCGATATTGGTATGGGTTTTTGACAGCATAGGTTATGGTTTTATCGTGATTGGGTTGAATTTTTTGGGTTAGTTCACGGTTCAGTGTTATGTGGATTTCCTTGATAATTGGATGGTGTTTAAAGTTGACATGGGAAGTTTGGACGTGAGTGAGTTTGGGGGGTTATATTTGTTCTGGTAATGGGTAAATACGTGAGAAACAGTTTCTATGGAAGCTTGGACATGGGTAAGTTTCTTGGGTTGGTTTGAGAAGAAGATTGTATCATTATTTTTCAAAATATCTAATGATAATTTTGTTGGGTGTTGGAAAATATCTAATGACTTAAAATTAATATATAACTTAAAGTTTTTTTTTTACTTTAATACGTTACTAATTTTTTATTATAGACTGTAATACACTTTTATCAGTTTATTAGAATTTATTACATTTTTCGTCGCTAAATGTGAAAATTTCACTAGTAAACGTGATTTTCGGTGACATTTAGCGACGGAAAAAGTCTCTTAGCAACGAAAAAAGTTGCTTAGCTACGAAAACATGTACTAAAGTCGAATAAACTGATACAGTTGTTTTAAAGTCTAAAATTGAGAATTAGTTATGTATTAATTTAAAACTCATAAATTATTACCCTTCGCATTTTTAATTTTCTAGAAATTAATGCATTAATGCATCCGGACCTGCAGTGCTCTCCGCGTATTTGTGACTTACGATTATATCATTTGATTTTGGTTTTGGTTTTGATTTTTATGTTCCTATTATCATGTATTTTAAGGGTAATTGTAATAAAGAAATAAAAGGAAATGGGAGAAGAACTACACCGACAAAGCTATTGATATGTGTATTAATATTATTATTATTATTATTATTATTACTGTGTGGATGTCTTTTCAATGGAAAGGTGTTGGGACGACCTACTAACATCTGCTCCAACACATTGTCGGAGAGATTAATTTGTAATGAATAATGATACAGTCCCTGAATGGGACTTACCGAATCCATCCCCATCAATCCGAGCCATCAATCTCATTAAATGACAAAATAATCTGGACCCTTAATTTACTTTTAAAAAATAATGCATTATATTTCTAAAGTTATGATTTATTTTAAACTAAAACTAAAAGATATTTTTTTAATTTTTTAAAAATTTATTTTAGATTGATAAATAACTAGAGTTATGATTTATTTTAAAATCAAATAAATTTTATATTAAATTAATATTTAATGGTTCAATTAATAAAAAGTCCTCAAACATTTTTTAATACAGATTTAGTTTTTTTTTTGTTCCAAAAAGTCCTCAAATACTAATTTAACTAATATTCTCTCATTTTTAAAGGCACGCACCAGCGGCATACATTGAGTATTTTTATGTGGTGAGAAACTTTTTGGAACTAATATTCTCTCATTTTTAAAGGCACGCGCAAGCGGCACACATTCAGTGTTTTTATTTTGTTTCAAAAAATCCTCAAACACTAATTTAACCAATATTATCTTATTTTTAAAGGTCCGCGTCAGCGGCACACTTTGAGTGTTTTTATGTGGTGAGTGACTTTTTGGAACATAGTTTTTTTATTTTTGTCGCGAGGAACTTTTTAATAGTAAACATAGTTTTTTATTTTAAAAAAAAATATTTGCTTTAATTTTAATAAAAAAAATTGTTTAATTTAATGTTTTAGATTCACGACTGATTAGTGCCGCTCGCGCGAACCTACATTCCCGGACCAACATCATGTATTAAATGTGGGTCCGCCCTAGCGGCACTAATCAATCGCGAATCTAAAACATCAAATTAGCAGGTTATTTTTTTTTTATTAAAACTGATTTTATCAAAAAAAAAAAAAAAAACTCGTATCGTATGTTAGCTAAAATAATTGAATTGACATTAGATGGAACATAAAACTTATTTTATCAAAAAAAAAAAAAAAACTCAAAAAATGTGTTAAAACTGTTTTTTACAAAATAAAATATTACCTAAAAAAATTACTACCGAAATAATTTATGTTGCGGTATGTCGTGTTTTAATTAGGTTTTGTTCGTATTTCGTAAAAAAAAATATATGTTATCGCATTTAATTGGATCTAATTCAGGTTATTTTAATTTAGTCATATTCTTGTTTCTTTTTTTTTATTTATAAAAACACAGTTCTTTTTAATATAAAAAAATAGCTTTTTTTTATTTTTAGAAAAACACAATTAATTAAATAAATGAGGATGAAGCGTTTGAAACGGTGATAAAGCTTTTAGAGAGTGTAGCACTACTCATTTGTAATACTGTAAACGTTTATATTGACGGCATGCTGCTCAAAAGCTATTTTTAGCAGTCAATCATTTTCAGCATTTGGTGAGCGCATTAAATAGAACAATATAAAATGAATTTTACACAAAACTAGTGCACAGTTGGCTATATCCTCCTAAAATTATCTAGGGTTTAGAATGTCCAAAATCTCAGGCTATCAACTTTTAATAATTATGGTCACATTACAGTTTAAAAGGTAATAGTAAGTACTACGAGTGCAGATTTGATACGGATTTGGACTTTTTAAAGTTTTTCATGGGTCATTGTTCTCACTGTGTGTGAGAGAGATGTGGAACTACAAATTATTCTGTTTCTCATTGCCTTCATCATCGGTGTATTTTCCGGAAGGTTAACAGTCAAAACAAAACAATTTCAAAGTCAATGCAGTAATATTGTCCAAGTTATTAGAGTCAGAGTATAGCTTTAAATTCAGGCAATTGGGTTCAAAACTTGTCAAGTTGCGTCAAGAAATTAAAAACCTGTTATACAAAGTCTTATTTGAAGAGGAAGGATTAGTATGAGGTGCGTATAAGCTGATCGGGACTATCCTTTTGTACCCAAAAATAAAAACATGGACGGTTGGTTCATAATGCTGACCCTGTGTTGAACGTGTCACACGTGTGTGTGGGGTATTAACAAATGTATGTCTAAGTTGTCATTATAAAGAAAAATTATATTTGTAGAGATGATTTATACAGAATTGTACATATAAATTGATGTATTGTATTTGTATTAATTTTATTTTAAGTGGACTCAAAATACAAATTAATATGAACACGATACATCAATCTATACATACGATTCTATATGAATCCTTTGTACGAATAAAACTACTCTTATCTATTTTTTTTCCGAAAGCTTTGATGAGCAACTCTTGAGAATATATGTGTGTAATGTAACACTCAACATTATAACAAGTTTAGTGAGAAATACAAAATCTCTTAAATTAATACTAGATTAGATAATAATACCATTTACTTATAAAATTACAATTAAATCATTTTCTCTCTCCAACTTATCCCTCCTCAGGATACGTGACGACATTCAGCCAAATTTTTGACGTTGCATCTCTGACGACTCCCCGATTATGCTCGGGAGACATTTGGGCAATGTTCCAAGAACTTCACGAGTTTTTACGTCATTCTGGTGACTCCGAAGATTGTCCCGAGAGCCTCTCATTGTACAACATTTTTTTTCCTCTTATTATTACAATACTCTTATTACGTGGCTCAGAAGATTATCCGATGACACTCGAACAAAAGGTCTCATTATGAAATTTCATACTGGAGGGTCACTATAATTTTTTTACATGTATTGAAGATTTTTGTAATGAGAAATTTGCATTGAGAAATTTCTCACTCCAAAAATTAAGAGTTAATTTTGTTTCATTTGAAATTCACATCTAATTCTAAACTGATTTGATATATATTACATTTATCATTCAAAAAGTAGAAGCTTCGTAAAAATTGAATATTTAGATCAAAATTTTATTTTGAAGATTGACATCTTCA
The DNA here is from genome assembly GCA_949130495.1 of Sambucus nigra. Lineage (NCBI taxonomy): Eukaryota > Viridiplantae > Streptophyta > Magnoliopsida > Dipsacales > Adoxaceae > Sambucus > Sambucus nigra. Next base: position 451,378,572 of record OX422218.1, on the reverse strand, counting down.
ATGCAAATTAGTCACTGCGAATTTCACGTTGAGAAATTTATAGTGTGAAATTTTGGAGTGAGAAATTTCACAACTATGAAATTTTAAATTTCAACACTTCAAATATTTTTCATAGATGTCGCCAAGAGCTTTTCGAATAAATAAATCCCATACAAATTTTATTTTGAGAGATTAATTTAAAAGTGGAGCCCTTTTTGCTTTATTTGCAGGATTTCACTATTGGATGGTAAAATCTTTGGTTCGACATATCCAGAAATTTGAGCTCATATCCATATTTGGATAACTTTTTTCAGAGTTAATCCGACTATGAGATAAAGGGAAATTTTGATAGAAAAAAGCGGTTTAAACTTTGAAAAAGTTTTTTAAGGGTGGATTTATAATTCTAAATGTTTTATATAAAGGGGATTTCACCTAAAAGGGCTTTTTTATATTTCATTACCTTGCATCATGTGTTTACGGCACACCACAATCCTGACTCATTGTGTCTACTATCAGTACACCAAGTCGACGATTTTTATTTTATAAAAAGGGAAAAATGTAAACCAACAATAAAACTTGGATAGTATTTTAATTGTACATTGGGTGTTTCCCAATTATAATGTTACTCCTACAATTTTTAATTTTTAAAGTTTTATTCCTTCGTCTCACCTTTGTCAAGAGACATAACATAATGGGTAGCTAGGACCGTAACTTGGTATCAAAGTGACAAGTGGTCTAATAATTTGATGCTATATATAAAAGTATTTACTTAAAGAAAAAAAAAAAGGTCAAAAAGGTGAAATTAAATCATACTCACAACCAAATACACCCTTAATCATATCACAAAGGAGGACAAAAAATTAATAACATGAGTTTTAGCAACATCCCCCAACTTACGTGGCATAACATTATAGTATTGCACTATGTAATTATTACCGTACATTGTATAACACTTATTGCAATACAACAATAGTTGAAAGATGAATTGAGCAACTTAATTGGGACTCATAGCATTTTCTAAGAAAAAATTGACAATTAATAACTTGGCTATTGATTAAGTTTTTTATTTAGGTCTATCGATTTAGTCTTCAATTTCAGGTCAATTGATTTGGTTTTCGATTTCGATTCTGGGACATATTGTTGCCCTTGCTAGGAGCTGATGGAGTTGGTGGTGGGGGTATTTGTTAAACTAAATGTTGAATATATTCTAAAATGCTAATATATTTAATGTAAATAATTAAACTTTAACATGAACTATTTAAATTAAAGGGCAATTTAGTCATTTCATTATCTCTAGTAAACCCAAATGTTAAGTTTCTTAAAGAGGTGTGACAGAGAGTTAAAATTACACAAATTAAAAGTATTAGGGTTACATTGTAACTTTTGAAAAATAAGTTCCAAGATAAATATTGACCCTAAATTTCAGTGTTAATTTCACATATTTTCTTTTTGAGAATTAAGGACCAAATACAATTTGTAGGGAGTATGGTTATTTTAGGCATGGGTTTGTAATTTTTGTGGTGCATTTAAATAATTATGAGTTTCCACTCATAACGCAGTTTTATATTTTTTTTTAAATGTCAAAATTTGAAAATTCAAACCTATTTATATTTGAAATTTACAACTTGATAGTTGTGCGTGTCACCACATCTTGTAGACAATTCAGTACACCAAATCTGTCGAATTGTCACGGTCATTGACCTTGACAATTTCAACTTGTCAAGGTCAATGACCGTGACAATTCTGGGCGAGACAACTTTTTTTGTCACGATCATTGACCGTGACAAGTTCATTAAAATTGTCACGGTCCTTGACCGTGACAAGTTTGTCACGATTAAGAATCGTGATAAATCCGTGCCAGTGTTAAAAAAATTATAACGTTTATTGACCGTGACAAGTCCGTGACAACTATCTTTATCAAGGACTTGTCACGGTCAATGACCGTGACAATTCTGAGCATAATTGAAATAAATCTGCTGGGAAGTATGGCTGTTGCCACTGCCCAGCAGTATATTTGTACATGTTATAGCAACGTTGTACCTGTACAAACATCATATATCCAAATAAACTAGAGATAATGCAAATATACATTCAAAATAAAAACAATATACATCACGATATAATCCAAATATAATTCAAATGTACCAACTTAAAAACAATTCAAATGTACTAACTAAAAACCAATACAATTCAATTCAAATAATGTCACTACATGTCTTGGGTAAGGTTAAATCCGAGGAGGTGAGTAGGCCACACGATATACGAGTTGACACACCCACTGATATACATCGTGCCGCATTGTTTGCGTAACCACAACGGGGAGTTCTCCTTCCCGGGTATCACATGCGTGACGAGCACCCTAGACTCGATGTCTTGAAGCTCATATCCATGAACTAGTCCACCCTGGATGATATTTGGGTCCCTCAACCCCCGCCCTATCCGCTGGCCATCAAATATATCTAGTATAAATATGCTCAGCCAACCAAGTGTCGACATCGGTCGGTCGAAGGGAGACAAATAGGGAAGTGGATCATTAAAGTCTGCACGTGTTGGCGATGAAGCCGCGAGGTCCACATCCTCATCCTCCCGCACCCCCTCCCCCACCACCTTATCCTTCCCTTTCCCCTTGCGTTTTCCACCATTCAACGAATGCTTCATGAATGAGAACATATCTTGGACCGTCGTCTCTAAACGGGACAGCTTCGCATCATGCGAGTCCACCGTTCGAGTCAATCCGGTGTCGCTCGTCTTCAATCCGATGATCCTAGATTTGGCCACCCACGAGCTCACCCCCTTGTCCTCCCCTTGCGATCAGAGCCAAGCACTTGGCTGAGTGCGTCTGTGGACAAAGATGCCTTGTCGGCATCAGATTGCGACTCATGCACTTCTTTAAGCTTTGCCTAAAACGACAAAAAGCACATGATTAGTCAAATAAGTAAATTAAAAAAATATAACGTAATTAACAAAAAGTAAAATGTCGGATTACTTACAATCATGGCCGCGACGCTCGGGAACACCTCCTTGTCCTTCCCCTTCTTCGTCCGAAGAGCCACATAAGTATCGAGCCTTTGTGGCCTACCCCCAGGGCCACTCCCTGTCCCCCGAAATAAAATAAAGTAAAATTAGTATTGGTCCCGCAAAGTAAAATAATGCTGAATAATATATTCATGTAGTTATAGAAAAATTAAATCTTACCATCATCATATGCTCCACCTCAGCGTAAGACGTCCGGACGGAGTAGTGCACGTCCGTCTTTTTTGCTCGATTTTCCCTCCCTGATTGGCGAGATGTCAATTGTCGCACCCCGATCTCATTGTCAACAAACTTTTGCCATTGTGCCAATGAGATTGGCTCCTTCGGCGGGATGGATTCACGCCTTTGGATAATGGACTCTCGTGTCTTCCCAAAGTACCGGGTCCACATATTTTTCTTCCACGTCTTGTGTTGCTCCCTCAACTGCTCCAAGACGGAATCGCGTAGCTTTGGATCCAGGCTGAATTGTTCCTGTCCAACAAATACAATGTTAGTTGCAAATAAATATAAATATAAATATAAAATAAAATTGAAATTGAAATTGAAATATTCATATTCATATAAATATAAATATAAATATAAATATAAATATAAATATAAATACATTACATGTAGTGCCAGCCAAACAGCTAACTTGAGTTAATATGGAACCTCCTTCTAACTAATGTACCCTGGGCCGATGATCGTCTTTACCAGCTCGAGGGATCTCACTGATAGCCCCGACTTGTTCTCGATGGCCATTCCCAATTTGCCATATTTGGGGAGACTAGGGGCCGAGGAGCCCTCGTCGCCTCCGCTACCACCGAGCCCAGACGACATCATCATAACAAGCATCATCATCCTCGCCTTAATACCTGAAGGAGACATTTATTGTACATATCAAAATGAATTAAAAGAAGACATGAAAATAAACTAACAATTAAAGTATACAATTATTAATTTACTAATTTACAATGAGGGGCAATCCTACATTCATAATTAATCATATATTAATTTACTAATTTACAATGAGGGGCAATCATATATTAATTTACTAAAAAAATTAATAACCAATCAATTCGTTTACAAGGGACATTACGCACAAACATGCACATACACACACATATATACACACACGCACATACACACACACCCGTGCACATTCACACACACACACACGCAGCCCTCCCCCCTCCCCCCCCCCACACCCCACCACCCACCCACCAATCCCTGCCCCCTCCCCCCCATATCCTCTTAAGGGTGAGTTCAAGTATGTTTCATTTAATTTCAAGTAATGTTAAAAAAAAGTTGAAAAATCCCACCTCCATATGGACAATAATCCAGTGGTCATGCCACTTTGAAAACTAACCAACCCAACATCGATCCACTATAATCCAACAACAATATCAACAACAAATATGTATCCTGTACTCCTTCTAATTCATCTACTCAATTAATTCATTTCATCAATTAAACTAACAATTAAGGTATAACAATTATTAATTTACTAATTTACAATGAGGGGCAATCGTACTTTCATATGAAACGGGCACTAATTATTGATTTACTTTCATATAAAACTATACAATTAAAGTTACAATTAAAGCTATACAATTTATTAATTAAAGTTATACAGTTATTGAGATTTCCCCACCACCCACACACACCTCAATTCTGAATTCCAAAACAACAACATCTAGCTCATAATATGTACAAGAGTGAAACATCCCCACCCCCACCCCACCCCCACCCCTACTGCCCACACACACGCACACTACACAAGAGTGATACAAAGTAATTTTAAACAAAAAGTTGAAAAATTCCACCCCCATATGGACATTAATCCAGTGGTCATACCACTTCTAAAATTAACCCAACATCGATCCACTATGATACAATCGCAACAACAAATGTGTATCCCATACTCCTTCTAATTCATCTACTCAATTAAATCATTTCATCAATTAAACTAACAATTAAAGTATACAATTATTGATTTACTAATTTACAATGAGGAGCAATCCTACTTTCATATGAAATGGGCACTAATTATTAATTTACTTTCATATAAAACTATACAATTAAAGATATACAATTTGTTTTATTAAAGCTATACAATTAAAGTTATTTCGAATCTCAACAATTATCTGTTAATGAGGGGCAATACTTATTTTATTAATCAATTTGTCCGTTTCAATTGTTGAGATTGCCCACCACACACACACCCCACCCCACCCCCACTACACACATACCACCACCTCCACACACACCGCACCACACCACACACACACACCACACCACCCCCTGCCCCCACCACACACACATGCACACACACACACACACACATACACCCCACCACCCCCTCACCTCACCACACACATGCACACACCTGCACACACACACACCACCACCACCCCTTGCCCCCCACCCAGCCCCCTGTCCGTCCCCTCCTTAGCCCCCCTGTCCCTCCCCCCACCACACATGCACACGTACACGTACACACACACCCCACCCCACCCTCACCACCCCCTGCCCCCTCCCCCACCACACACCACCACACACATATATACACACACATACACACACATATAGAAATGAAAGAGAAAGAGAGAAAAAAAATATACCTTAGAGAAAGAGAGAGAGAGAGAGAACTCAAAATTGCTTAGAGCGAGAAAGAGAGGGAAAACAAAAAATGGTGGGAACAAAAGAAAGCGTAGGGTTTTTTTTACTGAATAAATTGTCACGAACGTGTCACGGTCCTTGACCGTGATAATATTATAAGTTTTGTCACGGTCATTGATCGTGAAAATACGTTGCCACGAGCTTGTCATGGTCAATGACCATGACAAGGCTAGCCGTTGGAAGGGTGCCAATTTACCCATTTTGGTGTAGTGATTATTTACATTGTTTGTTATCACAACATAAAATTAATGGATTTATATTTAATCTTTGTATTTTTTTAGTTATTAATGGTTTGACCTATAGACATAAATATATAAATGAATGTGATGAATCCAGTTATCTATATTATACCTCTAATATAATGGTATTAGAGGTATTAATGCTAGATCCTTACAATTAATACTACCATTATCTATCCTCTAATTATCCGGGCAACTCCAAAGCTACACCGCATGCTGGACTCAAATTAACTTAATAGTCTTTTCCTTTCGGCACATGTTCCTATACTCTCCCTTTCTTCTCCTGGTCATAAGATACGCTCATGGCCAAAGTTAAAAGGCAGTTGCTCTCCTTAACATCCTTACGCCAGAGACCTTACGTCGGCCAACGGTAAACGGTATGATTTATGCCCATCATCAACATTAGAGCTTTTGTTTCATATGCCGGAGGTTTTGTTCCATACCATTTCGAAGGTTTTGGCTCATCATCAACACTGGAGGTTTTGTTCCATATGATTTGTGCTCGCTCATAAAATATATGAACCTAAGGCATGGAAAATGGATCTGTTTAGATTAGTTATAAAAAAGATATGAATCTGTTTTTCATCTCTGCTCATTTTTACACCGGAGATGTAAAATCATTAGTTTACATCATACAAAATTTGGTCCTGCGAAGATAGTTCATGTTGTTCCTTTTGTTTCTGTACAAACTAACGAACTTCGAATTTTTTTTATTACATAAACAAAATAGTTCATTTTTACATAAAAAAATCGAATACGCATCAAGTAGTTCCTTTGTACATAAACAGGAATCTTAATTTAATTACAGATTAATTTTATTACATATTTACTTTATAATTTTATTTGTTTAATTTTAAGCAATGGCATTTTTCTCGTATTAAAAAAACTTAAAAATAAAATTGAAATCCTTTTAAAAAATTATGCAAAATAAGTTAAAAAAATATCATAAAAAATATTTGGACGGGTTTGGGGCGGGTTTAGGGCCCCGCAGGATTTTTAAACGGGATGGGGGCGGGGCGAGGTCGAGCTTGGGGGAGGTTAAACGGGGGTGGGTTCGAGGTCGAGTTTGGCCACCCCCCCGGTTATCGTCCCTAGGTATAAACCAAAAAACCCTTCGTATGTTGATTTTTTTCTTTTCTCTACCAACACCTCATATCACGATGGGTAATAAGAAAACTTGCAGTTATGAGTATTTTCTTTTCAATTTAAACAATTACATTATTTGAGTACATGTGGTAATAGTTGCACAGTATGTTGATTCGTATCAAATATTGCATATTTTCGCCCGTTATTCTTATGCATTCTAGTGCTTTTACGGTCTTTAATGCCTATATTTATGCTCATTAACCAGACAAACTTGGATTTGGATATATACATATTTTTTAGGGGTTAATTGTGCTTTTGTAGGTATTGGAACGCTAAAAGTGAGGATCCGTTGCATTTCGGAGAAAATCCGCCGTCAGACGCTACTTCAAGGGAATTTTAGTCAATTCACATTTCTTATCCGGCTCATGAAAATTCCATGGATACGTAATTCGTTGAGTTAGCATCGCGTGGCCACAAACGGTGCGTCGTTTGGAGTTTCGACGAAGAAGATATGCCCGTTTCCGCTATTGACCTTTTCCCCCTCTTCATGGAATAAGGATTGCAGAAAACAGAGTACCGGTCGAATGCATCCCTGGGAGCGGTCAACCGAAGTTTCAAGTTTTTCCGTGGGAAGGAGACAGTGGGCTTTTGCCTTAGGGACCGGTAGACCGCGCCCCTGCGGCCGGTCGACCGGTGATGCCAGATATTTAGCTCTTCTTCCTTTTTCTTTTCTTTTTCCTTTATTTCTTTTGTAACTTACTATAGAAACCAAATTTTGGTTTTATTTTCGATATACATACTTATACTTAGATATTTTAGGTTGTAGAGAGTTGTAGGTTAGGGTTTGGGTTCTTGAAGATTTCTTCTTCCTCCTCTTTTGGATTGACACCCTTTAGGGTTTGTAAGTGGCACTATTCATCCTCCCTACTAATAAATGTAGTTTGTATTTCATTATTTCTTGCTTTCTAGTTTAATTTCCATGCTTTATTTACTTGCTTTCTTTACATGCTTTCTAGTATAGATTTATCGCGTTTATTTACACGCTTTTATTTACCGCATTTTTATAATGCTTTCTAGGTAATTTAAATTAGGTTGTATTTGAATGGAACTCACTCGGGTTAACACGTTTCTTTGCTTGGTGATAATGTTTATGGGTCTATTTTGGGTGCGTTGTCCTAGTTATTACACCTAGGTGATTTGACGCGGTATATCATGTATATTCCTTGCTTACGATCTTCGCGCGTAATTTTTGGGATATTTGTTGACGCCAAAATCTTATTAGGCTTTTATATGGATTTAGGGGCGTGACAACCCTTGATTCAATTAACTATCGAAACGAGATGCATTTGTAATAACTCGTCGACCCATGTAACCATTTTATACAAATTAACTCGGGTAAGGGATATTCGACGCAACATATAGTTTTTATTCGCTTTGTTAATCATAGTTTAATTTAAAACTCAACTAGATTAATCTTTTCCTTTATTTATCTTTTATTTTGTTAGCAATTATCTTTTACACGTTTATTTTTAGGAGTATTAAACCTTATAAATTCTAGCAACTCGTCTTTGTGGATTTTGATACCCGGACTTGGCCGTTATACTCACCCGTTGAGTGTAGTCAAAAGTTCAGATTTTTGCATTGAGGCGGTGAACAGAAAACAACGATCGGCGTTTGACACACGCTACTTTTCACGCTTAATCAAAATGGCTCCGTTGCCGGGGATGAGTTTGTTTTAGACTTTATTTGATTTAGTATTTCATTGTATTTTCTTTCTATTTGTATTATTTGCTAATATTTTGCAGGACTTACACATTTGAGCACTTAGAAACGCTCGAATTTTTCCCGCGCACACTTACTTTGTGGAATCTGCCACTTGAGCCACTTTGGGGGTAAGCATGTCTTATTCTAATTCTTTCGGTAGTCATTGTTATAATTCTCCAAATTCTCGCAAGCCTATGACTTTCAGTGAATACTTAGAATCCCAAAGTATAACAAATTCAAATATGACTTTGGACGAGTATAACGAAAGTCAAAATTTGGGTTATTGGAATTTTGATGACGATGGCAATGATTGTGGGCCTTTACCTCCTTATAATAGGAATTTTGAAATGAATTCGAATAGTTTTCAAAATTCCTATCATAATGAGATTTCGTTTAAGTCCGATAGTAACTTTCAAAGGTCTCATTTTCATGCATCCGCACCTCGACCCATGACATTTGGTGAGGGCTTGCGTATGTATGAAAATGAGAAACTTAAAACTCGTTATCGGGAAGAAAATCGTTGTTGGGAACATGAATTGGATTTATTATTTGAGTCCGACGATGATTTTGCTTCCGAGACGAGGTCGAGGAATATTTTGAACCAAATGAGGTACTTTTACCTACTTTGGAACAAACCATTCCAGACTTTGCCCATTGAATAACAGATATTAAAAGCGAGGATGAAAATGACGTAATATCTATTTGCAATGAAATGATTTCTTCTTTGGCCCCCAAAGAAGAACATTTCATTGAAAATGATATTATGTCATTCGAAACTCAATCTTCATGCGATGATGATTCATATCATGAGTTTGAATTTCTTTCATCCCCATTTTTATTCTCTATTATCCCACCGTCTCAAGTATTCGATGATTCGGTTTCAAACTTTATTGTTTTAAACCTTTTCGCCAATGAGGATTACTTGCTCGAGTCGCCCTCCACGATCGCATCTTTGCCTTTGTGTGCGCCGCCCCCCATTCCAATTTCAAAATCATTGGGAGGATATTCGGCTTTTACTGTCCCCACATGTTTTTATCACCCGTTCAATCCAAACCTCCCATCATCCCACCAAAACTTTTAATTGACGATGATTCCTTTCTTACGCCTTACACATGCCTTCCGTTGTTAAAGCGGAATTCATATTTTTCAGAAGGCATGCTTGTATGTGAGGGTACACCGGTTATCCTTCAAAGTCAAATCGTTCTTATGGTGGACCCTAAACTATTTAGACTTCTAGTGTATAGTTAGTGTGAAGCCTAAATAGTAGGTTGTATATAGTTAGCTTTTTATTCTTTCTTTCTTTATTTTTTCTTTCCTTTTTAATTTAGTCTTTTGTAATTAGTTAAGTTTTCATTATTTGTTTTTTCTATGATCGGTACTAACTTGTTTTGTAGATTCTTTGGACTTGTTCATATGGGGATCGCTTCAATTTTGGGTAATATTGCTCTTTTCCTCTCTTTGACTTGGTTCTTAATGTACATTGAGTACAATGTCAAGTTTTAAGTTAGGGGGTGTGGGATATTCTATCCATTTCTTTATTTAGTCCATGTTTTTGCTCACATGTTAGTTACTTAGTATGATTTTCTTAGAAAAATTGAAAATTTCAAAAAGATTTTCTTTCTTTTTTCTGCTTTTTTGGGCATTTTGCCTTCGTTTCTGATGATAAATTTCAATAATTGCTCGATCCAATAGACAACTCAATGATGTATGTTCTCGATTTTAGAAGTTATTAGACTTTAGTCTCACTTATTGATATTATGAATAACTTCATGAATTAAACTTTAATCCCATGAGCACATGCACTTTTATGGTTCTGTTTATTTGGTTTAAGATTTTCATAACTCGGTAATCTTTTGTTGCATTGTATATACTTACACCGAGTAAGCTTTGTACCTTTCGTCATTTGTGAGTGCATACACTATTCTTTTCTCATTGAAAACGTTGAATTCGTTGGTAATCTCACTATTCTTTCATTTGACCGTTCATTAATTGAGTTCATTCTTGAAATGTATTACTTGATCATGATTTTCATATATTATTTTGATTCGAGAGTTACGTAAACTTTTGAAAATGATCATAGGCATTCTTTGTTATATCACCAATATTAGCCTTGACGACGTCCTTATATGTTTACCCTCGTTAACCCCTTTGAGTCTAAATATAGCCTTTTGTTTCATAACCCCAATCCCATAACCAACTCCAAATTGGAGTTATACACCATGCATACACCTTCCATACCTTTGTTTGGAATGTTACTTGGTATTGAATGATGTTTGTTATGATGTTGGTTGCAATTTAGGCATATGAGAGTGAGAAAAGTAAAAGTGAAAAAGTGATGAAAAAGAGAAAGAAAAAAGCAAAAGAAAAATGAGAAAAAGAAGAAAAGAAAAGAAAGAGAAAGTTGTAAATGTTGTATAGTGTTCAATAAGCTTTGATTACTCTCCCCGATGATATATTTAATGCCGTTTTGGAACTTGTTTTCCAATTTTGATATTGCCCGCATTTTCCCATTATCCTGAGTTTTCATTCCGAACACTTTGAATCCGTACATACATTCCTTCATTTTGTACCTTAGCCAAACCTACATTACAACCCTATTAAAGTCCAATGTGATCTTAGGTTGATGTAATTTAAAAGTCATAATAGTTTTGATAATCAGTGAAAATACATTTCTCCTCCTTTAATGTGCGGTATCCTTTCATTGAGATTACAATTTTTCATTTTATATATAGCGTTCTTCATTTGTGACATGTGTGCGGCCTCGTTTCCATTTACATTTACTTTTTAGCCCGCATGTTCTATGTGTTACCTCCCTGTTTTGAGTGAATTCTCTTGATGAGTGTAATGCCTGTGAGGATTGAATATATACTTACTTTAATGTTTATATAAGTTTTTTGCCAAATCACACTTTGCATTTGCTCGCTCCCCTCCCACATTTTAAGGTTTCAATTCTATGAGGTGCATTCTATAATGTTAATGGTCTGGACTTTTGTTTGAATCCTTTCAATGTGCTAATAATGCGTATGAAATCTTGTTCGCTATGGTTGAGCTTGTCATATGTTGGGTTGGGCATATTTTTAGGAAACCATGTGATATTTGTGGGTATCATCCCTGAAAACTCTCACGAGACGACACTCGTCCACTAGGGTAACCTAGGGGTTTAACGGCTTATTGCATATGCTAAATGCAATCGTGCTCCCTACGAAAGTGGCATTTATTTTTCGATATATATGTACGTCTTGTACCGCCCTTTGTGGTCTGGTTTTGTTTGTTTCATTACTAGGGACTAGCAATGTTTAAGTTAGAGGGTGTGATTCGTATTAAATATTGCATATTTCCGCTCGTTATCCTTATGCATTCTAGCGCTTTTACGGCCCTTAATGCCTATATTTATGGTCATTAACCAGACAACCTTGGATTTGGGTATATACATGTTTTGCAGGGGTTAATTGTGCTTTTGTAGGTATTGGAACGCTAAAAGTGAGGATCCGTTACATTTCAGAGAAGTTCCGTCGTCGAACGCTACTTCAAGGGCATTTTAGTCAATTCACATTTCTTATCCGGCTCATGGAAATTCCACAGATACGTAGTTCATTGAGTTAGCATTGTGTGGTTGTCAATGGTGCGTCGTTTGGAGTTCGGATGAAGAAGATATTCCCATTTCCGCTATTGACCTTTTCCCCTTCTTCATGGAACAAAGATTGCAGAAAACAAAGTATCGGTCGATCGCGTCCCTGGGACCGATCGAACGTGATTTCAACTTTTTCCGTGGGAAGGAGACAGTGGGCTTTTGCCTTAGGGATCGTTCGATCGTGCCCCTGGGACCGGTCGACCGCTAATGCCAGATATTTAGCTCTTCTACCTTTTTCTTTTCTTTTTCCTTTATTTCTTTTGTAACTTACTATATAAACCATATTTTGGTTTTATTTCAGATATACATAATACTTAGATATTTTAGGTTGTAGAGAGTTGTAGGTTAGGTTTTGGGTTCTTGAAGAGTTCTTCTTCTTCCTCTCTTGGATTGACACCCTTTAGGGTTTGTAAGTGGCACTATTCATCTTCCCTACCAATAAATATAGTTTGTATTTCATTATTTCTTGCATTCTAATTTAATTTCCATGCTTTATTTACTTGCTTTCTTTACATGCTTTCTAGTATAGATTTACCGTGTTTATTTACACGCTTTTATTTATCGCATTTTTACAATGCTTTCTAGGTAATTTAAATTAGGTTGTGTTTGAATGGAACTCACTCGGGTTAACCTTTTCTTTGCTTGGTGATAGTGTTTACGGGTCTATTTTGGGTGCGTTGTCCTAGTTATTACGCCTAGAAGATTTGACGGGACATATCATGTATGTTCCGTGCTTACGACTTTTAGCGCATAATTTCTGGGATATTTGTTGATGCCAAAATCTTATTAGGCTTTTATGCGGATTTAGGGGCGTGACAACCCTTAATTCAATTAACTGTCGAAACGAGACGTATTTGTAATAACTCGTCGACCCATGTAACCATTTTATACAAATTAACTCGAGTGAGGGATATTCGACGCAATCTACAGTTTTTATTCGCTTTGTTAATCATAGTTTAATTTAAAACTCACCTAGATTAATCTTTTCCTTTATTTATCTTTTATTTTGTTAGCAATTATCTTTTACACTTTTATTTTTAGGAGTATTAAACCTTATAAATTCTAGCAACTCGTCTTTATGGATTTCGTTAACCGGACTTGTCCGCTATACTCACCCGTTGAGTATAGTCATAAGTTTAGGTTTTTGCATTGAGGCGGTGAACAATAAACAACGACCGGCGTTTAGCACGCGCTACATTTCACGCTTAATCATATGTGTTTGATTAAATTCCCAAAATCCTAATCAAATTCATTTTCAACTATATCAGTTGAATATTTCAATTGTATCATCATGGTTCTATTTGAGTTTTTTGGGGGATTTTTTATTATGAAGTTTTCCTCGTTACTTATTATTTTGATGTTCGGTTAATTTTTTTACAATCTACACTGAACCACTTATTTACCTCGCAAATGAATGCAGTTCTTTATATATGTATCTCCCTAACAATATGTAGGCTATTCAAGATTTGTGGGTTCTAATTTGAACAAAAGAAGATAGTTTTTGGATTAAAGGAAGTGCAGCAGTTACAGAAAACAAAGAAAAAATTAAAGAGCTTCAACGACAATTTCTACATGTAACATTCTTATTAAGTTTCTTCACATTAAGTACTACTTTATCATATTTGTTATTCAATATGGATTCTGTCATATTTCTTTGATTTGTATGTTATTAATGGAAGGGGATATGTATTTCATATAAGGGTGGGCGCGATCCGGTCCGGGTTTTGACCATTTTAAATGTCGGATCGAATTAATCGATCTTATATTTGAGAAGACTAAATTCGGAACGATTTAATTGATTTAACCTATTTATTCGGTCTAGGCTATTTTCGATCCGGTTCGGATAATAATTGGTCAACATTTACATTTATTTACTTTTTTTCAATAAAAACTTTTGAAAAATATTAAATCCTCCACAAACAGAAAAATATATCAGTTATTTCAAACCAAACAAAAAACTATAATATAACAGAAAAAGATAACAGTTATAATATATCATATTTGTGCTTCTGTAAGTTATATGTTGTGTCGAGGAGTAAAATTTTATTCTATAATAGAAATCACAGTACAAATTTATTTTATAATAGATAACAGTTACAATAGAAATTACAGTTCAAGAAATCACACAATATAATTCATCACAGTTCAAGAAGTCACACTGTTTTTTAAAGTATTCAGTCAATAAATCACCACAATAGAAATCAAATAATAGTCTGTCAAGAAATCACACGCTGAGAAGAAATCACAACAAAAATCAATCAAGAAATCACAATATGGTGAACAGCAAGTTCGATCGAGAAAAGAACTATACTGTTGGATCTTTAGTCGCCGATGATGGTATAGTTTCCATGGAATTGAGGTGCACCGGATCTGATGTCCTGGCCACTTGTTAAGGCTGTGTTGTTAAGGTGCATCGGTATAACTTCAAACTTGAGTTGTGTTGAGGTGTGCAATCGCCGGATATTATGTTTCCAAGGTGAGCATTCGTCGGATATTTGTGACTATTGGCTTTCTTTATGTAAGTGGGAGAGATCCTCTCAGAGAGGAAGAACTGAAGTGAGAGAGAGGGAAGTGAAAAAAGTGAACTCGAATTTTTCTAAACGTTCGACGGCGTAGTTAATTACTATACTCTAACGCATATGATAATATATAACATAATTATATAAAATTAATATATATTATATAATATTAAAATAAGTAGTCCAGTCCGGTCCTAAGACTGAATTTAAAAAGGATATTTTAGACCGACCTGAATATATTCGGGTCTCTTAATTCAGGACCGAATTACAAAAAAAAAACTATAAATGTGGATCCAGTCAGGTTCGCTCCAATCGGGTCAATCGGGCGGTCTTTTTTTTTGTCCACCCCTAATTTCATATGTTTTTCTCACATATAGTTGGATGTTTTTAAAGATATATACTTCTATTTTTTAATGAATGTATTTCCTCAATTTATGACCGGGAATATGTTGCATGAATCTATGACATGGAACTTTTCTTTTTGTAGTGTAAACAGACTATATTAATTCATTGTAGAGTAATTATTATGCAATGGTTGATTGGTAATTAATTACTTTTATCATCTGTAAAATTACATACCTACTTAACTTATTTTGTAAAGTGTAAGATTCGTTTTATTTATTATACTAATTTACAAGTATAACCATATTGCTGTAAGGATTAGGATTGTTAATTATGGGTTGTAAATTTGTAAATTATTCACTCCTAACAAGTAGTGTTAGTATGAAAAAGTTTGTTTTATGGTTGGATCCTTAATTGATTTGTTGAAATTTTTCGGTGTGTTTATAAGAAATATTACAATACGTCCGTGCATCGCGTGGGTTATATGCTAGTATACTATTTTAAGTTGTAAAATATAATAAAGACACAACTTAAACACAACACAATACTACCCATACACGTTATAATTATAAACATGTGTGATTTGAGGGGCTAGTGTCATTTTTCTACAATAAGAATCGTATAAACCCACTAAACAAAACCCTTTGCCAAGCCTACATGTCAATATGCGTGATGAACACACAGGGGTGCCCCCAGTAAGTTTCGAGGGTTCGTAGGCGTATCCACAATCTTTTTTGGATTTTTATTTTGTATATATATATATATATATATTTCGAAATTATAAGGGCCTTAGTGTCATTTTTATAGTAGAAGCTTATGCATTGTTATAAGGGCCTTAGTTTTATTTAGGACTCAATACTTATTGGGCGCACTCATTTCTAGATAAAACTTGATTATGTATTATTATTTAGGACTTGAAATTCTTTAGATATTGTTGAATTTGATTGGGTATTATTAATATTGATTGTACATTAAAATTTCGATAAATGAATGTTCGATAAAATAATAATTTTGGTTAATGTATAAGATGATAATTTTTCTAACTTTCTTTAGGGCCCATCGAATATATAATAAATTAATAGTTCGTGGAGAGATGATACTCACCTTGAACCCATTGGTGCAAATCTTTTTTAGTGCAAGAAGGATGCTCATTTTTGTACTCGCATAATGCTCTTCTCATCTCATTAGTTAAACCATTTTATCTTCTTATTCTAGAAAATATGTATGTAGTGTAAATGTATCTTTAAAATACTTGTATCTTCTCATTTCTAATATTCATTAAAAAAAGACTAGTACATGAATCTATAGCTATGATATTTCAAAAGATACATGTGTGACACCCCGCCTAATAAAATACCGGGTGATCAATCCTATATCATATTAAAACAGGAATCTCATATGGTTTATTCTTAGCATCACTGTCGAAAACCAATTTAATTACTAATAACTTAATTGACTGGCGTCAAAATTTTATATTAACTAATCTTTTTAACCAATCCAACTAAATAAAACATTCACAGTTTATATACGATAACTGAAATGAAATAAAATAACCGAACTCTCGGTACAACAATATACACCCAAATCGAATCCGCAAACTAAAATGCGGTAAAATAATAAATGAATACAATTGGGCTAGCTATCGGCCCGAGTGTTTCTACAGTACCTCCTATCTAGATTACAAGGATAGAAGCGTCTACAGTAAACCTTCATGGAACCACAGCTGCTGCAGCAAACGTCTGACTCAAAGGAATCATCATTCAGGCGTCCCTGTGTTTGGACACCTATATATATACATATATAGCAAGAGAGGGGAAAAATAGAGAAACGGATCAGTAGCAGGTGCATAAATGCCATATTTTTAAAATATGAAATCTCTCATATTTAAATTGGTATCGCACTCTCGTGAGATACACCTCACCCCTCTTCTAATAGTGCACACCTATCGCATACCTTTTAAACCATCTAGTTAAGCTACCCTGTCTAACTAATCTATAACACCCCTCCTCTAAATCCTCACAACTATCACCTACCGTGCGTGATACCATGTACGTTATACCGCAAACCATACATAATCTTTTAGTTGATATAATCATCAATGTGATATATATATATATATATATATATATATATATATATAGAGAGAGAGAGAGAGAGAGAGAGAGAGAGTTCTCGTTTCTATATATATAACTATACCTTTCATAATCCGTAACTTTCACTAGTTTAAAGTACCATTTTCACTTTAGTATAAAAATATCGTATATATAATTCTCATTTTAATATACGAATCACAATTGAAATTCGGATATAATCTCCCGGAATGAGAATAAAACCTTATTCATTTTACTCTTTACACCAGATAAAGTTATATGATATCTCGACTTCATATACAAGAAATATACTATACGCAACCATCCCACCGAGCTATAACTCGAGGATGCAGTCTCATAGTGCCTATTTGCATCCGGGTTTACTCACTCAACCATGGTATCAAGACAGACTCACTCATCGTCATGGTAAAAATACACAACGGTGGAGGCAGTCATGTTCCCTCCTGAAAGTGGAATGCACACATCGCACTCGTATACGGGACGATATGACTTAGGAATATACTCTCTCTGCTCCTCAAGCTAGGGGATTCACCCACATCGCACAACGTCCCTGGATAGCACTACAGGAAATATATAAACTGGTTGTCCAACCCTACGGCCAGGGAAGCCAAATGAAACAACCTCTAAGATACAAATATGCCAATCACACAGATATATTTATTCGTATCATATTATATATACTGTAACAACATCGTATATATAATCTATATCACTTCTCAATATATATTATGGCTATAATTGCCGAACTCTTATAACGATAGCCAATAACTCGAATGTTCCCATTCATAATAGTATATAAGCATTCATACACTTAGAATACTAAACCCATCAGTATTCTCTTACTTAACATATAACTCGCACCTTAATCACTTTTAAGGATTTATATATAATCCTAAATATACCAATTCGTAATAATTAAATAAGTATACTATCAACTTATCCTAATTTCATAGGTATTGCATCGCCTATAATAATAGTCGTCAATAGACGTACCGGATAGTCGCTCAATCATCGTTAGCCATATCATAGATTTCATCCTAATCTCATCCTAGGATTTTCTCAAATGCATTCAGCCCATATTCATTTCATCCGCATAAATATCTCTACACACTTTCCGAAGACCTCTCTCTCGAATGTTGCTCGACCCGAACATTCACTAAGTTCGTTCCCCGGATTGTACACTAAATTAACCCGAGGTCCCCTCTTTCATCTCAAGGTTTGTTCACTTATAACCTAAGGTGTATTCACCCTCAATTCCATTATCTAGGAGTCCTAACGCTACATAGATAGACTCCCCCATAATCTTCTCCAATTGCAATTTAACTTCCCCTAAACTCAAAGAAGGAAAATCGTCAATTTCAACAAAGCCGAATCGATTCTCCCCAAATGTGAATTGATTCAGTCTAGCAAATTGATTTGGTTTCCATCCGAATCGATTCGAAAAGTGTTCTGCAAGCAGGTCCTCAAAGAAGAATCGATTCGGTCTCAATCCGAATCGATTCGTGTTGAGATAGTCTTACAGGTTCCTTATGTGAATCGATTCGGTCTAGACCCGAATCGATTCGCCCTGTTCGAAGGACACTATTTGGGCGATTTCATCTTCTCCAAAATACCCAAATATTATCCCAAACTCCATTTTATGGTTTCTAACCTCAACCAACAACACTATAATCATCCTAAAACTGATTTCTAACTAACACATCAATTAATTTGTGGTATTAAACCAATTCTCTTAGGTTTAAACCTTAAAACCATTAAAACCCTAGTTTATCATTTTAACCCATTTCTAATCATATATACACATCATTAATATGGGTTTATCACTATAAATCACCAAGAGTTAACAACACATCTATATGTGATTTCAAAATCAAATTCTTTCAAATTTATTTTAAGGGTTCTAACCCAAAATTTATCTAGTTTACTAGCTAGAATATGAGATATACACACTCAAAAAATAAAGCAAGTAAACACTTGCCTCGTGCATAAAATCCGACGACCTCGAGTCGAATCCCGCGGAGTTGGCCTGGAATCCCCTTTCTTCTTCCTCTCTTCCTTCCTTTCTTTTCTTCTTTATTTTCTCTCTTTTCTTTCTTCTCTCTCTCTCTCTCGTGCCTTATAAGAGAGAAATAAGGGCTTGTCCCTTATTAAACCCAAAAAATGACTCGTTTACACAATTGTAAGTCCCTACTAATCCAAAAGCCTCCGGAATATAAACACTGCCCCCAGATACTCTATTCTGACTATCTGGGTCATTCCAAAAGCAATCGTGTACTCGAAATCTCCATCCGAGTAACTGAACTAAAATTCACTAGTCGTACCCGACACTTCTTAGTACGCATTTTCTACAATATAAAATAATTCATGTCGCTTTATCCAGCTGCGACATGACATAAAAACATTCAGACTCATTTACTCAGTCCTTAAAGTAAATGTAGCATGCATCGGTAATCATCTAACGCTTATTAACCCAGAATTTACTATTTACTGAAATCCTTCAAATTACGTCCACTTATGTAATTTAAATATCTATAAAAGTGCGGAGTATTACAACATGCACATTTTTATTTACTTTGAAAACATTAAATTCTTTATAAATTAATAAATTATTCATTTATTGATAAATAAATAATCTCGCTAATATAATAATTTTTCCCTGTCCCAGGAGTATTTATTTATCAAGATTTACTGCATATTGTTATTTAGGTTTTAAAATTTAGTTGGGTATTGTTATTTAAGGTTTAAAGTTGATTGAGTATTGTTATTATATATTAACTATTGTTATTAATATTTATTACTAAAAAATTCTTTTAATTTAGAAAGGTTGGTCTTTATCCATTATCATAGTATAATTTAAATTTAAACAAAATACAACACCTATAATTTCATTAAAATCAGATGATAATATATGTTTATTTCTGAATTAGTTTTTAGTGATAATTATGTGAATAATTAAGTTTACATTGAATAAATATTAATAAAATAACCAAAAAAATTGGCTTCGGTGATCTCACACCTGAAGCCTCCACATATGTATTGTTATAAGGGCCTTACTTTTATTTAGGATAATACAAATTGGGTGCACTCATTTCTGGATAGAATTTGATTGCGTATTGTCATTTAGAATTTGAAATTCTTTGGGTATTATTGAATTTGATTGGTTATTATTAATATTAATTTTATAGTAAAATCTCAATAAATGAATGTTTGATAAAGTAGTAATCACATTTGGATAATAAAAACTCCGATTTTGACTCGGGCCTTTGTATTAAAACAATAATTTTAATTAATGTATAAGATGATAATTTTTCTAACTTTTCTTGGGGCCCATTGAATATATAAAATAATAGTTGATGGAGAGTTGATACTTTTCTTTAATTCATTGGTGTAAATCTTTTTTAGTAGGAGAATAATGCTCAATTTTATACTTGCATAACGCTCTCCTCATATCATCAATTAATATAGAGTTTTCACCCCTTTCAAATGAGACGTTTTGAAAGAATAAGATGCCATAATTTTGAGTCTCATAGATTGTTTATGTAGAGATCATCTTCAATGTATATTAAGTTCTAGACCACTTATCGTTTAGTTCAAGGAATATATATGTATTGTACGTGCACTTTAAAATTCCTATATCTTATTATTTGTAATGTTTATTAGAAAGTTTGACTAGTAAATGAATCTATGGCAATGACATTTCATAAGATATATGCACATTTCTATTGACTTTAAAATATAAAATTCTTTATAAATTAATAAAATATTAATTTGTTGATAATATAATTAATTATTCATTTAACGATAAATAAACAATCCCGCTAAGATAATAATTTTTTTCAATTCTGAGAGTATTCATTTAGTGAGGTTTTACTATATATTATTATTTAGGGGATTAAATTTAGTTGGGCGTTGTTATTTAGGGTTTGAAGTTGATTGAGTATTGTTAGTATAGATTGAATATTGCTATTAATATTTATTACTAAAAACTTCTTTTTATTTAGAAATATAATATTATCATAGTATAATATATTTTTAAACCAAATACAACCCCTATAATTTTATAGAAATAAGATGATAATATATGCTTATGTTTGACTTAGTTTTTGGTGATAATTACGTGAGTAAATAAGTTTATATTTAAGGGTGAATATGAGGCGAGCCGAACTGAGCTTAAGGTTTCTCAAGCTTGGTTTGTAAATGCAAAGGAGCCTAAAAGTATGTTCAAGCTCGGTTCATGTATCTTACGATCCAAGCTCGAACGACCTTCTAAGCAAATGAATATGAGCCGAGCTCGAGTAGCTTGGTTATTTTACACTAGTTTAGTATGGATATCGGTGGTCGAGCTGAATTTGAGCCGAGCTCAATAAGATAACGAGTTTACACTTTTGTTCAAGCTTGACTCATTTATTTTATGAGCTAGTCTCGAACGAACTTTTTTCCGAACGAATACGATTCGATCTTGAGTAACTTGGTTCATTTTACAGCGCTATTTACATTGAATAGATATTAATAAAATAAAGGAAAATAACTATAAAAAAAATGGGCTCCGTGGATCTCGCCCCCGAAGTCTCGACATTCATTACATGGATCGGACCCATTGACCGAATATCTTGCATAGCGTTCACGCACCAATATATTTTTGAAGTAATGATAGGAAGACCCACTTTTTGAACTCAATTTTAAAATTCAGTCATATGTCATCATCACATTAGATGATGTTTTTAGTGAAATCTATGTGACCTACATACATTACTCAATGTGACAATGACATACCAATGGATTTTAAAATTTTGGTTAAAAACTTGGCTCTCCCAATCATTATTCATATTTTTGTTTGAGCTGTTATGCGTCACTTTTCTTGGACCAAAAATAAAAATATATAGTCAGGGTCGATTGCGAAACATATTGATTACTATTAGCAATGGAATTATTTATGTACTCGATCGTAATTAACCTTATGTATGCAAGTCTCCCTCCATCAACTGACTGAAAAAGCCAAAAGAAAACAATGGCCAACAATTGTATCCAAGTGAAAAAGCTAATGAAGACAAGAATAACACTAAAACTAAAACAATCCTACATTATTCTTCAGCGCAAAACTCCTATTACTAAAACTGGTTAAAGAAAAGATAGGTACTGGTCTTAGTGAAGCTTCCATCTAGCTTTTTCTGTTTTTAAGTAAAGAACAATTCTCTCTCATGTCCTAAGTAAGTAAGATTGATTCTCCATTATTCTTTTTAGTTCTAAAAATATTAAGAAGCAAAAGAACGCCGTTGCCGGGGATCGAACCCGGGTCACCCGCGTGACAGGCGGGAATACTTACCACTATACTACAACGACTTGTTGTACAGGATCGATTTATCCTCATTTACCTATTGGTCTGTGTTTATCGCAAGGTAAAACAAGTTTTGAAAGTTATTTTGGCCATGTCAATAAGAATGCTCATTTTTATACTTGCATAACGCTCTCCTCGTATCATTAGTTAATGTAGAGTTTTCACTCCTTTCAAATGAGGCGTCCTGAAGGAACAAGCTGACATGATTTTGGGTCTCATAGATTGTTATGTAGAGATCATGTTCAATGTATATACATGTACATTAAGTTCTAAATCACTTTATCTTCTAGTTATGGGATTATGTATGTATTGTACGTGTATCTTAAAATCCCTATATTTGTAATGTTTATTAGAAAGTTTGAGTAGTAAATGAATCTATGGCTATGACTTTTAATAAGATACACGCACATCGCTATTTACTTTATAAATATTAAATTCTTTATAAATTAATAAAATTTTAATATATTGATAAATTAAAACTATTCATTTAACAAACCCAATTCAGCCCAAGACTGTCCGAGTGACAACCTACCACTGGACGAAGACGCTTGGCTTGAATAAATATTAATGAAATAAACAAAAATAA
This sequence comes from Sambucus nigra, assembly GCA_949130495.1. NCBI lineage: Eukaryota > Viridiplantae > Streptophyta > Magnoliopsida > Dipsacales > Adoxaceae > Sambucus > Sambucus nigra. Next base: position 451,355,286 of record OX422218.1, on the reverse strand, counting down.
CAATAAAAATTGGCTTCGGCAATCTCAGCCCCGAAGCACCCACATTCATTACATAGTTCGCACCCACTGGCTGAACATCTTGCGTAGTTATGCGCCACTTTTCTTGGACCGGAAAATAAAATAAATAGTTAGGCTCGATTCTAGAATATATTGGTTACTATTAACAATTGAATTATTTAACCTCGATCATTATAAACGTTATGTATGCATGCATGTCTCCCTCCATCAACTGACTGAAAAAGCCAAAAGAAAACAATGGCCAACAATTGTATCCAAGTGAAAAAGCTAATGAAGACAAGAATAACACTAAAACTAAAACAATCCTACATTATTCTTCAGCGCAAAACTCCTATTACTAAAACTGGTTAAAGAAAAGATAGGTACTGGTCTTAGTGAAGCTTCCATCTAGCTTTTTCTGTTTTTAAGTAAAGAACAATTCTCTCTCATGTCCCAAGTAAGTAAGATTGATTCTCCATTATTCTTTTTTGTTCTAAAAAGCATTAAGAAGCAAAAAAACGCCGTTGCCGGGGATCGAACCCGGGTCACCCGCGTGACAGGCGGGAATACTTACCACTATACTACAACGACTTGTTGAACAGGATTGATTTATCCTCATTTACATATTGGTCTGTGTTTCTGGCAAGGTAAAACAAGTTTTGAAAGTCTTTTTGGCCATGTCAATAAAGAAAATAGCAACTGCTTAATTTTATTTGTATATTTTTTAGATGTTTTTTTGGGTAACAAACACAAGTCAGTGTTTTTTTGGTTTTAAAATAATGTTGATCGTCTTATAGGACATTTAATTTTATTTTTCTAGACATATAACATATATTTTTTCAAATATCAATATTACGGTTAAATAAAAATGATCCATATTATGCTTTTAGGACCATTAATTTTTTATTTATTAAAAATGGCCCCTACTTTTTTGCTCCTTAATACAATATTTTATCTGCATTTAAACTCCAATTATGGTTTAGGACATTTTACTTTTGTTTTAAAAAAGAAAAATTATATTGAGCCCGAGTTATCGACTGAAAGTTACTTGACCGACTGATGTGGCATAGCTAGGAGACAAGAAAAAAAAGGACCGCTACCAAAAAAAAGATATATGTGTTTGCTAGCGTTTTCCTTCTCCCCAAAAAAAGAAGATAAACCGATTTCAACTAGGGATGACAATTTTAGAAACGACACGAAAAAACGACACGGAACGACACGCAATTTACCCGAAATTGACACGATATTTCGTGTTCGTGTCGTATTTTTTTGACACGAAGTCGTGTCGTGTCGTGTTCGTGTCTTAATTATGAGTTGTGTCATGTCGTGCCGTGTTATTTTTTATTCGGGGCGTGTTCGTGTCAGCTAAAAAAAACACGAATTCGTGTCGTGTCGTGTTCGTGTCCGAAAAAACCTTGTCGTGTCAGGTCAAAACACGACCCACTGACCCATATTGCCACCCCTAATTTCAACCCCTACCAAAAAAAAAGATCCCACGTTTTCCTTCTCCCACCGTCATTTTCTTCTGAAACAAAATAAAAACTTTATTCCCTTTTAAATTTTCCTCTCTCCAACATCTTCACTTCTTAACACACTTTTCAATCCCATTTAATCAAACATATGTTTTTTAATTAATCTTATTAATATACTAGTTCAAATGCTCGTGCGATGGACGGACGATGTACAATAAATAAATATAATGATAATTATAAAAATTAATATATATCATAAATGCAACATCTTATCATAAAGACATTATAAAAGGCTAAGTTTTTTATAAATAAAACTTGTCCAATATTTTAAATATTTTTATTATATAAAAAATATTTTTTATAAATAAAAACTTCAAAACAATTGTACGTATTTTATAATAAAAAAACTTATACATATTTTAATTTGCTATTAGTTTAAAAAACTTTATGTTATTTATAAATAAAAACTTAAAGTTTTTTTTTCTATAAATGCAATGTTAAAAATGTTTTTATAGCCAAAAATCTTTTTTATTTATAAAAAAATATTTTTGAAATTTTGAAAACTCTTTTTAAACTTTTTTTCTATAAATAAAAACGTTATATAGATGTAGTAGTATTAGTAGCATTGTGAAATATGATCTGAGTGGAGAATGATGAAGATGGAGACGTATCTAGGTAAGGAGCATTGCTTATTATTTACACCTCTAATTTTATCGTACTAGCACACAACCTTATAAGAAACGTGTGGCATGTAAATAGGTATAAGCTCTAAAGGATTAACATGGCTTTTAGTTCCACCAATAAAGGTGTATCACCACATGAGATTTGTTATAGATTAGGCCTTTGATGGTTTATATAGAGTTGGACGGAGAATTTTGAGGGCGTCTATTCAGTTGTCAAAATGAACTCTTTGGCTGCTGATATCAATTATCACCCTCTCCCTCTTCAGTTAGCAGATGAATTCTGGGCTAACTAATCTTTAAGATTGTTGCCATGTTAAAGCCAAATCACTTTCCCCCTACAATTTTGTATATTACATAAATTTAGGTAAAGTGTTTTCAATTAATAATATTAACATATATAGGCAAAGTCTTATGTTTTTTACCTAACACAGACACGACTCGACGAATTTTCTTTTGTTTACCAAGTACAAACAGTAAATATATGACTGTGTGATAATTGACTAAATTCGTAAATTTTTACTTTGGCACACTTATTTAATTAAAGTCTATTTTTAAACCAAATTAATTCAGCCCCTAAACGTGCAACTACGTGTGTGCGTGTGTCAACCCATAAATAAAGCATGCTACACAAATTTCAGGAAAAATCCGCAAAGGGCAAAACCTTTTAATTCTAGAACTCTGACAAGTTTACAAGACCATTGACTTACATACCATCTTGCTTTCGCCCACAAGAGTAAAGCACGGTGTCTTCATCAAACCTCCAAAGCAACGGCTAGAAATCAACATTGGTTCACACGCAGCTATACCACAAGGACGCGCAGTCCAGACACGCAGTCTAAAATCTTCACAAGGACTCCCTCCACTTAATCACGCAGCTGTCAGTTGTAGAGCTCTCCCCACAAAGAATGAACAACAGTAAAGGGTGTTCTTGAACACCAAAAATAATTCACCAAAGCATATGGGATTTTTGTGACTTGAAACCAAAAGGGATGAAAACCCTAAAAGAAGAAGTCAAAAATAATTCTGCAGATTCGCAGTTTTCTATCTTTCAAAATGCTGGGACTTCTTAATGAAAACGAAACCATTTAATGAGTATTTATAGAAAATCGCACCGCCTCGATCGTTAGAATGAAAAGGGGATCTCGCTCGAACGAAGTACACGTGTTGTTTGAACGACATTGCGCGACATCTAATGTCGCTCGAACGAGATGTGATCTTGTTTGAACGACCTGAGCGTCAAAATCGAGAAACGCTACAAGACTTAGAAAATTACTCATCCTCAAATTTTGACGAAAAAAGTCCGCTCCAACACTTAGAAAATATTTTGTAAAAGTATCCTAAAGCTCTAAGTGCAAAATTAAGGTATTTAAAATATAACCTTACCAAAGTAAACTTTGCAGAGGCTTTTCGATGAAGAACTTTGATATATTCGGATCCGTCTTGATGTAGATTGCTCTTGAACTTCTTTGACGGTTGTAACGGTATACGACATAATTAATTGTGACGAATATTTATAAAAATATGTCCTTACAAATCTCCCCTTATGTCTATTCCGGTACATACATAAAAACATCCAAATTATCAAATACCAAATGACTTATACAAATCTACCCTCCCATGCATAAATTTGCAAGATCTCAAACTTTTCTTCAAAAATCTTCAATTCCAAATATCAAAGCTCCAAGCTTCTCTCATCAGGGTGCCTACACACATAAGACAAAGTAAAAACCTTCGTGACGAATTGAGTTTGAAATGATATAAGAATAATTCATTAATAAATCAAATCTCCCTCATAACATGAAAATTCTTTCTCCCCCATTTTATGATGTCCCCAAATAGACAGATAAGAGATAACAATAAAAAAGAAGGAGTGTCACGACAAAATGCATAGCAAACATGAATCAAACTATGCGCATGCAAAGGAGTATCTAAAAAACTTTCACTAACTATTTTTGATTTTTCAAATTTTTCGTACAAAAATAAGATACCAAAAATCACACCATGGATTTAAACTCAAACAACCAAGTCATGGAACTGGAATGTATGGGTGTGAACACATTCGATAGGAAAATCAACTCAATCAATCATATGTGCATGATGTATACGTGTACTCCTAACGAATGAACATCAAAAGTATCCTTAGGTGTAAAAATTGTTGAATTTAGATGACATCGTCTTATACAAATCAACAAATCAAAGTCAAAGTGATTTCTACACCAATAACGTCCAAAAATATTTAACGCTTTTTCAAGACTTTCAAGGACATGAAAACCCGTTTTAAATTCCATCCAAACTCCCTCGTGCATATTTTCTTTTAGAGGTAATCTAAATTCTCAAACATTGGAGAATTTGTGCAAAAACCTAATGGCCCCTTTTTGGCATGAATTTGATTTTATTTCCTTTAAATTTTTTCGAGCTCTTTTAAACCTCTTTGAACCCCGGATAATAAAATTTTACAATTTTTTAGGTCTGATATAATGGTGGCATAGTATTCGCAAAGGCCAAATTAACCTTTCGCAGCCCTTCCCCGTTTTCAAATAAAGCACATAAACTAACAAACGGCTCTTACATGCACAACTTTCTTATCAAGTTTTATCGCGCTTGGTTCGCTTTTAAAGACAGAATTGAAGTGAAAACACCCAATAAACATGTGATAAGACAAGCACAATAATCAAATAAATCCGTGCACATGTGCATTAAAGGAATTCATGAGTGAAATATGTAGGAAATAACACTTGATTACATCTCAATGACTCCAAACATTATAAAGCACATGGATGAATTGACATATTGTCTCAAAACACTATCAAATAGTCACATGAAAAATGGAATGATGTTGTGACTCGGTCATCCTAAGTATCTATCCATAAATGTGCAAACAAAATACAAAAATCTTTTTAGATTTTCTCACAAATTTTATCAAAATAAAATCTTTTTGTATTTTTCAAAAAATTTCAAAACTAAAAATTTATACAAAAAGTACACGTCACAACGCTAGCAAACACATATATCATGAAATAAAAAACTAGCGTATGATAAACATGCGAACATAATCATCTATATGATATGGCAAGAGAAGAGTCATGTGCAAGCAAATAAGAATCAACTATTCTGAAATCTAGCGTATCGAAAAATGATTTCCTAACCCAAACGGATGTAACACGTCGACACGGAATTTTGGAAACCAACAAAACACTAGACTTAGACTTCCTAGGACATCTTCCAAGATCAAAACAAAATCTCCTAAGGTGACATTTTCTACCACAATGTGAACATGTGTAAACGGGAGGAATGTTACCTAAAGTGTGATCTTTTCTAACATCCTTGGGATTAATCGACCCTCTAAAATAAATAATGGTTTTGGCTTTAGCACCAGAAGCATGAAAACATGATGAGCCATTACCATTACTGTCAAACCTACTTGAATCGTTTAAATTATTTTTCAACTTTAAAATATTTGATTCAAACAAAAAATTAGACTCTTCCAAAGACAGGGATTTCTTTTTTAAATTTTCAACAATTTCTAAAAGGGCATCTCTCTCTCCTTCAATTAAAGCAAACCTTTCCCTAAGAGTCTCTTCACGTGCCACAAACTCGTTGATTAAAATATTTTTGTCCTCTTTGGCACAAATACAACCACTGAAAATTTTAAAGTCCTCCAATTCTTTTTCTAAAAATAGGACTCTATCGTCACTCTCCTTCTTGACAACTTTTATGGAATCAAAGTCATTATACAAATTGTCAAAGTGTTCATGAAAAATATCTATTTGAGTTTGAAACGTTTGCAAATATTCAATCTTACTATTAAAATAAGAATTTTCTTTTTCCAAAACTTTAATTCTTTTGCAAAGTTTCAAATTCAAAAGTTTTAATTTTTCAGCACTGTCGTGAACTTTTTCAAAAATAGGCTCCTCACTAGATGGGCATTCCATTAGAAAAATTGCATTTTTTCACAAAAGTGATTTAAAAAAAAATAAATCAAAATCACATGATTTTGCGAAAAATAGGAATACGCGATAAATTAACGCAACCCGCTCTGATACCAATTTGACGACGTGAGAAGTCAAATTGTATAAAAAAAAAATTCCTTGAAAATTCAGGATCACGCGATAAATTAGTGTAACCCACTCTGATACCAATTAGTAAAATATGACTACGTGATAATTGATTAAATTCGCAAATTTTAACTTTGGCATAGTTATTTAATTAGAGTCTATTTTAAAATCAAATTAATTCATCCCCTAAACATGCAACTACGTCTGTGCGTGTGTCAACCCATAAATAAAGCATGCGACACAAATTTCAGGAAAAATCCCCTAAAGTCAAAACCTTTTATTTCTAGAACTCTGACAAGTTTACAAGACCATTGACTTATGCGCCCACAAGAGTAATGTACGGTGTCTTCGTCAAACCTTCAAAGCAACGGCTAGAAATCAGCAGTGGTTCACACAGAGCTATACCACAAGGATGCGCAGTACAGACACGCAGTCCAAAATCTTCACAAGGACTCCCTCCACAATATCACGCGGTTGTCGGTTATAGAGCTCTCCCCACAAAGAATGAACAACAGTAAAGTGTGTTCTTGAACACCAAAAACAATTCACCAAAACATATGAGATTTTTGTGAATTGAAACCAAAAGGGATGAAAATCCTAAAAGAAGAAGTCAAAAAGAATTCTGCGGATTCGCAGTTTTCTGTCTTTCAAAACGTTGAGACTTCTTCATGAAAACGAAATCATTTAATGAGTATTTATAGAAAATCGTGTCGCCTCGGTCGTTAGAACGAAAAGGGGATCTCTCTCGAACGAAGTATACGTGTCGTTTGAACGACATCGCGCGACATCTAATGTCGCTCGAACGAGATGTGATCTTGCTTGAATGACCTGAGCATCAAAATCGAGGAACGCTATAGGGGACTTAGAAAATTACTCATCCTCAAATTTTGACGAAAAAAGTCCGCTCCAACAGTCAGAAAATATTTTGTAAAAGTATCACAAAGCTCTATGTGCAAAGTTAAGGTATTAAAACATAACCTTACCAAAGTAAACTTTGCGGAGGCTTTTCAATGAAGAACCTTGATATATTCGGATCCGTCTTGATGCAGATTGCTCTTGAACTTCTTTGACAGTTGTAACGGTATACGACATAATTAATTGTGATGGACATTTATGAAAATATGCTTTATCAAAATAAAGTTTAACGCGACACGATTTTTTAACCTAATATGAATACAACCCAAATAAAAGTGACACAACAAGACTTGAAATTTAATTTTTTTACTAAACATAAAACACGACTCGATTATAGCGGTGACACAATACGGAATCTTATTTTTTTTACCCAACACGAACACGTCTTAAATAAAAATGACCTGACACAATACCAATTTTTTTAAACAACACAAACACACCCGATATGTTTACGACACGATATGACACGACATATTTTTTTATCAAATATCGCACAACTAAAATAAAAGCGACATGATACGACATCCTAATTAAAACGTGACATGTCATCCTGATTGAAACGCAAATGCAATACAACACAACCCAATTAAAACATGCCGCGCTACGATACAACACAACGAGAATTATTAATATTTGCCTAATACGAATAGGGTCGAAATAAACCATGACACGTGTTCGGGTTAGGTAAAAATCCTCGCATTTTAATTAGTTCATGTCCGAGTTAAGTAAAAAATAATTATTTCATGTCGTGTTTATTGGGTTTGTATTCCTGATAGGTAAAAAAAATATAATTTCTTTTCGTTTTGAATTTTAATTGGGTCGTATCAGTGTTAGGTTAAACAAAAAAAATGTTAATTAAAAAAAAGTTAATCTCGTGTCATATTTAATTTAGGTTCGTATTAGATAAAAAAAATGATTTTGTATCGTGTTTTAATTGGGTCGCATTCGTACTATAGAAAAAATATGTTTTCATGTCGTGTCTAGTTTTGTTTGGTTAGTGTTATTGAAAAAATAGTTATGTGCTTTGTATAATACTTTGACATAGTTTTAAATATATTCATTAACTTAAGATTTGTGTAATATTTTATAACATGTAAATTTTTTTACGCGGTTAAGATAAGTATTAGTTGAGTTGTTCTTGTTTATTTGGGTATCAGTTATGTATAAGTTGGTTATTCTATTTTGGTTCGATATCATGAGATTTACCGGATCATTCAAAACATTACCGGCAAAAATAGGTTCCACAAAGTCTTGATTCCATCATTTTATTTTTTATTGTCATTTTCTACTTGCCACCTCAATCATCGAGGGGTTTGAATCGATTATTCGATCATTATAGAAAAGCTCTTTATAAAAATGTCTGCAATACGAAGTTTACTTAACTGTAAACTCATATTATGGCTTTAGGACATTCACCTTTTCTTTTATATCAATGGTCCCTAATTTTTTTCTTCTTAATTAAAAAAGTTATTCTTTTTAAATTACGTTTTTATAAGTTTTTTTTTTTACAAATCTAGTTCCAGTTTTTTGTTTGCTTAAAATGAGGTATTTTATTAAAAAAATGGGGAAAATGCATAGTTAACCCTGAAGTTTCAGATCATTTTACAAAATGTTTTAAAAGTTGAAATGTTAACGGTGAATTTTATAAAGTATTGCAATTAAATTCATCGTTACCCTACTGTTAAAAATCTTAACGAAATTGTTGCCCTATCTCGCCCACCACGTCAACACAAGTCCCTCCCTACGTCGTCGTCCTTTGGCTCTAACCAAAGGTTTCGAAACCTTTCCCCCACCATACGCCCTTCGTCTAAAGCCCCTCATTTTTTCACTATTTCATCTCATCTCGGGTGGGTGTTAGGGATTTTGGGGATTTTTTCTAGGGGGTTATGCAGCTAGTTAGGTGCAGGTGGTGGAGATTTGTTTTGGTGGCAGTGACAACATGGTAGTGGTGGAAGTAGATTTTTGTTGTTGATGATGATTGTATTTTTTGGTGATGGTGACAGTATTGTAGTGGTGGCAGTACTATTTTGGTGGCGATGATAGTGACATAAGTGGAATGGTGGCAATATTTTCTTGGTGGCTATTGTACGGACACAAGTCTCCAATTGCGTCTTAATGTAGTGTTGTATCAATTCCGGACAAAAATATTTGAGTCATAGGATAGATTTCTTGACCATCCATCAAGCCTATGACATGTTAAAGTTGAAGACGTTGCGACCTACTTATCAAGAGCACATGATTGCCGGTTTACATGTGCCTCGTTTCACGTCATCAACTTAGTTTCAATATCTCCAAAGGTATGAATGCACTACATATATATATATATATATATATATATATATATATATATATATAGGAGCTTGAAACATATTTTTAATGGGTGTAATTTTATTTTAAAATGAAGTTTATTTTCAGAAGGTTAATTTTATAACTTTTAATAAAGTTTTTGGGCTTAAAATTGAATTATGAACTTCCTGGGATTTTGTTCGATATTGTCGTTCGAACGGGAATGTCGTTCGAACGAGTTTTCCAACGAATTTTCTCAATTGGCCTCTGGAACTTCGTTAGAAGGGTCGTTCGTACGAGACTTCGTTCCAACGAAAATCTCGTTCGAACGAGATTTCCGGCGGGAAAATATTTTGGCAGTTTTCTCCATGTTTTCACTTCTTTTGTCCCACTAACTTTTGCCAGATTTATTATTGTGTGGGAACCAACTTTGAAAAATCAACTTTTTTCATCTTCTACAATTTCTAGAGAGAGTTTTTGAGAACATAATCCCACTATGAAAAAGTTCATGTTTTGAGTGTTTGTTTTTCAAGAAAATTATTCTAAAACACTTTTGTTTACACCCATATTAGTTTATTCCAAGTACCACACACACACACACACACACACACACACAGATATATATATATATATTTGCTTGGATTTTGTTTTTGCACCAGGTTCATTTTTCTACTTAAGAAGAAAAGAGTTTGGGTTTACTTCTACATCCCGTAAAGAAGAAGTTCGTTGTTTTGCTACGGCATTCTCACATGGTGAAAGGCACCAAGTGTGGTTGATAGTTGCTTGGTCTCAATTGGTGGACTCCAATGTTCTGGTGGACTCAGGGATTATTCGCCAGGCGGAGATAGAAGTTCTAAGGAGCGGGTCAAGACTTGAAGGGAGTCGAGTCAGTTGCGTAAGCCCTCTTGTCGAGTCTTTGTAAAATTCATACCGTGCTTAGTGAATTTGTTATGCCAGGACCGTCTGAGTTTTTTTTTTCCCGATTTGAATTTTTTTCTTGTACATCGTCGTGTTGTGGGATTGTGAATTTATTTTATCTTACACCTAGAACTCATACTTAGGGTAAAAAGATAAAATTTGGTTTAATTCGCATTCTTGATTAAAATGGTGCATGTTTAATTATTTGGCTAAATTTTATTTAAGTTAATTTAATTCAAGTTGACACCAAATTAATTGGTTAATAGTCTTGCCTAATTTATTTAAACTTGATAATTAAATTAATTTGGTTTGAGTGAATTTGAAGTGCGTGTGAGTTTACTTTAATTCACTTTGTTGTGTTTAATTCACTTTGGTTTGGTTTAAAATTTGTCAACTGTGTGTGTTGAATCATCTTTATTCCGCATTAAATGAAATTCTTTTTTTATAAAATTAAAATTGGAGGTTCTACGTTTCCAACAAGTGGTATCAGAGTTGGATCGCTAAATTATTGCGTAAAGGTCCTTTTAAATATTTTTGGTTAAAAATGGAATTTTTCACATTTTCAAAATTTCCTGTTTTCGATGGTTCCAACTACGCGTATTGGAAAGTGCGTATGAAATCGACACTTAGGTCTCTAGATGAGAGGGTTTGGTTGTCAGTTGTTAACGGGTGGTCCCCACCTACATATTTAGTGGAAAATGAACGTGTTCCCAAACCCACCGATTGATGGAGTGAGAATGAATTTAAACTTGAAAATTTTAATTCCCGATGTTTAAATACCTTATTTAGCGCGGTCACACCGGATGAATTCCGACGCACTATGACGTGTGAAACCTCTAAATAAGCTTGAGATATTTTACAACTCACTTATGAAGGAACTAGTGTCGTAAAAGTTTCTAAACTCCAAAACCTCACCACTCAATTTGAAACCATCAAAATGAATGAAAAAGAAACATTTGATGAATTTTATGCTAGACTTTTCGATATAGTTAATTCATCTTTTAATCTGGGAGAGAAAATACTCGACAACCGAGTGGTAAAGAAAATTTTAAGGTCCCTACCCGATAGATTTATTCCTAAGGTAACCGTGTTAAATTTTTTATAGGAGCTCGTAGGTGATTTACAAACCTATGAACTAGACATGTTTTCCTCTAAAACTAAAAAGAAAATAGATAAGGGCGTTACTTTAAAAGCTCGAAAGGAGGAAAAACAAGTAGTAGAGAGAAAAAGTTATAGTTACTCGGAGGAGATGACTATGGTTGCTAAGAAATTTCAAAAATTTCTCAAGTTTAACAAATATAAAAATGATTTTAAGAAATTCGAAAACTCTAAGCATGACAAAACCGATAAGATTCCTAAAGTTCAAAAGATGATCTTAATAGGGACGAGTCTAATAGGTGTTACGGTTGTGAGGGTTATGGCCATAGGGTGAGAGAGTGCCTCACTAAACTAAGGAGAGAGGGTAAGTAACCAATTTCCTACAATGCAACCCTTAGTGATAGTGATAAGGAAGAGGGACCTGATTCCCCCACTAAGCCCAACTTTGTGGCTTTTATAGGAAGTCATGTGAGTGAAAGTGATCACTCCTTTATTGTTGAAATTTTAACACATGACACTTCCAAGGCCATAGTTTGTGAATCCCAAAGAAATGATGGTAGTGATAGAGGAGAAGAAAGAGAGAGAGAAAGTGATAAGGAGGTTAAAGTGAGTGAACTTCAATGTGTATTTCAAGAACTATATGAAGAATCTATTAAATTAAAAAGAGCAAATTTGAAGTTAGAAGCTTGTTTAAAAGAATGTGTCAAGGTCATTGATGATAGTGCGTTAATTAATGACCTTAGGACACGAGAGAGAGTTGTTCGAGAGAAGCTTGAATATGTAGAAGGCGAGAGAGATAGCCTTAGAGGGTTAATGGAATCCATGAAAAATGAGCTTCTTATGCTTGAAGAGAGAAATGGTTTGCTTGAGTCTAGGATTGTAGAGCTTGATAAGAAAGTGAGAGACTCAAGTACAGTCAAATATGATTTGGACAGTCGTTCGAAGAAATTAGATAAAATCTTAGAAACGGTCCAAATTAAAAATGCACTTGTGGTTTAGGCTTCGATTCTTATAACGATTTCCCTAATAAAGTCAAAATCAATGTTTTAGGATAATCACCAAGGAAAGCCTTTAGAGATCAATCCTTAGGTACCAAATTTCGATGTGTTTTTACTTATTCACACTATGCTCGAAAAGGTCATATTAAGAAAAATAAATTTGATCTTAAAAGATTTTCTAAAAAATCCCAACTTAAGGCAACCGAGGTGGCGAAGATTCCTATATCCCGAGATCGTCGTTCATTATTAGTTTAGGTTAGGAGATCAGACTTGGTAGCTTTACAAGATAGGATTTTTTATTCTCATTTACTTTCACGCGATACCTCCTTTGCTAAATCTAAAGGTTGAATGTGTTAATTGTTTGCATTCTTTAGATTTTATGCTCCATGCTATATTATCATGCTAATTGTATGCTTGTTTATCATTTTCTAGACATTGCTTTATCACATATCTCATGCTAGAATTATGATGTTTGTTTGTCTTTTGTATTATATTTATTTTGTTTGCATTAAATGAAAAATATAAAAAGATTTTTGTTTATCATTTGTGTTTTATCGTTTTAGTAATTTAGGCTTAATGAAAAATACAAATGATTTTTGTTTGTCTTTTGAGTAAATATTTTTGTTTGGTTAGTTAAAAATTTCAAAAAACTCAAAAAGATTTTTATTGTGTGTATTTTGATTTTACACATCTTTTGTGGCATATGTTTGTATTTGAATCCCTTCTTTTTCGCTTCCATGGGGTTAGAACTTTTGGTTAAGATTGTTAATCCTTAAATGTTCTTTACCATGCTTACATGGAGTGGTTGGATTTTGTGTTGCTATAATGGATTCTATTTTTATATGACTCAATTCACACATGCACGAGCTCACTTGAAATTTTAACTTCACATGTATATTTGAGCTTTGTGAGGTGTTCTCCTTCCAATCTAGTCATCTACATATTATGTGATCTAGGAGGACTAGTGCATGTTAAAATTCGTTGCACGTGAGATTCGTGTGAGATATAAAAATGTGCACGGGGAAGGGCTCCGAAAGGAAATATCATCCTTTGCGAGTAAGCCACCGTTTGCTTGGACCTAAAAGATATACGTGGTCCAAAGGCCTAAAAGAATAATGGCATTAAAAGAAAATATTTGCCAAGGCCTATGTATTTAGTTTGACATAGTCATTCAAAAATTAATATACATATTTTGAGGGAGTTTGGATGGTACATAAACGGTTTGTACAATATTCGTTTATCCTAGTTGCGCTTTCAATGTCATGTCTTTATTGGTTTGTTGAATCATCAACATGCTAGGCTTGTATGCATTGTGTTTGTTTATTCAATGAGTTCAATTTATATTGTCACATGAGGCTATATCTAAATGTGATAAAATTTTACAATCCAATGAGAATTCCGTGAACATATTTTAAGTGATTGGATTTTAATTCATTGGTACCTTGTTCACACCCCTTCACTTTTATTTTCATATGACACATTTATGCTATAAGAGTGTGGAAAACTCATGTTAATTTATTTTCTGTCATTTGTGTGTTTATATCTATATATGTGTGCTTGTATATATTTTATATCTATTGTGTGTGTATATATATATATATATATGATATTTTATTTTATTTTGAGTCTTTGCCATTTTAGCTAGTCCACCTATGCTTTAATTCATAATGGGTACCTAACTTGTTTCAAAATTTTGTTTGATATCACATGCCTAGTTTCTTATGTTTCAAATTAATATCATTTTTGGTCGTTCCATTGTTAGAATCCATTATTCTCTCTTGGATTAGTTATTGTCTATTTATTGCCCATATGCTTTCATATCTTTAACACTTTATGGATCTTCACTCTACTTGTTTTTCCATATATATATATATATATATATATATATATATATATATATATATATATATATATATCCCTTGTGTATTTTTTAGGGAGATTTATGTACTTAATTATCTTGGGGGAGAAATGAGTACTTTATTAATTCTATCACCTTTGTCTATTCCTGAACAAAAAGGGGGAGAATGATAGGGGGAGAAATGATATCTAATCCTATTATAATCATATCTTAGTTTAGGCGATTTACCTTAGGGGGAGAGCGCTATCTTCTTAGGTTGATCATAGTTGATAAATGAAGAATTAATTTTGGGGGACTATTTATTTTACATGCATTTAATATTCTTGATATTCCCTATGCGTTTGATAGTTTATTTAAGTGTGCATAAATTTTTCTAAGTGTCAACTTTCATCGGCAAAGCTATTTATCCTTGGGTCTTGAGTCAAGTTTTCTATTTTTGGGTGGGATATTTTTTTATGCTTTTGAGTCTAGTAGAGCTTGACGGCCCTTCAGGGTTTTACTTTGGTTTTTGTCTCGAAATATCTAAAGGGGGAGATTTGTAAGGACACAAGTCTCCAATTGAATCTTAATGTAGTGTTGTCTCAATTCCGAACAAAAATATTTGAGTCATAGGATAGAGTTCTTGACCATCCATCAAGCCCAAGACATGTTAAACTTGAAGACGCTGCGGCCTACATATTAAGAGCGCATCATTGCTGGATTACTTGTGCCTCGTTTCACGTCATCAACTTAGTTCCAATCTCTCATAAGGTATGGATGCATTACATATATATATAGGAGCTTGGAACATTTTTTTCATGGTTGCAATTTTATTTTAAAATGAAGTTTATTTTAAGAAGGTTAACTTTACAACTTTTAATGAAGTTTTTGGGCTTAAAATTGAATTATGAACTTTCTAGAATTTCGTTCGATATTGTCGTTCAAATGAGTTTTCGTTCGAACGAGAACGTCGTTCGAACGAAAATCTCGTTAGAACGAGATTTTCGGTGGGAAAATATTTTGGCAGTTTTTTGCAGTTTTCTCCATGTTCCCACTTCTTTTATCCCACTAACTTTTTCCAGATTTATTATTGTGCGGGAACCAACTTTGAAAAACCAACCTTTTCATCTTCTATAATTTCTAGAGAGAGTTTCGAGAACCTAATCCCTCTATGAAAAAAATCATGTTTTGAGTGTTTGTTTTTCAATAAAATTATTCTAAAACACTTTTGTTTACACCCATATTAGTTTATTCCAAGTACTACATATATATATATATATATATATTTATTTATTTTCTTGGAGTTTGTTTGGCACCGGGTTCACTTTTCTACCTAAGAAGAAAAGAGTTTGGGTTTACTTCTACATCCCATAAAGAAGAAGTTCGTTGTTTTGCTGCGGCATTCTCATATGGTGAAAGGAACCATGTGTGGTTGATGGTTGCTTGGTCTCGATTGGTGGACTCCAAGGTTCCGGTGAACTCAATAACTATTCGCTAGGCGGAGGTAGAAGTTCGAAGGAGCGCGTCAAGACTTGAAGGGAGTCGAGTCAGTTGTGTAAGTCCTCTTGTCGAGTCTTTGTAAAATTCATACCGTACTTAGTAAAATTTGTTAGGCCAAGGCTGTCTGAGATTTTTTTTCCCGATTTGGATTTTTTCTTCGTACATCGCCATGTTGTGGGATCGTGAATTTATTTTATCTTTTGCAAAAATCACCTAGAACTCATGCTTATGGTAAAAAGATAAATTTGGGTTTAATTCGCATTCTTGATTAAAATGGTGCATGTTTAATTATTTGGGTAAATTTTGTTTAAGTTAATTTAATTCAAGTTGACACTAAATTAATTGGTTAATAGTCTTGCCTAATTTATTTAAACTTGATAATTAAATTAATTTGGTTTGAGTGAATTTCAAGTGTGTGTGAGTTTACTTTAATTCACTTTTTTGTGTTTAATTTTAATTTGTTTCGATAAATTAAAATTTGTCAATTGTGTGTGTTGAACCATCTTTATTCCGCATTAAAGGAAATTTATTTTTTATAAAATTAAAATTGGGGTCCTACGTTTCCAACAGCTATGGAAGGTGGTGTTTAATGGTTGAGTGTTTTTTTGTAGTAGTGGTAAGAGTGTATTTGTGTAGGTAATTTTTTGATGGTGGTGGTGGTGGTGGAGGTATTTTTTAGTGCGGGTGGGAGGAGGTAGTGGCAGAAGTATTATTTTGGTGGGAGTGGTAGGAGAGTAATGGCGGAGTTGGTTGAGGTATTTTTGGGCGGTGGTGGCAACTGTGTATTACGGGAGGTAGTGGGAGAGAGATAATAAATTATCTTAATTAATTTATTATTATTGTAATTATTTTTTTCTAAATTTTATTATATTTTAAATGGTAATATATGTTTAAATAACTTTTTTGCCTACGTGGCACCTATTTAGCAAATAATTGACATAGGTGATGACACATGGGTTGTACACATGGATTTATACTAATTTTCATTAAGTTTTTTACGGAAAGAAAACGGTTGCTCAATATTGCAACCATGTTGTAAATTCACAGTTAAAATTAGAATTTTTCAAACATCAGGTCTAAAATTAAAATGACTCAAACTTTTGGGTTAATTTTGTATTTTTTCAAAATAAAAATACTAACCCTACAATCTTTTCAAATATTAGAATATAGATGTCGTCAAACATCCGATCATTTAAAGTCGAACCGCTCCTTCTCTTTCATCAAAGTGCAAAATTAAATTTGCAGTACCAATTTTTCAGTCATTTTTAATGTTTTGTATCCTTCATTTTTCTTGTTGATAAAAAAATATAATTATACTCCATACTCGATTTTTAGTATTACGCTGTAAAATAAGTTTATTGTATCGACATTGCAAATTTAATTTTGCATTGAAAAAAGTGCAAATATAACTTTGTAATCTTGAGGTGGAGCAACGATAATGTGGCGATATAGAGTATTTCAATGGTATTATATCAAAAATATCAAAAATCAAGTAGAAGATGAAAAAAATTGACGATGCAAAATTAATTTTTTATTCTGATGGAGTAGTGATGGCTGGAATTTTATTGACGGGATGTTTTGTAACATCTTTAGTCCAATGTTTGAAAACAAACCAAATTTAATATAATTTTGTTATAAATAAAACACCTCATTCTAAGCAAAAGAAAAATAGGGACTAGATTTATAAAAGAAAAATAGAGGGTGGAATTGTTTTTTTTTTTAAATAAAAAAATTTAATTAAGGACAAATAAAATAGGGACTATTTCAAATATAAAAAAGTTGATTGTTCGTTCATGGAGTAAAAATGAATGGTAAAACAATTGTGTTTTAAGATGGTTAAAGGGCATTTTAAATTCTTTCGTTGCGTAAATTATTGCAAATATTGACATCGTGTAATTATTGAATTTAGATCGACAACTTAAAATTTTATGTGAACAACTTAATTTAATAATAGTGTTGTGATTTATTTTTATATTTTGAGTTAGCATCATTAGACTAAGCTTTGGCTTATATAGAGGTCCAGAGTAATTTTAGTGTGTTGGTTTCGGCGCTAGGCGTCGATATCCATCTGGACTATGTCTTGGGAGCATCTAAATAGTGTTTTGGGCTCATTTAGATGTCCTAAATTAGATCCAAATGAGACTTCGTGGAAAGTGTTTAAATAGATACATAGCCCTCTTTAATCACAAATCTGAAATATAATACAAAACCTTAACATCAAAGGAGATTTGAGACAACAACAAAAAGAGATTTTGGGAGAACAAGAGGATCACTGAGAGGATTCACTCAAAAGACTTCATATTCCATATTCCATATGGAAAAAAATTATTTACTTTGTATTACTTGTAACTTATTTATGATTGATTTATTCGTTAAATCAAATTGGTATTAATCATATGTTAGGTTGATATCTCATGTTTATATATAGAAAACCCTAGTTTTAATGCTAAAATTTGATTAGAAGTGATTAGATCTGTTGTAAGACCATTTTAATATGATGAATCTGTTTAGAATTTAAATTTAATAATTTAAATTAGTTTTAATGATTAAACACTTAATTAAGATGAACCTTAATTAAACATCGATTGTACTTTGATGTATATAATTTAGTTAATAGTAATCGGTGAGTGCATTATTTTGCATGAATTATCCCCAAATCTAGACCTTGTTAGGCCCATTGTATCTTAAATAATGAGCTTTTAGAGTCGTTTTCGTAAAATAAAAGAAAAATACAAGTTTAAATAACATTCGAGTTAAAAATACAATTTTAGAAACTCGAAGGAGTGAAATCACAATTTTCCAAACTTTGTGGGCCAGAAAATAATTTTTAAAATTTATCTAGGTGAAAAAAAGATCTCTCTGAAATTTGGTTGAATTCCGAATTAAAACGAGCAATTTATGAATTTCGGGGCCAAAATGCAAATAGGGGTAATTCCGTAATTTTTTAAATATTTATGAACCTAAATTTAAATTAACTATTTTTATTTCACATTTTTACAGGTACCCTGAAAATTTGGACAACAACGGAGTCGATATGCAAAAATTATCAGGATACGTCGCGACACGACATGACACGGTTGATACACTTGTACTAAATATTTTTTATAAAATCACCCGAGTGTCTGTTGAGGCCGTGTCATATCATTTCGGAAAGGTCTTGACAAGACTTACAACTTTGAAGTTCGAACGAAAATGTGATTTGAAGTTTTGGAGGTCAAAAATACGATTAAATATGTCGTTGTGAATAGTGACGTGAATAGTGCCAAAATTGGAGATAGTTATTTAAAAAAAAAAGAATTCTCAATTATTTTCAACTCTTCCAAAGACTCCATGAGACAATTATCAGCTCAAATACAACTAATCAAAGAGAGTTTCAGTCCAATTCTCCTCGTAAAAATAAACGGAGGGTTATATCATAATCACATGATTCGTCAAAATTGGGTGTCGCTTTCGAATTGAAATCATGATCTAGCGCTTTGTGAGCGAAACTGGTATAAAGACACGAACCCAAATCTTTCGGTTCGCGCTCCAAGATTTTCATGTGCGCACACTCGCATTTTCGTCGCTAAATCGGTGGATTTTTGGTGTTAAGGTTTTCGTTTGGTCTCCGAGAAGAATGTGGGTTGTTTTCCTTGTAGGGCGTCATTCATGGGATTAAGGTTCATAAGAATTGTTTAAAAGTCGATATTGGTTTGAGGTTTTTGACAGTGTAGGTTATGGTTTTGTCGTGATTAGGTTGAATTTTTTGGCTCAATTCCGGTTTGGACGATTCGCTGTTGTCTGGATTTCCTGGATAATTGGATGGTGTTTAAGGTTGACAAGGGAAGTTTGGACATGAGTGATTTTAGGGGTTATATTTGTTCTGGTGATGGGTAAATACGTGAGAAATAATTTCTATGGAAGTTTGGACATGGGTAAGTTTTTTGGATCACTTTGAGAAGAAGATTGTATCATTATTTTTCAAAATATCTATTGATAATATTGGCAATTTTGTTAGGTGATGGAAAATATATGTACATATGACTTAAAATTAATATATAATTAACAGGCTTTTTTTTTACTTTAAGACGTTACTAATTTTTATTTTAGACTTTAATACACTTTTATTAGTTTATTATAATTTATTATTTTTTTCGTCGCTAAATGTGAAAATGTCGCCAGTAAAACTGATTTTCGATGACATTTAGCGACGAAAAATGTACTACAGTTTAATAAACTAATACAGTTGCTTTAAAGTCTAAAATCGAGAATTAGTTATGTATTAAAGTTAAAAAAAAAAATTTAAAACTTATAAATTATTACCCTCTTTGGTGCCGCTCCCACATTTTTTATCTTCTGAAAATTAACGCATTAACGTATCCGGAACCGCAGTGCTCTCTGCGTATTTGTGACTTACGGGTATATCATTTTGTTTTTGTTTTGATTTTTATGTTCCTATTATCATGTATTTTAAGGGTAATTGTAATAAAGAAATTAAAAGGAAATGGGAGAAGAACTACACCGACAAAGCTATTGATATGTGTATTAATATTATTATTATTAGTATTGCTGTGTGGAGGCCTTTTCAACGGAAAGATGTTGGGACGACCTACTAACATCTGGTCCAACACACTGTCGGAGAGGTTAATATGTAATACTGTAAACATTTATATTGACTGCATGCTCCTCAAAAGCTTTTTTTAGCATTCAACCCCTTTCAGCATTTGGTGAACGCATTAAATAGAAACAATATAAAATGAATTTTACACAAAACTAGTGCACAGTTGGGTATATCCTCCTAAAATTATCTAGGGTTTAGAATATCCAAAATCTCAGGCTATCAACTTTTAATAATTATGGTCACATTACAGTTTAAAAGGTAATAGTAAGTACTACGAATGCAGATTTGATACGGATTTGGACTTTTTAAAGTTTTTCATGGGTCATTGTTCTCACTGTGTGTGAGAGAGATGTGGAACTACAAATGATTCTATTTCTCATTGCCTTCATCATCGGTGTATTTTCCGGAAGGTTAACAGTCAAAACAAAAATAATTCAAAGTGAATGCAGTAATCAACATGGACGGTCGGTTCATAATGCTGCCCCTCTGTTGAACCTGTCACACATGTATGTCAACAAATGTATGTCAAGTGGTCATTATTTTATTTTTTTCCGAAGTCTTTGATTATAAACACTAGTGAGAATATATGTGTACAATATAACAAAACAATAAAACACGTTTTGCGTATTAGATTAGACAATAATATCATTTATATACAAAATTATAATTAATTTATTTTCTCTTTCTAACTTAACCCTCTTCGGAGTATGTGACGACTGTCAATCAAACTTTTGACGTTGCATCTCTAACGACTCCCCGATGACGCTATGCAAACTTTGGGCAATACTCCAACAACTCCACGAGTTTTTACGTCATTTCGGTGACTCCGAAAGTGATCCCAAGAGCCTCCCATTGTACAACATGTTTTTTTTCCTCTTAATATTACATTACACTTATTACGTGGCTCCGAAGATTATCCGCCGAACAAAAAATCTCGTTATGAAATTTCATACTGCAGGGTCACTGTAAAAATTTCACATGTATTGAAGAATTTTGCATTGAGAAATTTCTCAGTCCAAAAATTAACATTAAATTTTGTTTCGTTTCAAATTTCATATCTAATTCTAAACTGATTTGATATATAGTGCAGTTTTCATTCAAAAAGTAGTAGCTTCGTCAAAATTGAATATTTAAATCAAAATTTTAATTTAAAAATTGACATATGTGAATTTCTCGTTGAGAATTTGTAGTGTAAAATTTTGGAGTGACAAATTTCACAACTATGAAATTTTCAATTTCAACACTTTAAATATTTCTCATAGATCTCGTCGAGGGCTTTCCGAATAAATAAACTTCATCCCAAACAAATTTTATTTTGAGAGATACATAATTTAAAAGTGGAGCCCTTTTTGCTTTATTTGTAGGATTTCACTATTGGATGGTAAAATCTTTGGTTCGACATATCCAGAAATTTGAGCTCATACCCATATTTGGATCACTTTTTTTAGGTTAATCTGACTTAATTAGTGAGATAAGGGAAAAATTTGTTAGAAAAAAGCGGTTTGAACTTTAAAGAAGTTTTTTAAAGGTGGAATTATAATTCTAAATGTTTCATATAAAGGGGATTTCACCTAGAAGGGCATTTTTATATTTCATTAACTTGCATCAAGTGTTACGATACACCACAATCTTGTCTCGACGTGTCCTCTATCAGTACACCAAGTCGACGATTTTTATTTTACAAAAAGGGAAAATTGTAGACCAATAATAAAACTTAGGCAGTATTTTAATTTTACTATCGGTTTTTCCAAATTATAATATTACTCCTACAATTTTTTAATTTTAAAGTTTTATTCCTTCATCTCACCTTTGTCAAGAGACGTAACATAATGGATAGCTTGGACCATAATATGGTATCAAGGTGGCAAGTGGTCTAATAATTTGATGCAATGTATAAATGTATTTACTTAAGAAAAAAATGTCAAAAAAGTGAAAGTAAATCATACTCACAACCAAATACACCCTTAATCATATCATAAAGGGGGATAAAAAAATAATAATGTGAGGTTTAACTACATCCCCCAACTTACATGGCATAACATTAAAATACTACACTGTGTAATTATTAAAGTACAGTGTATAACACTTATCGCAATACAACATAAGTTGGGGGATAAATTGGGCAATGTAGTTGGGACTCATAACATTTTTCAAGAAAAAATTGACAACTAATGACTTGGTTATTGATTAGGTTTTTGATTTAGGTCAATCGATTTAGTCTTCAATTTCAGGTAAATTGATTTGGTTTTCAATTTCGATTCTGAAACATATTGTTACCCTTGCTAGGCACCGGTGGAATTGGTGGTGGTTGTATTTGCTAAAGTAATTGTTAAATATATTCTGAAACGCCAATATATTTGATGTAAATTACTAAACTTTAATATGAACTATTTAAATTAAAGGGTAGTTTAGTCATTTCATTATCGCTGGTCAACCCAAATGTTAAGTTTCTTAAAGAGGTGTGACAGAGAGTTAAAATTACACAAATTTAAAATATTAGGGTTACATTGTAACTTTTGAATAATAAGTTCCAAGATAAAGATTGATCCTAAGTTTCACTGTTAATTTCACATAATTCTTTATGAGAATTAAGAACCAAATACAATTTGTAAAAAGTATGGTTTATTTAATGCATGGGTTTGTAATTTTTGTGGTGCATTAAATAATTCGAAGTTTCCATTCATAACGCAATTTTATACTTTTAAAAAAGTCAAAATTTGAAAATTCAAACCCTTTTATATCCGCAAGTTACAACTTGATAGTTGTGTGTGTCACCACATCTTGTAGTCAAGGGTGACATTTATTTACATTGTTTGTTATCACAACATAAAATTAATGGGTTTATATTTAATCTTAGTGTTTTTTAGTTGTTCATGGTTTGACCTAGAGAGAATTATATAAATGAATGTGATGATTCCAGTTATATACTATGTAAAGTCTTAAAATATAATAAAGACACAACAAAATACTAACCATACACGTTATAATTATAAATATGTGTGATTTGAGTGGCTGGTGTCATTTTCTCACAATAAGACACCGTATAAACCCACCAAACAAAACCCTTTGCCAAGCCTACATGTTGATGTGCGTGATGCACACACAGGGGCACCCCCAGTAAGTCTCGAGGAGTCGCAGGTGTCCCCACAATTTTTTTTGAATTTTTATTCTGTATATATATAATATATTTCGAAATTATAAGGGCCTTAGTGTCATTTTTTGTAGTAAAAGCATATGTATTGTTATAAGGGCCTTAGTTTTATTTAGGACTCAATACTAATTGGGTGCACTTATTTTTGGATAAAACTTGACTATATTACTATTTATGATTTCAAATTCTTTGGGTATTGTTGAATTTGATTGGGTATTGTTAATATTGACTGTAAAATAAAATCTCGATAAACGAATGTTCAATAAAATAATAATTTTATTTAATGTATAAGATGATAATTTTTCTAACTTTCCTTAGGGCCCATCGAATGTATAAATTAATAGCTGTTGAAGAGCTGATACTCTTCTTGATACCATTCGTGCAAATCTTTTTTAGTACAAGAACAATGCTCATTTTTATACTCCCATAAGGCCCTTCTCATCTCATTATTTAAACCACTTTATCTTCCAGTTCTAGGAAATATGTATGTAGTGTACGTGTATATTTAAAATCCCTTTTTTTTAATGTTCACTAAAAAATTTGATTAGTACATGAATCTATAGCTATGATATTTCATAAGATACATGCACATCTGTATTTATTTAGAAAACATAAACTATTTATATATTAATAAATTATTCATTTATTAATAAATAAATAATCCCGTTAAGATAATAATTTTCCAGTCCCGGGAGTAATCATTTATTTAGGGATTAAAATTTAGTGGAGTATTATCATTTAAGGTTTAAAGTTGATTGAGTACTGTTAATATATATTGACTATTATTATTAATATTTATTACTAAAAAATTCTTTTTATTTGAAAATGTTTGTCTTTATCCATTATCATAGTACAATTTAAATTAAATCAAATACAGCCTATATAATTTCATTGAAATCAGATGATAATATATGTTTATGTTTGAATTAGTTTTTAGTGATAATTATGTGAGTAATTAAGTTTACATTTAATAAATATCAAGGTTCTAAAAAACGCGGGGCGTGATCGAGGCGTGGAGGCCAAGCCTTAAGCCTTAGAAGCCTAGGCGGGCCTTGGCGTAAAAAGGCGTGAAAAGGCGTTTAGGTCTTTTTAATATATTTTAATATTTTTTAACCATAACAAGCCTATTAAAATACTAAAATTGTACATATCATAAAAATATGTCTGAATATTTGCAAATAAAAATACTATTTGATTATTTTGGATGAGATAATGGTTCGGTTTGTAAAAAAATCTTTAAAAGGGGATATCGTTTCACTAAAGCATTGTTGTTTTTTGAGAAAAAGTACGCCTTAAGGGTTTTACCAAGCATAAGGCGTCAAAATCTTAAGGCGGGGCGTTTCTCCCAAGCCTCAAGCCTAGGCGGGTTTTTTAGAACAGTGATAAATATTAATAAAATGAACAAAAATAACCAAAAAAATTGGCTGAGGCGATCTCACCCCCGAAGCCCCCACACATATGTATTGTTATAAGGGCCTTAGTTTTATTTAGGACAATACTAATTGGGTGCACTCATTTAAGGATAGAACTTGATTGTGTATTATTATTTAGGACTTGAAATTCTTTGGGTATTGCTGAATTTGATTGGTTATTATTAATATTAATTTATAGTAAAAATTCGATAAAGTGATAATCTCACTTAGGTAATAAAAAACTCCAATCCCGACTTGAGCCTTTGTATTAAACTAATAATTTTGATTAATGTATAAGATGATAATTTTTCTCACTTTCCATGGAGCCCATTAAATATATAAATTAATAGCCGATGGAGAGTTGATATTTTTCTTGAACCCATTTTAAGTAGGAGAAGAATGCTCATTTTTATACTTGCATAACGCTCTCCTCGTATCATTAGTTAATGTAGAGTTTTCACTCCTTTCAAATGAGGCGTCCTGAAGGAACAAGCTGACATGATTTTGGGTCTCATAGATTGTTATGTAGAGATCATGTTCAATGTATATACATGTACATTAAGTTCTAAATCACTTTATCTTCTAGTTATGGGATTATGTATGTATTGTACGTGTATCTTAAAATCCCTATATTTGTAATGTTTATTAGAAAGTTTGAGTAGTAAATGAATCTATGGCTATGACTTTTAATAAGATACACGCACATCGCTATTTACTTTATAAATATTAAATTCTTTATAAATTAATAAAATTTTAATATATTGATAAATTAAAACTATTCATTTAACAAACCCAATTCAGCCCAAGACTGTCCGAGTGACAACCTACCACTGGACGAAGACGCTTGGCTTGAATAAATATTAATGAAATAAACAAAAATAACAATAAAAATTGGCTTCGGCAATCTCAGCCCCGAAGCACCCACATTCATTACATAGTTCGCACCCACTGGCTGAACATCTTGCGTAGTTATGCGCCACTTTTCTTGGACCGGAAAATAAAATAAATAGTTAGGCTCGATTCTAGAATATATTGGTTACTATTAACAATTGAATTATTTAACCTCGATCATTATAAACGTTATGTATGCATGCATGTCTCCCTCCATCAACTGACTGAAAAAGCCAAAAGAAAACAATGGCCAACAATTGTATCCAAGTGAAAAAGCTAATGAAGACAAGAATAACACTAAAACTAAAACAATCCTACATTATTCTTCAGCGCAAAACTCCTATTACTAAAACTGGTTAAAGAAAAGATAGGTACTGGTCTTAGTGAAGCTTCCATCTAGCTTTTTCTGTTTTTAAGTAAAGAACAATTCTCTCTCATGTCCTAAGTAAGTAAGATTGATTCTCCATTATTCTTTTTAGTTCTAAAAATATTAAGAAGCAAAAGAACGCCGTTGCCGGGGATCGAACCCGGGTCACCCGCGTGACAGGCGGGAATACTTACCACTATACTACAACGACTTGTTGTACAGGATCGATTTATCCTCATTTACCTATTGGTCTGTGTTTATCGCAAGGTAAAACAAGTTTTGAAAGTTATTTTGGCCATGTCAATAAAGAAAATAGCAACTGCTTAATTTTATTTGTATATTTTTTTGGGTAAGGAATACACGTCAGAGTTCCAATTCAGTTTGTAATATCAGAGTTATCTCCCACATGATTTTTTTTTTGTTTCAAAATAACACTTGGCTGCTAATTTTAATGGGGGAAAGTTGAAACGATACTTGATTATTTATTTATTAGATTATATACTTTTAGGACGTAAAATAATGTTGATTGTGATTATAGGACATTTAATTTTATTTTTCTACATATAACCTATTTTTTTATAATACCAATATTACGCTTAAATAAAAGTGGTCCGTATCATGATTTTAGGACAATTAACTTTTTATTTAATAAAATTGGCCCCTACTTCTTTTCTCCTTAATACAATATTTTATCTGCATTTAAACTCCAATTGTGGTTTTAGTACATTCTAATTTTTTTTTTATAAAAATGTCGGCAATACAAATTTGTTTAACTTTAAACTCATATTATGGCTTTAGGACATTCACCTTTTCTTTTATATAAATGGTCCCTACTTTTTTATTCTTAATTAAAAAGGCCATTCTTTTTAAAATACCATTTTTTATAAGTTGTTTTTTTTTTTACAAATCTAGTTCCTATTTTTTGTTTGCTTGAAATGAGATGTTTTATTAAAAAAGTGAAAAAAAACACAAAATTAACTCTGAAGTTTCAAATCCTTTTAACCAAATGTTTCAAAAGTTGCGATGTAACCACGAATTATAAAAAGTATTGCAATTAAATCCATCGTTACCCTATAGTTAAAAATCTTAACGGAATTGCTGCCCTATCTCGCCCACCTTGTCAACTCAAGTCCCTCCCTATGTCGTGATCGTCCTTTGGCTCTAGCCAAAGGTTCCGGAACCTATCCCCCTCCCTATGCCCTTCGCCCTCTGCTTAAAGCAGGCCCCTTGTTTATTCACTATTTTATCTCATCTCGGGTGGGTGTTAGGTATTTTGGGGATTTTTTTTTTTTTTTTTTTTGTGTGTGTGTGTGTGGGGGGGGGGGGGGGGGGGGGGTTATGCAGCGTGTTAGGTGCAGGTAGTGGAGATTTGTTTTGGTGGCAGTGACAACATGATATTGGTGGAAGTAGCTTTTTGTTGTTGGTGATGGTGGAGGTGATGATGGTATGTTTTTTGGGTGGTGGTGGTAGTATTGTAGTGGTGGAGGTACTATTTTGGTGGCGATGATAGTGACATAAGTGTAATGGTGGCTGTATTTTCTTGGTGGCGATGGAAGGTGTTTTAATGGTGGAGTTTTTTTTTTTTTTTTTGTAGTGGTGGTAAGAGTATTGGTGTAGGTACTTTTTAGGTGGTGGTGGTGGTAGATGTATTTTTTGGTTCCAGTGGCAGGAGGTAGTGGCAGAAGTATTGTTTTGGTGGCAATTAGGCTTGTAAATTGAGTCAGGCAAGCCCGAAGCCCGTCCGTTTGGTCCGATATTTTCGGCCGAGCTTTATTTGAGTTTGAACCGAGCCGAACCTGAGTCAAAATTTCAAGCCCGAATGAATTTCAAGCCGAGCTTGAGCCGAACTTTGGCAAACCCAAATTGAATCCGAAACCCGAACTTTCAATAAATAAATAAATAAATAAATAAATTATTGTATATAATATAACATATTTATGTTAACTAAGTTTATATGTATGAAATTTAATTAGTCTTTGTAGGTTTTTATTCTTACTTCCCTTGTTTTAGTTTAATACATTTCGTAATTATATACTTTATTTTATGAAATATCAAATAGATTTTGGTGTGTACATTTTTTTCCATGATGGAAACACAAGAAAAAAAACATTAATTCCAACTTTTTTAAGAAAAAAATTGAAATCGGGCCCAAAGCCCAAAATATTGATGAGCCGAGTTCGGGCTTAGGTGAAAAAATTTAATTCGGACCGAGCTTGGGCTTGAGTCAGGGTAAGGTAATTCGGGCTGAGCCTGAGCAACCTCAAACTGGCTCACCCAACCCGATTTACAGCCCTAATGGCAATGGTAGGAGAGTAGTGGCGGAGTTGGTTGAGGTATTTTTGGGCGATGGTGGCAATTGTGTATTACGGGAGGTGGTGAAACAGAGATGTAACACCCCGTAATTTTGAGGAGTGAGAATTTAATTATTTTTTTGGGAGAAATAAAATTCATTTAAATTGGAGAATTTTAAATTTATAATTTGGAGAGTTTATTTGAATTGTATGAATTATTTAAATATGACGAATTTAGATTTAATTATTCGGATTATTGTTGTGTCGCATTTTTTAGTCGAAAATTAGAGGATGTTATAAAGTATTTTGGATGACATTCTGAGTATACAGTTGACTCCGGATAGGTCGAGATATTCGAAAAAGAGTACCCGGTGGGAGTAATTGGGTCTCACGACATTTTTAGGCATAATCGGACTCACACGAATGTGTTCGGGTCATTTGGACTTGGCCCAGAAGCCTAAACACGGGATTAAAAATAATAAACCTAATTGAAAAGTGTATTGAATGACAGTTAACATAACTCTAAACCTAGAAATCGAGAACAAGGCAGAGGGAGCAATTAGGGATCTCTTAGGGAGCCAAGTAAGAACAAAGTGGTGTGTTCTTCATCAAATTTCATATACATCAAAGGAAATATGAGACTACAAACCCGAAGGCAAGTGGTTAATTTGTTGTAATTGTAATTTTGTGATAACCAATTCATATTATGGTGATGCGTAAAACTAAATTTGTTTTTGGGTGTGGGAATTACATGAAAATGGTTTTTTATTTCGTTGGGTAAATTGTGATGAATTTATTACTCAATTGATCTCGTCTATGATATGTAATAAGTGAAATTGGTTTGTAGTGTAAAATCAGTAGTTATTGAAGTCTCATTGGGAACTGTTGTTATGAATTGAAAATCGAAAGTGTAAAACCCAGATGGAAACCCAAATCGAGAAACTTGATTTTTGTCAAAATTAAATAAGGATTAAATGTTCTAGGATGATTAGAACTTACTCCAATGTAGATATATTGTTGGTTGTGATTGAGTAATGTTGGGAGATACAATGAAAAGCTTGGTGGTATGTCAATGGAGAAAACAGATATTCAGAGGAGACAAATGACTTGATCGATCGATCGATCGATGGTCAGGGTGGATCGATTGACGGTTCCAGATTTCTCGGAGTTCTCCCTTTCTTTTATGTAAGTAAATTCCTTGGAAATGACTTTTGGGATTTATTATTTGGTGAAATACAAATATGGGACATAATTTTCTAATAATTATGAAGGGATATAATTAGGATTAGGAGGATATTATATGTGTGACACATTATTGACGAATTAAGGGAAATAAATTCTAAAAATGTTAAACAACAGGCCAAGTTATAATGTCCGAGTATTGTAGTTGAGTAACACTACTTGATTAAATTAATTAATGTAAAATTAATTAAATTAAGAGTCGAAAAATTTGACTCGGATATTAAGGGCTAGTGCGATGGGTGTTAGACACAAAGTAGCCGATTTAATTTATTATAGAGATGTATAATAAATTATTGAATATTGAATTTAATGAGAGGTGTTAACCTTAATAGCGAGACTTGATGTAAGAAACCACCCTAAAGGGTAAAGGTGCAGACCAAATGAGTAAGTCGGGGTAATGTAGTTGGGAGACACTACTTAGATGATAATTTAATTCATGTGAGATTAATTAAATTACAAGACGGGATATAGACTTGGGTATTTTGGGTTGGCTCTACGGGATTTGAGCATGGATTAGCCGATTTTAAATTATATATATATATATATATATATATAATGCTCTTGTGCGGACTAGTCCGCATTTTAATAATACGGACTGAACATGTGTCACTTAATGGTGCGTCTAGAAATTATCGACTAAATTATAGGCACACTCTCTTTCTTTTCTGGGGTCACCGCCAGGTGACACAGAACCGGTCCACACTATTAAAATGCAGACAAGTCCGCACAAGAGCAGGACAAATATATTTATATATTTGTGTACTTTGTAGTGATACATAGGTGGTGTGAATGCCTAAAGTATACTAATTATATTGCGGTCGATAGCTATCCGGACCAATATAGGTATTTTATAATCTTTACATTTGGGTCGACGGCTATCTGGACCAATGTAAATTTGTAGGTGGAGTGAATGCCTAATATATCAAATACTTAGGCGGGGTGAATGCCTAAAGTATACTAATTATATTGGGATCGATGGCTGTCCGGACCAAGATATGTATTTTTATAACCTTTACATTGGAGTCAATGGCTATTCAGACCAATATAAATTTGTATGGGGAGTGAATGCCTACTATATCAAATACCTAGGAAGGGTGAATGCCTTAAGCATACTAATTATATTGAGGTCGAAGGCTATCCGGACCAATATATATATATATATATATATATATATATATCATTTAGGCTGTCCGGACCAATGTAAATAATAGGATGAATTCGGGTCGATGGAACAGTCCGAACCAATAAGGCCTTAATGTGTGATATTAGGACTTTATAGTGAAGTATACACTTATAGTATATATTGAGTGTGAAGTATATACCGTATGAATAATCTACTTACGTGGGATAATAGATAGTTAGATGGCGTGCATACATTTAAAAAGTAAATTAAGTAGAAAAGCTTAGTTATAAATATTTAATTGTGAGATGTGAACATCTAAGGAATAAATTAAGTAGTGAGACTTAATGATAAATACGGATAGACAACACGTGTGAGTTGTTACATGGGAAGTAATTAACATATGAGAGATGTTAATAAACTGATATACTGTATGGGCGGTACGGAAAACTTAGGAGTTTAAATAAGTTTAGTTTATTACTATAGTCTAGTTAGTGATGAGTGCATTATTTTGTATATTTTATACCCAAATTTATACTTTGTTAGTCCCATTTTAGTGTATTTAATAAGTTTTTAGGACTATTTTGTTAAAAAGAGGAAAAAATGCGAGAATGATTGAATTCATATTGAAAATGGCAATTTTAAGTAAAAAATGGGCACTTCGATAATTTTATAATATTCTTGTGCTAATTTGTGAAAAAAGTTGCCTAGTGAAATTTTTGCAGATAATGATGGAAATTGGTGCAAATTGAAGATCAATTCAAAAAAGGCGCGAAAAAGCTGATTTTTACGGTCGTTCGAAAAAATGTTGTTTTTACACTCGTGAAATCGTAAAAAAGTCGGAAATTTTTATTCTCCGATTTGGACGAAACTCAGCATGCGTGTTCAACAAGAAAATATAAGAGTTTTCGAGTGGGGGAAAATTCCGTCCCTTATCACGATCCAAAGATTAAAGAGGTGGAGAGATAGCTACCAACACTATTCGGCCAATCAGAAAGAGTCCCACCACAACTCAAATACCTCACCACTTGTCCTATAAAAAGGACCCTTGGGATCATAATTTCGGAGAGAATTAGAGAGGACTTTCGTGGAGGATTTCGGGGAGAAACTTTGAATGATTGTAATCAATTTGAGGGCCACGTTTTTATCATTTTTAGAGGATTCAAGATTGTTGTGAGAGAACTATTTGTAAGTTTGGTTTATTAATGAAGATCTCTACTCATTCTTGCAATTTCTCTTTCATTATGGTAGCTTGATTCTTATATTAGGAGTAGGGTGAAGTTTATCATAGTTAACTAATATTGTCACGTTAATTTTATCGTTGTTAATTCCCTACTTGTTTTAATTGTTATTAAAGATTCGATATTCATTTTAAAGCGACACGAGAGTGTGTTTTAGAACCTTCAAGATTGTTTTGTCAAATCAAGTTTTGAGATTTAAAAATAGTAATTTTTGATGGATTATGCTTGCACTTTGATTGTTTTGATAATGCATGATTAAATACATTTGCGAATTTTAAAACTTAGATTTTCTAAGGGAATAGGGATTTTAGCCGTCTATTAGAGACGTTAAAAATATTAAAAGACTAAAATGCTAACTCCCTCACCCTACCAGATGATAAAATTATTGAAAACTCGTTGGTATCTTTTTTTGAAAATTTTAAAAGACTAAAATGCCCCTCTGGGGTGCCAGTTTGGCCTAAAAATATTCTGGGACCCAAACTAAACTCTCGAGTACACTTTTCTAACTATTTTGACCCTTCCGGACACACTGGCCCACTCGAAATGACCATTTGAATTTTTAAAATGCGCTTATATTTTATTTTCCAAAATTAAGTCCCGACACGACTGACACGCACGTCCTGAAAAAATTTAATGTAACTGCCATATTTCTCACTCATAGCAGTCATAATACTTTTTTATCAATTTATTACTCATTCAGTAAGTAATATTCACTATATATAAATATTAACCCTTGTCTCTCTAATTAATATTTTTTAATCAGAATTAATTTTCCAATTTGATTTAAATAATCCTAATTAATTCCAATATAAAAATCATTAAAATTATGAGGTGTTACAGAGAAAATATAAAAATATATAAAGATATACATAATATGAGCGATGCGTCGGATCGTTACTCACTATGAAATAGTGAATACGTATGTTAACGGGACTGCTAAAAAGTGAATGAATGAATAAAAATGGTTAAATTATGAGCGGTGTGCCGAATCGTGACTCACTATGAGAGACTAAATTCTCATGTCAACAGAATAGCGAAAAAGTAATAAAATAAAAAATAATGGATAGACTATAAGTAACGCACCGGATCGTGACTCACTATGAAAAATGAGTAGACGTGTTAACGGGGTTGCTAAAATATAAGTATAAATAAATAGACAGATATATAAGTAGAATATAATGTAAGAAGTAAAAATGAGGACTCGAATCCCTGGGCAATCCTAATATACCTACATAGCCAAAATTGACATAAAAGTCTACGTAATTCAAATGAGAAGCATGGTGGGATCCAACCCATAATTCGAAATTAGAGTTCTCCTTTATAGTTTATGGAAAAGTGTGTAAAAGTGGTGAAAGTGTAAGAAAAATGATAAACACCTCTAATTAGGGTTTATAGGATAAGCCCTCTTTCTGAATTTTTGAATTTATGAAAATAAGTTTGAGAGTATATAAATAATAAAAGGTGTAATCAGTACTGAGAAAACAATAATTAACTAAAAAATATACCAAAAGTAATTAAATGTGTTAAATGACACTAAATTTACAAAGTAGGATGAAGAGGGTTTACACCTTCTAAATGATCTAGATCTTAATTTTTGAAAGTTGTATTATCTGATTTTTGGATGGTGGCGTAGTAGTGGAAAATGGTGAGGTGAGGGAATGAAGTAAGGGAATGTAAAAGAATGTTTTTGAAAGTGATCTAATAGGGTTGTCGCACATATTACAAGGTTAAAGCCCCCTTAATGGTGAGGCCATGGTTTCCTTAAATAGTGAACCCTAAGAGGTCAAAATTACCAGGATGCCCCTAGCGAGGGTGCTGGTCAACATGACTCTTGGCCCGCTAATCACCAGGGCTGCCAGACTTGGCAGCCAAGTAAAGTCTGAAAATGAATTTTTTGGTAAATGACCATGAAATGAAAACCCTAAGTCCAATTCACACGTAGACGAGACCGTTAAAAAGAGGATTCACAGATCTATGAAATCATATTGGGATACTATCGGTCCGATAGTTGACCAAAGTTAAATGGTTCTTAAAAAGCATCTTGTCATTCTTTGATTAGGATTTGAAGGAGGACCGAGGGTTCGGAGTTTGAAGGGACTTTGTTTGGACCCTGTGGGGTTACTAGAATAGGATGTCTACATAAAGCTTACGTGGATACTATGTCTGATAGTAGTTAGCCCTTATTGAAGGACTTAATCTATTTGGATATTAGACGGGATCAAATAAATTATAAAAATAGCATGTGCAGTCATGTGACTCAAGGATTAAGATATGGATCAAGACTTGAATATTTAAAGGATTAAGGTTGAAAGTTCTTAACCATTTTTTTAACATTACCGCTGAGAACAAAATAATCATGACAAGGGATAGTTGTCACGGTCCATAACCGTGACAAGTTTTTTATCACCCAAAAACTCGTTATAGTCATGGACCATGACAATTATCTTTTGTCACGATCTATGACAGTGATAAAACAATAGTGCTGGTATAGTGCAATGAAGAACGTATTGCGATATTTTGCAATGAACAGTTGCGATTATTGGGATAAATAAAGATTGAAATCGGAACTAGGTTAAGCACTTCATAGTGCTTCCAAGGGATGGAGAGAGAGAGAGAGAGAGAGAGGAGATGAATCAGGATTTTTAGGTGTCGTTTCAAGCAACATTTTCATATTTTGTTAGTTGTTGTGTGGGGGTGGTTCACAAAATCTCTGTGTTAAATTTCACGTGGAACTAAGGATTGGGTGAGAAAAGGACTTGTGTTTTTAAGTGACACCGAAACTTCGATGACAATTTGAAATTCTAGTAGTTTGATTGCATTGTAGGGGTGGTGGAGTCAAAATTGAAATTTTGTTAGAAGTGGTAGTCGGATGAGGCAAGCGAAGGAGAGAACAAAGGACATGTGATATATATACACACACGTAGACAAAATCATACGTTCATGAAATTTATAAGAATTTGTGGATTGTTTTAATCTAGTTTAGACATTTAGCACAAAAAGATATATTTTTCAATTCATGAGTAAGGATAGTTCTGCCTATATATTAATAAAATCTAAAAGATGAGTTTTCTAACAAACAATTTTGTACATTGAATTTATTCACTCAAACGTAGTATAGAAGTGGAAGTAGACACTCCCCAAATGATTTAGCCTCTTTAATTTCGCACTTTCAGTGGTGATCAATACTTTTGTAAGGAGGCGAAAATACATTTTTGTCACGGTGAACCGTGGCAAAAAATATATTTTCAAAAGGTTGTGTTCATTTTGTTATGGTCATGTCCATTAAAAAGATTGTCACTACCGTAAGCGAACACAAATTTAATGAGACCATGACAATGTTTGTGAAGTTAATGAGACCATGACAATGTTTGTGAAGTTGAAATATCAATACAAATTTTATCACAACCTAAAATAGTCCATTATCGCCGCACATAAATACTCCCCTTCCCACTTTAACATTTTTTAATCTAAATTTAATCCTAGGAAACAAGATAATTGAGAGTTTTACTTTACTTTTTCCCTACGCTTTTTGTGATTATAAGAATATCATAGTAAATATTCATATAACCTTTCAAATTAGGTAGAAAATATATTGAGAGGCCTCGAATCTTCTCGTTGCACTTTCGCGTGGTCGTCTACTATCAATTTTGCTAAGCATTTTGACAAATAAAAAAAGAAAAGAAAAAAAGGCCCTCATGTCTCAAAAGAGTTTGGCAAATTTTGGACAAGGCATAGAGAAGATGTCAATCTTGCGGTGACCCAAAATCGTGGTGGTACAAGACTACTGAAGTTTAATAATAAATATTTTAATTTTCTTTGGTTTATTATTCTCCATGCCTTGTTATTTTTGGTACCTTTAGCAAGTTCATTTTCATTGTAAATCAATTTCATTGGGCTTATATTTTTTTTTTCACGCCTTGTTACTTTTTGTGCCTTTAGTAGGGCCAATATCCAAAATTTTAATATTGGCGGTTTGATAAATTTAGCTTCCTGCTTTATTTTATTTTTTTTGGTTTGTTCCATTGCTTTAATTGTCTTTACTCTTCACGATCCCTTTCCCTCTCAAGAAAAGAATCAAATGCAATACAATATATTTAAATTTCCCTTTTAATGCTTCAATTATCGTAGGATGCTACATATGCCTTTTTCCTTCATCAATGCAACTTTTTGCTTCAATCATCCCCTCTCACTTTTGAGCATCAGTCAAAGTTTTGAAGTGGGTTTTAAAGTGATCCCATTTCTCCATTGCCAAAGGTGTTTGCCCTACTCGAATTCCACTATCAAGACATATCTAATACTTCTCCTTTTTATTGTGTCCTGTTTGTTTGTTTGTCTTCACATTTACACCCAATTACATTCTCAACTTATCAATCAAACAATAAGTTATTTGGAAAGAAACCCATTTCGCATCCACAAATATATAAAATAAGCTGACTTTTTAAGAGAGATAAAAAAAATACGTAATTGTAACATTTTTTGAGGGGGTAATGTCAAAACTATCATCTTACATGTTTATCAAAAAAATTCACCTCCAACGAGATTTTCCAAATTGATCAACAAATTGAATTGGTTTGAATTTTTTTAGTAATTCTATATCAAATGCTTCTAGCAAGGAACACATGTAGAAGTGTAAAATTATAATATTTTTCAAACTGATCCTAATTTATATGGATAGATTGGGGATTAGGGGAATTTTTAAGGAAGGGAGATTTTTTCTTTTAATTGTGCTAGAATTAGATTTTTTTGACATTTTTTTCTTAAATGAACACGGCTCATTAAACACAATACAAAATGACTATCACAAATAATAATCTTTACTCGTAATTAAACACAGCACACAAAAAAAGACGAATAAAATGAGATCAATTTTAATATCATTCCATACTTGTAATGATAATTTCGTATCACATATCATTAAAATCTCTATAAATATTAGATAGGCAAAAAGTGCATGAAACATAAAGGAAACGTGATTCTATGCCATTAAACACGACTATTATATATATATATTCCGGAATATGGGACAATAACTGCAGGTTTGCAGTTGAAGAATAGCAAGTTGCCCACGTTATGAGCCTTTAAAAGTGAAGATAGCTTTAAGGTTTTCACCAAAATCATGCTGTCTACACATTTTCCAGAGTAGGTTTATTTCAGTGTCGGCAATAAAAAGCCAAAGGATATAACAATATGCTGTAGTGACATAATATATCCCACCAACCATTGTAAATCAGTGCCATAAAACAATGCTAAAAATATGACAAAATACATAAAACCGGGGCCAGATTGCTTGTTGACCGCAGCCTAATTTCACGTCACCCCAATTAGCGCTGGACAATTTAACACTCAGCCGTTTCTCTATTTGAGTAATAACAAAAACAATCACAAACGCATAGAAATTATGAAACATGATTTTGTTTTATATTTTGTTTGATTGACTTATGTTATCCAAAAACAACAAGGTTAACCTCTCTGTGGGGGCAGGGAGGCCATTTTCCGTCCAAAAGGTCATTAATGAAAGTCCTTTGTTAAATACAAACACCCCCCTAAACGGAACACGAGGACCCAAAGATCAAAATAAATATCCCGTGATTGACTGTATCCAACCTAACCAAGATACAAATCCAGTGTGACCAAAGAAATCGAAATATAAGATTTGTATTCTTACAAAGTAGTCAACTTTTTATCAAAAGAGTATATGGGGACACATTTTGTATTTGTTCACTTTTTTATATATATATATATAACTCCTTCACTTTTACTAAACCACATCTAGGGTGAAAATAAATCAAGTCAAGCTTAAGATTGATCAGGCTTGATTTATAAATGTAAACGAGCCTAAAATATATTCAAGTTTTGATTCATTTATTTTACGAGCTTCTAAGTAAACGAACAAGAGTTGAGCTCGAATAGCTCAATTATTTTACACTATTCTAGTATAGATATTGGTGATCGAGCTAGACTCAAGAAGATAGTGACCTTAAAATTTTGTTTAAGTTTGGCTCGTTTAACTTACGAGTCTGTTTGAACGAGCCTTTTTTTAATGAACACGAGCTCAACATGAGTAGATTGGTTTGTTTTACAGCTCTAACCACTTGAACAGGCTAAAACCCAATTAACACACCCAACTGATGGGGTTTATAGGGAACAAAAAAAAGGAAAAACTACATCCCTTGGTCGCCATATTTAGATGACATTTATAACCCACATTCAATGTGGAACGCATATCATATTCCATTTTTGCGGAACCCGATTCACGACAGATCTATTGCTGAGAATTTATCGATCCATTGTTGTTGTTTCCATGATTTATTTTTCTCTTCAAAGGTTGTTCTTCAAGGGGATTTTGTGTAAAATCAGGCCCCGTGATATTGACCATACATATATGAATTGGTGACTTGATGTGATCCAATTGGGCTTTAAATTTTCTAAGATGAATAGGTCAAATTTGGATAACGTAATGGTCTTAGTGCATTTAATTGGATAAGAATGGCCTTATATTTAATTTGGGAAAAAGTGTGGGTCGTTCGAACGAGATCCTTGACTGTTCAAACGAGATATCTATCTCATTGGAACGATGCTTCCAACGACCATCCGACGACCCACCCTTGTTTAGAAAACCTACCCTCATTAGAACCTCGTTCGAAGTACGCTCGAACGAGATATAGTTCTCATTTGAACGAAGTTCAGTTTGGTTCGAA
Source organism: Sambucus nigra (assembly GCA_949130495.1). Classification (NCBI taxonomy): domain Eukaryota; kingdom Viridiplantae; phylum Streptophyta; class Magnoliopsida; order Dipsacales; family Adoxaceae; genus Sambucus; species Sambucus nigra. The sequence goes on along the minus strand of OX422218.1, from coordinate 451,316,514 downwards.
CGAAATAGTAGTTCTCGTTCGAACGAGATCCATTCTCGTTCAAACGAGTTGCAAAAATCAGATTTCTCAGAATCAGAAAATGATGTCAAGTTGTGGACCATTAGATGAATTGTGCTGTTAAGCTCATAGGGCAGTAGATCTAGCTAGGAAATTACCTTTAGGGCATTTTAGAGATTTAATTATTTAAGTGATGTTTGACTCATTTTAACCCATTTTCAATCAGATTTTCTCTCTCTTTAGCTCCCCCACCACCAACCACCTTCTACCACCGCCACCCCTGAACCATCATACATTAACCCCTTTTCACCATATTTAAGTCCATAAAATCCATCTACACCATTTGTTAGGCAAGATATAAATTTATGGAGATATTTTTGGGGCTTTTTGGAGAAGAAAAGTAGAAGAAATTATGGACCTTGAAGGGGTTTTCACGGTGCTTTCAAGGAGTAAGCTTAGTGGAGTTATGTAACTTCTTTAAGGCCACCTTAGGAGGTATGTAACACCCTCCCCGCGGCTTTGATCGTACTCGCATGATTTGGTAACTTGGTATAACCAATTGGGCTCTGCGCGTGTTGAGGTAGAACATAAGTCAAATTTGGGTAACATAGTTGCCCCGATGCAATTAGATTGGAGTGTTTATGGCCTAAAGTTGATGAAGGAATTTTTGGCAGTTGTCCGAACGAAATTCATTGTCATTCGAACGACTTCTAACAAATGAGAAAAAGGCCGATTTCCCTCGCTCTCTGGAATCTCATTGGAAAGCCACGTTCGAACGAAGTGCTCTGTCGTTAGAATGAGAGGGTACTTATTGTTCGAACAAGGTACTTCTCACGCCCCATTTAACCCTACGATTTTGCCTCCTTAGAACTCTCGTTCAAATGAGAGGGGAGCTCATTCGAATGAGGTTCAAAGTCGTTCGAACGACCAGGAAAAATCTAGAAAATTCTGCATATTTTAATGTGTTGTCACGATGTGGATCATCGGATTGGATGACGTGTCGAGCTCTCAACGGCTCAGATCAAAACGTCGAATGAAATCTTAATGGACCATTGCATAAAAGGTCGAGTGTATGAGCATTTTGAGTATTTAATTATTAAGGATTTTGGAGTATTTATATGTGTCTTTGGCTCATTTAGGGCATTTTTCATAAGATTTTCCCTCCCTCTCTCTAGCTCTTAGATCTCCTCCTCCACCAACCACCATACATCACCCTAGCACCACCATCCCTCCACCCAAAACCACCATATTCTAACCCTTTCCACCATATTTAAGCTTATAAAACCCACCTACCATTTCTGGACAAAGTTAAAAATCTATGGAGATATTGTTGGGGTTTTTTTGAAGAAGAAATTAGAAATCATGGAGTTTGAAAGGGATTTTCATGGGGTATTCAAGGAGACAAGCTTAGTTGAGCTAGGCATCCTCTTTAAGGCCACCTTGGGAGGTGGGAGGCTTCCATCTTCTTCTACATTTCATCCTCCATTGTTGAAGCTTCGTTTGAGGTGAAAAACTCTACTCTTAGCTTAAGAACTCTATTTTTGCATATTATTGGTCTTGTAGCTAGAGTTTGTTACCGTAGAATGCATATATGATTTAAGAAGGTAATTTCTTATGATTTTGTGTAAATGGTATATAAATGATTTCAAGGGTTTTGAGAAAAATGATATATATCAAGAAATCTTGATATCTAAACATTTTATGGAATAAATTGTTTGAAATGATATTTCTCTTGTTGTAAATATTTTATGAGCGAATGTCTTAAGGTGTTCTTGTAAAAATTAAAATTTTTGTATAAATAGACATTTATTCAAGTTTTGAAGATAACAAAATATCTTTTAGCTTGAAAAGAATTTTTATACAAATATTATGAAATTTCTCGAATGAACAATATGTTAGACCCATTTAATGAGATTTTTTGACTTAAAATACATCTCCTTATGTATATAAACTTGTAGTATTTAGATGATGAACATATAAACAAGTTTAATGAAGGTTTTAATGGGTTTTAACATGAAATAAATAAAATGAAAATTTTAGCCCTTAAAGTATGTCAAAAGATGTAAAAAAATACGGTAAGTGGGTATTTATAGACTATATGTGAGAATAAATGAAAAATGATATTTTCTTATAAAGTAGTCTCCAAAATGCCAAGTGATGTCTTTAATAAAGAAAGTAATGAAATAAAGAGATTCTTATCTTGAGAAGTATGTGCTCCAAAGTGTTAAATAAGTGTTAATGAGTTAAAAATATTTAAAAAGTTAGTGTGTATAACTTAATAACGTTTCTAGAAAATAACACTTGTGAAAATGAAAAAAAAAAAGACAAGTTTGGAAACAAATGGGTAAAATGATAATTTTATGTAAAGTAGAATATTTTTATGAAATAAAAATATTGAAAAAGGTGTTACACAAAATGATCTTAAATGAAAGTAATTTTTGGGATAAAATAAATGCAAGTGTATAAAGGACAAGAAATTGTGATTTTTAAAGTGTAACACAAGGTGGGTGTGAAACCTCGAATTATTGGCTTCGGTTGGTAAAGGTGGGATAATGTCGATATTTGATAAATGTTAAAACACATTAATATAGACTCGTATGACACCGAAAATAATTATGAAGGGCCTGGAGCCCTAGGATGAAAGACCCAAATTCACTAGCCAAAGCATATGGTAGCATAGTCAACGTTGTGGAGCCCGTTAAAGTATGCGGATATTTAGAAAGAAAAAGATAATGAAAAGTGGAACATGTCAAAAAATGGGTTATATGGCGAATATAATAAAAGACAACATAACTTGAATTAACTTAATATATGCTCTGGTTATAAGATGACATGGACAAGTAATATGAGAAATTGGTTAATGTCCATGAAGTAAACGGAATGGTAAAGTGAAGTGATTAAACGGGTAATAAAGTAGCCTAAAGAGGTTTAGCCCATAAGTAACACAAGAGTGTGTTCACGAAAGATTTTCAATGAGAAATAAGTATTTTCTAATACGTTGCTTGAGTGTGTTGAAGGGTGAATTTCGACGAAAATACTATGATAAATTTGGTATGAATAAAAGGGTAATTTCGATAAAAGAAGTATTTTTCTCTAAATAAAGGGTGCTTGTTTAAAGTATTTAACTGGGTGTGTTAAATCAAGAAATAATTATCAAATCGAGGAAAAATGGGTTCTTCTATAAGATTATGGTAAATTAATCGGAGTATATATATATATATATATATATATATTACATGTGCACATTGGTAAACGTGTTAGAGTCTCTTTCTGTCGTTCGATTCTTTATTGCAATATTGTATTTTTCCAATGGGCCTTTAACTCATTCCCTCGTCTTTGTTACAGTAGGGTGGGTGCGATTATGTATTATGAGAGGGTTGTACAAGTAAGTATCATTTTTACGTTAGTATCTCTATATGCTTGGATTCCTGGGATGCTTCCCACGTGTTCCTCACGTAGATTAATATAAATTAAAATTGCATGATAAAAAGGTAAAATGCTAATTAAATCAAACTGAATTAGAAATATTATTTAGGTTGTCTTATCGCACTTCACACCTAACGCTCGGGTCAGATCGAATTGACTACGGGTAACCCATAAATCCAGGTCGAGCATTACAAATGGTCCCAGAGCTCTAGGTTCAAGGTTCTTTTCGGGAGTTACGCGATGAGGTTAGTAGTGGATCTTTCGACGTCGGTGTAAGTTTTGGGCCAATCACGCTAGACAGGTGATAGTTTAAATTTGTGTTCTCTACGATAGAGTTAAGGAGATTAACACGACGGACAATGTGCATCCAAGTAGCATGTGGCTACATTTGTTGTCATTAATAACTTTCGTGCTTCTGATTTAGACATGTTAGTAATTTGCAAGTTTCTGTGTGAGCTAATAGTGGAGACACAAAAGTTTTTAGTGTGAAATGCTTTTGTGTCAACCCTTAATGAAGTGAGAGGCCTATTAAGGTGTTAACAAAGGTGAATAATGTCCATTGAATTTGAGACATGAATTTTGTAAAGTTAACCGTGGAGATTAGATGACTAGAGTGTTATGTTTAAGAGGTGTTAATTATGTGATAAGGACACATTAGGTTACTTGGTTAGGTACTTATGGGCAGTTAATAAAGATAATGCAATTAAGTGAACTTGATACTGGGGGTAGTATCATATCATAAGCATTTGACAATTCGGTAGGCATGTAGACCCGTGTTGGTCATTACATGAAGATGTGTGCTCGGCCATAATTGATAGGGTACTATCATTAGGTAAGTGCCTTGGTGATTGATGATGTAAAGTTGTATCTCGCAAGCTATGATAAGAGTTACTAGCCATTGGTGTTGAGTACATTACCTATGTAACTTTGATAGTTGAAGTGATATAGGATTGAACCCTAGGTAGTCTTCCATGATAAGGATTTAGATAATATGGTGCAAATTTTGAGGAATAAGATCTCTAATGATGTCAGTGATGTGGACTTAGAGGCTTATAGGCTGTATACGATGTCCTACATCCTGAAAAATCCTTAGTAGTGTCAATCTGTGGTTTGATACATGGTTTAGGGCATCGGCCTTTTGGAAGAAGGTTTTCGAATCTTTATTAAATCTCAAGGTGAAATTCGTAGGGTAGACATATGCCAAAATTTCAATCAAAAGGGAAATAAGATTCTAATCTAAGTGTCATGGTTCATCATATCAACCCAAGTGATCACTAAACCAAAATTAGTGATTTGTCATGATAAAAATCTTGACAAGGCAGACTTATCACGGTAAAAAATCGTGACAAGTTTTGGGGTGACAACTTCTTTATCACGAACTTTTCACGGTCAAAGTCCGTAACATGATTTGTACTTGTCACAAACTTTGATTGTAATAAGTCTGTGACAAAGACAAACTTGTCACGGTCAAAGTCTGTGATAAGTTTTCCTTTATCACGGACTTGTCACGGTCAAAGTGCGTGACAATTCTAGGCAGATTTAAAAAAAATATTGGGCAGTATGGCTACTGCCCAGTAGTATATTTCAAGAAACATTTATCCATTCATAAAAACTAAAGCCATACATACTAATTCAATCATATTATCATACAATAATAAAAAAAATATCCAATATTCAATATTCATAACCAACAAATACAAATGAAATTATTACAAATAATTGTCATGGGGTTGGGTTTTCAACAAGTCTAAGGAGGAAGGTAGGCCACACTACAAGAGAATTGAGACAACCCTCAATTTGCCGAACGCCACATTATTCATCCAACCACAAGGGTTCATTCACTTTTCTGGGCGCAATATGCGTGGCGCGGACCCTTGCCTCAATTGGTTGCAATGGATGTCCATACCTACCCGAGTCTGTGTCCGGGTTCCTTAACCCCTAGCTATGGGCGTGCCATCCCATGTGTCTATTATATACACACTTGGCCAACCAATTATTGACAGGACATTCGACGGGGGTAAAGGTGGAGAATGGATCATATGTAGGTGAGTAGTAGGTGGGCTTCTATGAGGGGTGTGTACCGGCGGTGAGGGTGAGAGAGATGGAGTAGTGGCGTCCTTGTCTACCACTTTCCCCTTGCCCTTACATGAGTTGGACCCCAATTGATGCTTCATATAGTCGAACATATTTTGGGGCATCGCCTCCAACCTTTCTAACTTATTATCGTGGGTGTCCACCTTATGAGCCAGCCCGGTGTTGCTCATCTCAATCCCGGTGAACCTAGACTTCCCCACCCGATATCTCACCCCTTTTTCTCCCCTTGTGATCTTCCCCGAGCACTTGGCTTAGTGCGTCCGTAGCCAAAGATGCCTTGTTGACATCAGACTAAGAGTTGTGCACTTCCTTAAGTTTTGCCTGAAATAATAAAAAAGTACACAATTAGATAAATTAATACAAAAATTATAACATAATTAAAAAAGTAAATAATTGTAAGATATTTGTATAACTTACAATTGTGGCTACCACGCATGGGGATACCTCATTGTCCTTGACTTTCGTCATCCGAATTTCCACATAGGCATCGAGTCTATGTGGCCTACCCCTAGGGCCACTCCTCGTCTCCTGAAATAAAATAATACAAAATCAGTAAGTAATGCAAAATAGTGCTAAATTAGAATAACATCAAACTAAAATGAAAGAAAATTAAAAGCCTACCATCTTTTTCTCTACCTCGGCATAAGACGTAGGCCCAGAGTAGCGCACGTTGACCTTTTTGACCAGATTGCCTTTCCTGATTGATGAGAGGACAACTGCCTATTCGAGATAACATTATCAATAAATTGTTACCTGCTTTCCAATTATATTACCTCCTTCGGCGGTACTGTGTCCCTAAGCCTCAAGATGGGCTCTCGGTCCTAGCCAAAGTACTGGGCCCGCATTTTTTTCTTCCACGTTTTGTAATGATCTCTCAATTGTTCGAAAGTGGTGTCGCAATCATGTAGGGGCAGGCTAAATTATTCCTATCACACAAATACAAAACAAAAAGAAAGTAAGTGTTAGTTATATTTAAATTATAAAATATAAATACAAAATAAAAATAAAGTGAGTAACTACCTGTAATGCCACCCAGATGCCCATCTTGAGCTCGTATGGCACCTTCCTCCAATCCGTATACCCAGGGCAGACTATCCTCTTGAGCAACTCCAGGGCCCTATCCTATAAGGTCATCTTGTTCTCGATGAGGGACCCCAATTTGCCCTATTTTTGGGGCCTAGTGGCAGACAAACCTTCCTCGCCTCCACCACCCTGTTGCCCTGATGAAGACATTTCCTGCTAAAATTATTGTAATTAGTAGAAACATGTATATGAGAAAATGATAAAATACAAATGAATAAAAATATTAAACTGTCATCCGATATTAAGAAAGCACTAGAAGAATACAAGTTAATGACATAATAAGAATACAAATAATTGAAATACTTAATACAAATCTAAATATTATTTCAAATTCGGGTCATGTCACGGAGTTTGAATTAATGCTTAAATTGATTAAAATCCAAATTAACATATTCACTAACTAAAAAATAATTTTGATTCAAATCCACAAAAATTGATCAACTCTAAATGAATTAAAAGCATTAAACTATCGCCCTATAATAAAAAAACAATAAAAGAACACACCCTAATGGTTATTACAAATAATTGGAATGCTTATTACAAATCTAAAAATTGTTTCAAATAATTTGAATAATTATTACAAATTTAAAAATTGTTTCATATAAAATGGATTGATATTCGGTAGGAGCAACCAATTCATCCACACTACTGGTTAGATGATTTGGCGCGTGAAGGATGATTGACCACGGCTCATTATTGATATACTCCTAGTAAAACACTTGATTGACCTTTTGAAAAGCATAAAAAAATAGCTCATTGCTTACGTACTCGTTTCTCTTCAACTTGGACAAGTTAACTGACACACCCCAACCCAGTTACTTATAATTTAGTTTGAAATTCAAAGTGTGTCAAACCATAATTTCCTTAACCAAACAATAAACATAAGTATCCTTTTTCAATATCAGCATGAAGCCATAACACTAAAAACTTTTTCAAATTTTAAAGTAATCGTTCTTATTCAAACTTGCTCAAAGGATAAGTAGGATTAGATTACCCCTTTTTAATTTGACCAAAATTATGATTTTACACATCCCTTGCTAACCCCATCCGACCTCCTAGATTTGACAGTGACATTTTATTACCTGAAAAAAAAACATAACATGGGAATCGTGAGAAAAATAGCTCAGTGAATGCATTACTACTACACTAGTGCATAAAATTAAATGCAATGAGTCGTATCTATGTAACAATATAAAACATCTCAATATCTCTTAGTTGTTAATAAGCCATAACATCTCTTGGCTATTAATAAGCCATAACATCTCTTCGTTGTTGATAAGCCATAACATCTCTTGGCTGTTAATAAGCCATGACATCTCTTGGTTGTTGATAAGCCATAACATCTCTTGGCTATTAATAAGCCATAACATCTCTCGGCTATAATAAGCCATAACATCTCCTGGCTGTTGATAAGCCATAACATCTCTTGGCTATTAATAAGCCATAACATCTCTTGGCTATTAATAAGGCATAACATCTCTTGGCTATAATAAGCCATAACATCACTTATAATACATTCACATCGTATCCATAATCAACTCAGTAAGTACGACATATCCTAACCATAATCAACTCAATAAGTACAACATATCATATCCATATTCAACTTGGTAAGTATGACATCTCATATTTGTAATCAACTCAATAAGTACAACATATAACATCCATAATCATCTCAATAAGTACCACATCTCATATTTATAATCAACTCGGCATGTACAACATATAATATCCATAATCATCTTAATAAGTACAACATCTCATATTTATACTCAACTCGGCAAGTACAACATATAATATCCATAATCATCTCAACAAGTACCACATCTCATATTTATAATCAACTCGACAAGTACAACATATAATATCCATAATCATCTCTATAAGTACCACATCTTATATTTATAACCAACTCAGCAAGTGCAACGTATGACATCCATAATCATCTCAATAATTACAACCTCTCATATTTATACTCAACTCGGCAAGTACAACATATAATATCCATAATCTTCTCGACAAGTACCACATCTCATATTTATAATCAACTCAGCAAGGGCAACGTATGACATCCATAATCATCTCAATAACTACAACCTCTCATATTTATACTCAACTCGGCAAGTACAACATATAATATCCATAATCATCTCAATAAGTACCACATCTCATATATATAATCAACTCAATAAGTACAACATGTAATATCCATGATCATTTGGATAAGTAAAACATCCAATATTTATAATCAACTCAACAAGTACAACATATGATGTCCATAATCATCTCAATAAGTAAAACATCTCATATTTATACTCAACCCGACAAGTACAACATATAATATCCATAATCATGTATAAATACATCTTTCTAGTGAGTACACTCACCTTGGCCGCTTCATGTGTCTTTTCCTTGCCTTTGTCTGTCACTTGTTCAACCAGTTCTTCTTCCCTTAGGGGTGTTTACGTAATTTCCTATGAATTTTTCTTCAACGTTTCCTTGCCTTTCTCTTCCCAAACTTCACGGTTCTCTCTCCTTAGGCTAAAACTCCTCCATGGATGAAGTATGCTTAAGGAGGAGATTATTTCAAGCCTTTAAAGTCGGCATAAGTCACCTCCCCCTTGGTCCAATCAAAATATGACATGTGTCGCCATATAAGACAAAATATCCCTTAAAGCTAAATGACTACTTTACCCCCTGTTTGTAATTTCAGCATAACTCCTTCCTCGGACCTTTGTTTAATACACCATTTGTTGTGTTACAAACTTAACTAATATATCTACAATTATCTAGTTTTCACCTCAAGTCAATTATTATATTATAGTGGTCAAAACTAGTCCCGAACTCGAACATTCCTACCGAAGACTTCACAAATTTGTGTTTGTGACTAATTCAATATTTCATAAGTTATGAAGGTAGGATTAGACTAATCACAATAACTTAACATTTTATATTCTAATAACACATTATCCTCATCCCATATGATAAGCATGATTTAAACATGGTTTATCATAATCATATGCGGGTTGTCACAACCTCCCCCCTTAGAAAATTTCGTCCCTGAAATTTATGGGGAATTTCACTTACCAACCAATTGGGAATACTATTTCCTCATGCCCGATAAATCTTCTCTCATATCATCTTCATTTTATTTATCACTTACACGTAAGAATAATCATCTAATGATTTCTTATAAATGGAAATCAATTCCCAACTCATATATTACTTCATACCTTCATTCCTAAGGTCCATTCTTATTAACATATAATATTTCAAATAATAAATATTATATTGCAAGACTAACTTATTATATTTCCTTTCTCTAACTTCCATTCAATATTTCAATTCATAAATATCATATTATAAGACTAGCTTATTATATGCCTTATTCTCATCTTTCATTCAACATCAAATACATGTGTTTAACCCTAACTACTATCCATATCATTTCTGATGTTTAAGAGTATGTTAAATCTCGTCCTTACAATTTCTTAATTTAAATATAAACTCATTACTATTCATATATCGAAACTGAACAATCATTCACTCAATGTTTATTCTTAACCAAGAATTCATATTCACATTCATGTATATTATGCAGTCATACACTATGAAATGAATCTAACTTCTCACTATATTCCCTTTTTCAGTATCATTTGATTGGTCTTTAACTAAACATACAATCACCTTAATACGTCATTTATCCAACACAATAACTTTACAATCATGATCTTACCCCAATCCTTATTAACATTATAGTCTTATGCAACATTATTAATACACTCACCTTACCCGTTTGGTAACATGGATGTTAAACATAACATCACCATTGAAAACTTTAGCCACACATACCAACCCCATAATACTTATCTTAACTATTATATTGTAATACCCCGTATTTTTATGCTATATTAATTTGGGGATTTATTAAATTTAATGTGAATTAATTATTTAATAAAAATCCGGAAATTAATTATGTTATAATTATTAACGTGATGAGAGTTAGTAATTATGGGAAATTTTGTTGAATATTACTAATGAGCAAAGTAATATATAATAGTGGTCATATTAAATGTCACGAGTGAATAAAATGACAATTTTAGAAATTTGAGTCGGGACGCGCCCGTGTCGCGTTGGGCTAAATATTGATAAATAAAAGTAAATATTTTATAAGTTATTTGTATGGTCGTTTTGAGTGCGCCAACGCGTCCGAAAGGGTTGAGATAGTCAGAAAAGTATACCCGGGGGTTTGATTTGGGTCTCGGGGCGTTTTTAGGCCTAATTAGTACCCCGGGAGGGTATTTTAGTCATTTTCTATTTTGGGTAATTAAACCCACGAAAATTAAAGGGGTTATATCAGATGTTTAGGTTATCTCCTAGGGTTAGATAACTCAAAACACTAGAATGGCCATTGGAGAGGAGAGGAGAGAGCTCTCAAGGCATTCCAAGGCTCAAAACTCACCCGTTTGCACCGCCGCCACCGCCAACGCGTAGATCGCGAGACGGGGAACGGAACCACACCAAATTCAACACCAAACCAGATTTCTGAAAATCCCAGGAAAGTGTTTATCTTGCTTATTTCGTTGATGCATTTTTCATATTGGTTTTGGAATGATTAGGATGATTCATATGGAGGAAAAACCCGATTTGAGTTAGGAAATTTCATGTAGTTATGGCTTAAATGAAAATTCTGGAAACCCTTTGTCATGTAGAGGAATAAATCATGAATTTATGATGTTGTAGATGAATAAAATTATGGAAAAGGTGGATTAGGACTATGTTAACGAAATTCTAGGGTTCTTGAGGCTTTATACGAATTTGGGGCTTGTTAATCCATGCTCATGAATGGAGATTTGCATGCTTTACGTAAAAGTTGTATGGAATGGATTTATATAATTAGTAGTATAATTTTCTGGACGTTTGGGTTTGGAAAGTTAGGATTTGGATGAAGTTTTGTGAGAAAACCCGTAACTGCAAAACTGCAGAATTCGCCATACCTGCTTGATCGATCGATCGAGCCAAGAGCTTCAATCGATCGAAGGTTCGATCGATCGAGCCCCTAACCTCGATCGATCGACCCCTCCTGGCAGACTAAATTTTCCCCTTTTAAAATTGTTGAATTGATTCGAAATGAAGAAAACTCCTTAGACATCCTTATTAAAATAATTTGGGAGATAATGATGACCAGGAAGATTCATTAATGAATAAGAGACCTTTAATGAAAGGCGAAATCTATCTTTTTGGGATATTTTGCATAAGGGACAATGTAAGTATATATTAAAGGGGAGAGACACGTAAGAGAGAGTTACGTTGGAACATAAATGGATACCTACTGAATTGTACATTTGGAAGAATAGAGTCCATGAGGGTTACGTAGTAAGTTGGAAAAACCCTTCGAATTAAAGTTAGAAACGAACCATTATACTTGATAAATAATAACGGGAAAATAAGGATAAATGTTGTGAATGTGGGTTATGGGATAAACCTAAATTGATATAATAAAAGTGGTATATTTATATGATTGTGTATGCATATATTATATACTTGTGAAAATCATGCCCGCGCTACTTGCTATCCCTGAGGTTACCGCGCTGGGACAGTCTTATCTCGAATGGGCCTTCATTGGGGATATTGACTCGTACCCTAGAAGATAGAAATCCTAGGTACAGGCTATCGAATCGGTAGTCACGGTCCTAAGAGACGTGAGGGTATGTACTGACCTCTTGGAAACTATGCTTCGCCTTAATATTGTTTGTGTATGTATTTATACAGTTCGAGAGTGATTCCGAACTTGTATTCCCTTTAGTACGATTGATACGGGGATTGGATAGCAGAGTATGCCTGCACCATAATTTTTATGTGGGGTGCTGTTAGAATATATATATTATACGAGTATTTAATATATTTATGAACTTCTGAAATTTGGGAAACGACCTACTGTGTTATGGTAAGTAAGACATGCATAATGACTCAAATTGGAAATACTTATTTTGAAAAGTATAATATGATATTGAAAAACTTTATGAATCAATAAAGTTAAAATGAGCGTTTTGTACTAAATGAAATTATCCTTTTAAACCATGATGTTGTTAAATCTTAAATCTTGAGAGTCACCTAAGATAAGTTAAATCCTTGGGGAAAGATAGTGTGATATATGATGAGATAAGCCATTGGGAAGTTTAGTGCGATAGGAGTGCACATTAGAAGAGAGGTGAGAATTTCTCAAGAGAGTGTCTCACTAATATGTTGTTGCATTGGCCTATATCAATTTAAATACTTGCTAAACGAATTTTTAAATCATATACACTATCGGGCTCTGACCCGTTTCTATTCCTCTTTCTCTCTTGTATATATATGTATATATTACAGGTGCCCAGCCACAGGGGCGTCTTGTTTAGGATCCCTTGGAAGGAACGTGCTGCAGCTTAGGTGGGAGTTGCAGGCCACTTGCTTAGACGATTTCATTTACTTGATTCCACTTCTATCATTCTCCTTATTGGGCATGTGTCGCCCTTTCCACTATTTATCTGTTTTATTGGGACATTTGTATTTCAGTTATTTCTAGTACTGTTACTTTGGGATTTATTCAGCATGTATGTTTTACTTTAAATTGTTGAATGCTTAAATTAATTGGATTATATATTCCAGGATTATTGTGGTGTGATCCTTTAAATATTAAATTATTGTAGATAATTAAATCTTTATTTTCAAAATAAAATTTGGAAAGTAATGTTTAAAAATGGTTTTGACACTTAGCTTAATTAAATAGGGTGGTAAATTGGGAAAAGTTATTTTTACGATAGTGATGCTAAGAATGAACCAACTGTTCACCTTGATTTTAATTTAATAAAGGAGTGATCGCCCGGTATTTTATTAGGCGGGGTGTCACAGGTGGTATCAGAGCATCAGGTTCTAGTGTCCTTTAGTATCTGTACGACTTATTTCGTTTCCAGCTTAGCATCTTTGATATAGAGCCCTAATACTAGGAATGTTGTGTTCATCTCTATACATTGTGAATTCGTGCTTCTGCGATTTGTTTATGCGAATGATGAACTCATCCAAATTTATTGAAATTTTCAGATGGATCGTCAAGAAGAACTAGATAAAACGGTTAGGGGAGTCAACGAGCAAGATCGACTCACCCCTCAGGTATCTCCAGAGAGAATATCAACCACCGAGTTAGAAGGTATTGTGGCACATGCAGTTACCACTGCGGCCTTACAGTATCAAGAACGCAGCACACAGCTCATGGGGGGCAAAAGATCTAGAGAGTACAGTCAGTCTGTCGTGACTGGAAGTAACAAGTGTGTGAAGACACAAAAATCGCAACAACAAGCTCCTCAGGCCCGTAAAAGCCACGAAGGTAACAAATTGTGCGGGGAAGCCCAAAAGTGTCAGGGTCAACAAAGCCAGGGTCCGAGTGAAGTCACGAAGGAGTGTTTCAGATGTGGAATGGACAGTCATGAACGTCAAGATTGTCCGGATCAGTAAAAAAAGGAACTCCAAATCAACCAACGAGAACTTTCGGGACTCTGCTATATATGTGTAAAGTCGGGTCACACGTGGAGGGATTGTCCTCACCCTGACATAGTTTTTCCGCAAATTTCCCACCAAGGCCAACAAGACCAGGGAAAAAGCGAGAATAGTCAACAACGTAGTGAAGTGAAATAGTTTCGGGGGAGGTGCTTCCAATGTGGCAGAAATGGCCATAGGCGTCAGGATTGCCCAGAGAAGAATAGGGCCCCACGGCAGGAAGGCGCTAGTAATAAACCACAGAAGCCAGCTCCACCACCCTTTCCAACAGCCCCAGTTCAGCAGAGACAGTTACAGTATGGATGTGTTTGTAACATCCATTAGATAGCAGCATCTCAGGCCCCAACCGAGAAAAGAGGTATGTTTCTTATCCATGGTACTATGGGTCGAGTTTTATTTGATACTGGGGCGACGCACCGTTTTATAGCTACTCATTTTGCGAAGGCCTCATGGCTATTAGTCACAGCAGAGAACACTGTGACGTGTGTAGACTTACCACTGGGAAATGGTTCACTTATTTTTCTTTATATGCCGGGGTGTGGGAGTAGAGATTGGTGGCTTAGTATTACCAACAGACATGTTAGTATTAGATATGCATGAGCACGATGTTATTATCGGTATGGATTGGCTCGTAGCTTATAGAGCCATAATTGATTGCTTCGGTGGGAGCATTGTTTTTGCCATTCCGGGGCAAGAGATGTTTGTAGTGGCGATGCCTCGCCCAGAGGGAGGTTCGACCGCTCATTTGTATTATATAGAGGAGGATGCCTCTAAGGAGGTTGTGATTTCGTTAGACTCGATTCCAGTTGTTCGTGAGTATTCCGATGTGTTTCAGGAGATACCAGGCCTACCCCCCCAGTCGAGAGATAGACTTTGTCATAGACTTATTACCGGATACTAGACCGATATCACGCGCTCCATACCGTATGGCTCCGGCGGAGATGCGAGAGTTACGAGATCAGATAGAGCAGCTGTTAGGTCAGGGCTTCATTCGCAGGAGTACCTCCCCTTGGGGTGCTCCAGTCTTGTTTGTGAAGAAGAGAGATGGTTCACTGAGGTTATGTGTTGACTATCGGGAGTTAAACAAGGTTACGATACAGAATAAGTATCCGTTGCCTCGAATCGATGATCTGTTCGACCAACTGAGGGGATTAACTTTCTTTTCGAAGATAGATCTGAGGTCGGGGTACCATCAGCTACGTATTAGGGAGCAGGATGTTTCAAAGACTGCCTTCTTAACGAGATATGGGTCTTACGAGTTCAGAGTGATGCCATTTGGTCTCACAAATGCTCCAGCTGTATTCATGGACTTAATGAACCGAGTATTCAGAGAGTTCTTGGATCAGTTTGTCATCGTCTTCATAGATGACATTTTGATATATTCACACTCCGAGGAGGAGCATGCCGAGCACTTGAGGCAGGTTCTTCAGACTTTACGAGAGCATCAGTTGTATGCTAAGTACGAGAAGTGTGGATTCTGGTTGCGAGAGGTACAGTTCTTGGGGCATGTTGTTTCTGAACAGGGGATAGCAGTTGACCCGAGTAAAGTGTCAGCGGTGAGGGAGTGGGGACAACCCACGACACCGACGGAAGTGCGTAGTTTCTTGGGGTTAGCCGGATACTACAGGAGATTCATTCGGGGATTCTCCAAAATAGCGGGTCCATTGACGAACCTGACTCGCAAATGGGTACCATATGTTCGGGATGATACTTGTCAATTGGCTTTCGACGAGCTGAAAGACAAGCTTACTTCAGCACCATTCCTTTCTTTATCGAAGTCGGGTGTGGAGTACCTGGTTTACACCGATGCCTCTTTACGGGGACTTGGGGGAGTACTTCAGCAGGAAGAGAAGGCTATAGCTTTTGCCTCCCACAAGCTTAAGCCGCATGAGAAGAATTACCCCACCCACGACCTGGAGTTAGCAGCGGTCGTTTTTGCACTGCGGATATGGATACACTATTTATTGGGGGAGAAGTTCCGTTTGTTCACAGACCACAAGTCACTGCAGTACCTGTTCACTCAGCGAGAGCTGAATATGCGTCAGCGCAGATGGTTAGAGTTTGTGAAGGACTATCAGTTTGACATACAGTGTCATTCGGGGAAAGCCAACGTAGTTGCTGATGCGTTGAGCCGTAGACCGGTAAATGAGGTAGCAGACGTCTGGAAAGCGAAGTGGAAGGAGTTGGGTCACCAGGACGCAGTAGCCCGTTCCTTCATATCTGTTATGACAGTCACACCCGAGATTGTTATGAGGGTAATACAGGCCCAAACCACAGACCTGTTTTGCCAAGAGCAGATTGTACGACTTTTAGCCGAGGGTGCTGAGTCCTATTCTGTTAGTTCTGATGGGGGTTTGAGGTTTAATGGGAGGTTAGTGGTTCCAGAAGGGGAAGAATTACGTCATGCAGTGATGACCAATCTCACGGGTCCCGATTTGTGGTATATCCTGGAGGAGATAAGATGTACCAGGATATGAGGAGGCAATACTGGTGGAGTGGGATGAAGAAGGACATTGCTGAGTTCGTGTCCAAGTGTTCTACCTGCCAGTTGGTGAAGGTGAACCATCAGAAACCGTCAGGATTACTTCATCCATTGGAAGTACCCGCGTGGAAGTGGGAGAGTATTTCCATGGATTTTATTACAGGGTTGCCTACATCACAGCGGGGCCACGACTCTATCTGGGTGATTGTAGACTGTTTGACCAAGGTAGCTCATTTTCTGCCGGTGCGGACAGATTATACCACGGGTCAGTATGCTCAGTTGTTCATTTCTGACATTATCAGATTACATGGGGTGCCCCTGAATATTGTGTCAGATAGAGACAAGATTTTCGTGTCACGTTTCTGGGAAATCTTTCAGGAGGCTATGGGTACTGAGTTGAGGTTGAGTTCAGCTTATCACCCACAGACAGATGGATGGACAGAGCGTACTAATCAGATGTTAGAGGATATGCTACGCATGTGTGTTCTTGATTTTGGAGGAGGTTGGGAGCCACATCTTCCACTGGTAGAGTTCGCTTATAATAACTCTTATCAGTTTACGATTGGTATGGCTCCATTTGAGGCTTTGTATGGCCGGCCTTATCGTTCTCCAACTTGTTGGCTCGAGGTGGGGGATAAAAAGTTGCTAGGACCAGAGGTAATTCAGGAAACCTCCGCGAGGATTGATATGATTAGAAGTCGCATTCGAGTAGCCCAGGACAGGCAGAAGAGCTACGCCGATGCGAAACGGTTCTTCCGGGAGTTTAATGTGGGGGACCAAGTGTTACTGCGTGTATCTCCTATGAAAGGAGTGATGAGGTTCGGGAAGAAAGGGAAATTGGCCCCGAGGTACGTGGGACCATTTCCCATTATCGAGAGGATTGGGCCGGTAGCATACAGATTGGGACTACCAGAGCATTTACATCGCATTCACGATGTATTCCACATCTCGTCGTTGAGACGGTATCTTCGGGATGATATGGCCCATACTCACATCGCGATAGATTAGATAGACTTGCAGCCTGACAGTTCTTACGAGGAGAGACCAGTGGCTATCCTAGACTATAGTGAGAGGAGATTGAGGTCGAAGATAGTTCCACTTGTACGGGTCCAGTGGGAGCATCATAACGTGGAGGAATCCACTTGGGAGCGCGAGGCCGATATGCGCGAGAGATATCAAGATTTGTTCTTACCAGGTATGCCTTATTTTCCGAATTTCGGGACGAAATTCCGTTATTAGGGGGGAAGTATGTAATACCCCGTATTTTTATGCTATATTAATTTGGGGATTTATTAAATTTAATGTGAATTAATTATTTAAAAAAATCCGAAAATTAATTATGTTATAATTATTAACGTGATGAGAGTTAGTAATTATGGGAAAATTTGTTGAATATTACTAATGATCAAAGTAATATATAATAGTGGTCATATTAAATGTCACGAGTGAATAAAATGACAATTTTATAAATTTGAGTCGGGACGCGTCCGTGTCGCGTCGGGACTAAATATTGATAAGTAAAAGTAAATATTTTATAAGTTATTCGTATGGTCATTTTGAGTGCGCCAACGCGTCCGGAAGGGTCCAGATAGTCAGAAAAGTATACCCGGGGGTTTGATTTGGGTCTCGGGGCGTTTTTAGGCCTGATTAGTACCCCGGGAGGGCATATTAGTCATTTTGAATTTTGGGTAATTAAACCCACGAAAACTAAAGGGGTTATATCAGATGTTTAGGTTATCTCCTAGGGTTAGATAACTCAAAACACTAGAACGGCCATTGGAGAGGAGAGGAGAGGAGAGAGCTCTCAAGGCATTCCAAGGCTCAAAACTCACCCGTTTGCACTGCCGCCACCGCCAACGCGTAGATCGCGAGACGGGGAACGCAACCACACCAAATTCAACACCAAACCAGATTTCTGAAAATCCTAGGCAAGTGTTTATCTTGCTTATTTCGTTGATGCATCTTTCATATTGGTTTTGGAATGATTAGGATGATTCATATGGAGGAAAAACCCGATTTGAGTTAGGAAATTTCATGTAGTTATGGCTTAAATGAAAATTCTGGAAACCCTTTGTCATGTAGAGGAATAAATCATGAATTTATGATGTTGTAGATGAATAAAATTCTGGAAAAGGTGGATTAGGACTATGTTAATGAAATTCTAGGGTTCTTGAGGTTTTATACGAATTTGGGGCTTGTTAATCCATGCTCATGAATGGAGATTTGCATGCTTTACGTCAAAGTTGTATGGAATGGATTTATATAATTAGTAGTATAATTTTCTGGATGTTTGGGTTTGGAAAGTTAGGATTTGGATGAAGTTTTGTGAGAAAACCCGTAACTGCAAAACTGCAGAATTCGCCATACCTGCTTGATCGATCGATCGAGCCAAGAGCTTCAATCGATCGAAGGTTCGATCGATCGAGCCCCTAACCTCGATCGATCGACCCCTCCTGGCAGACTAAAGTTTCCCCTTTTAAAATTGTTGAATTGATTCGAAATGAAGAAAACTCCTTAGACATCCTTATTAAAATAATTTGGGAGATAATGATGACCAGGATGATTCATTAATGAATAAGAGACCTTTAATGAAAGGCGAAATCTATCTTTTTGGGATATTTTGCATAAGGGACAATGTAAGTATATATTAAAGGGGAGAGACACGTAAGAGAGAGTTACGTTGGAACATAAATGGATACCTACTGAATTGTACATTTGGAAGAATAGAGTCCATGAGGGTTACGTAGTAAGTTGGAAAAACCCTTCGAATTAAAGTTAGAAACGAACCATTATACTTGATAAATAATAACGGGAAAATAAGGATAAATGTTGTGAATGTGGGTTATGGGATAAACCTAAATTGATATAATAAAAGTGGTATATTTATATGATTGTGTATGTATATATTACATATTTGTGAAAATCATGCCCGCGCTACTTGCTATCCCTGAGGTTACCGCGCTGGGACAGTCTTATCTCGAATGGGCCTTCATTGGGGATATTGACTCGTACCCTAGAAGATAGAAATCCTAAGTACAGGCTATCGAATCGGTAGTCACGGTCCTAAGAGACGTGAGGGTATGTACTGACCTCTTGGAAACTATGCTTCGCCTCAATATTATTTGTGTATGTATTTATACAGTTCGAGAGTGATTCCGAACTTGTATTCCCTTTAGTACGATTGATACGGGGATTGGATAGCAGAGTATGCCCGCACCATAATTTTTATGTGGGGTGCTGTTAGAATATATATATTATACGAGTATTTAATATATTTATGAACTTCTGAAATTTGGGAAACTACCTACTGTGTTATGGTAAGTAAGACATGTATAATGACTCAAATTGGAAATACTTATTTTGAAAAGTATAATATGATATTGAAAAATTTTATGAATCAATAAAGTTAAAATGAGCGTTTTGTACTAAATGAAATTATCCTTTTAAACCATGATGTTGTTAAATCTTAAATCTTGAGAGTCACCTAAGATAAGTTAAATCCTTGGGGAAAGATAGTGTGATATATGATGAGATAAACCATTGGGAAGTTTAGTGCGATAGGAGTGCACATTAGAAGAGAGGTGAGAATTTCTCAAGAGAGTGTCGCACTAATATGTTGTTGCATTGGCCTATATCAATTTAAATACTTGCTAAACGAATTTTTAAATCATATACACTATCGGGCTCTGACCCGTTTCTATTCCTCTTTCTCTCTTGTATATATATGTATATATTACAGGTGCCCAGCCACAGGGGCGTCTTGTTTAGGATCCCTTGGAAGGAACGTGCTGCAGCTTAGGTGGGAGTTGCAGGCCACTTGCTTAGACGATTTCATTTACTTGATTCCACTTCTATCATTCTCCTTATTGGGACATTTGTATTTCAGTTATTTCTAGTACTGTTATTTTTGGATTTATTCAGCATGTATGTTTTACTTTAAATTGTTGAATGTTTAAATTAATTGGATTATATATTCCAGGATTATTGTGGTGTGATCCTTTAAATATTAAATTGTTGTAGATAATTAAATCTTTATTTTCAAAATAAAATTTGGAAAGTAATGTTTAAAAATGGTTTTGACACTTAGCTTAATTAAATAGGGTGGTAAATTGGGAAAAGTTATTTTTACGACAGTGATGCTAAGAATGAACCAACTATTCACCTTGATTTTAATTTAATAAATGAGTGATCGCCCGGTATTTAATTAGGCGGGGTGTCACATATATGTCGTGTTTCTTCTAAATAACCTATACAAATATGTTAACATATCCCCTTACGGTAGCTCACATAACACATTATCCTTAAACATACTTCTTGATGACTCCGTATAATATCAATCATGTTCATTATATGTCATACTCTTAGTGATAACACGTACGTACAATGACAAACATAACTCAATATCCACCCTAACCAGTTGTCGACATTCAAACCCGATTAGCATCTTTCCTATACTCATACACAACACATACTCTTAAAAGGGCTCTCCAATATTTTTAAACTTCCAACTCTTTAACACTTCGTCTCAACTCTGCTATTCATATAAGCATTTCAAAACATCCCAGGAGTAATATTCACTACATATACGCATACTATAAAAAAATAAATCTCAATTCTTATTACTCTTTTCTTCTACTTATCATAATTCAGTATGAACCCATATTCGGATTAATTATGATATATTGAATAGTAATTGAATTTCAAACCATTTCACATATTAAATTTAAACATATACAACTATTAATCTTCCCACTTCACCTTTACCATGTGAATCTTCATTTGATTCACACTCTACCAATTTACCATCTCATCCTTTAACGGAATATGGGTTCCCGTACCTCACACTCCCACATAAATGGGCACACACCAAACCATGTCTTAATAATTGACACTACTCAAGTTTACATATTCCAGTATAAGAAGGGATTACTTCCAATACTTTACAATTTTCGTATAATAAACATTTTGTCTTTAAAAATTTCCCTTCAATGAAATGTTTGTCCATACTACAAATAAAACAATGCATGGATTCATATAAAAATACCTGTATTCGCAGTCATCCCCGAATAAACCTCAACATCTCATTTCCTTTCCTGCAAGATCCTTGCATTTCACATCTCGTACAACAATATGTATGTTTCAATAATAAACGTTAGCCAACAAAAGCCAATTTACTTATGACTCAAAACAATTTCTACTTCCACTGCCAAATCTAGGCGTTCCTCACCCCAGAACCTCTAAAGCCTAGGCTCTGATACCAAGTTGACACACCCCAACCCAGTTACTTATAATTTGGTTTGAAAGTCAACATGAGTCAAACCATAATTTCCTTAACCAAACAATAAACACAAGTATCCTTTTTCAATATCAGCATGAAGCCATAACACTAAAAACTTTTCGAAATTTTAAAGTAATCGTGCTTATTCAAACTTGATCAAAGGATAAGTAGGATTAAATTACCCCTTTTTAATTTGACCAAAATTATGGTTTTTCACATCCCTTACTAACCCCATCCGACCTCCTAGACTTGGCAGTGACATTTTATTACCTGAAAAAAAAACATAGCATGGGAATCGTGAGAAAAATAGCTCAGTGAATGCATTACTACTACACTAGTGCATAAAATTAAATGCAATGAGTCGTATCTATGTAACAATATAAAACATCTCAATATCTCTTGGTTGTTAATAAGCCATAACATCTCTTAGCTATTAATAAGCCATAACATCTCTTGGCTATTGATAAGTCATAACATCTCTTGGCTGTTAATAATCCATAACATCTCTTGGCTGTTGATAATCCATAACATCTCTTGGCTATTAATAAGCCATAACATCTCTCAGCTATAATAAGCCATAACATCTCCTGGCTGTTGATAAGCCATAAAATCTCTTAGCTATTAATAAGCCATAACATCTCTTGGCCATTAATAAGACACAACATATCTTGGCTATTAATAAGCCATAACATCTCTTATAATACATTCACATCATATCCATAATCAACTCAGTAAGTACGACATATCCTAACCATAATCCACTCAATAAGTACAACATATCATATGCATATTCAACTTGGTAAGTATGACATCTCATATTTGTAATCAACTCGGTAAGTACAACATATAATATCCATAATCATCTCAATAAGTACCACATCTCATATTTATAATCAACTCGGCATGTACAACATATAATATCCATAATCATCTTAATAAGTACAACATCTCATATTTATACTCAACTTGACAAGTACAACATATAATATCCATAATCATCTCAACAAGTACCACATCTCATATTTATAATCAACTCGACAAGTACAACATATAATATCCATAATCATCTCTATAAGTACCACATCTCATATTTATAATCAACTCTGCAAGTGCAATGTATGACATCCATAATCATCTCAACAATTACAACCTCTCATATTTATACTCAACTCGACAAGTACAACATATAATATCCATAATCATCTCGACAAGTACCACATCTCATATTTATAATCAACTCAGCAAGGGCAACATATGACATCCATAATCATCTCAATAACTACAACCTCTCATATTTATACTCAACTCGGCAAGTACAACATATAATATCCATAATCATCTCAATAAGTACCACATATCATATTTATAATCAACTCGATAAGTACAACATATAATATCCATAATCATTTCTATAAGTACAATATCTCATATTTATAATCAACTCAACAAGTACAACATATGACATCCATAATCATCTCAATAAGTAAAACATCTCATATTTATACTCAACCTGACAAGTACAACATAAAATATCCATAATCATGTGTAAATACATATTTCTAGTGAGTACACTCACCTTCTCCACTTCATGTGTCTTTTCCTTGCCTTTGTCTGACACTTGTTCAACAAGTTCTTCTTCCCTTAGGGATGTTTACGTAATTTCCTATGAATTTTTCTCCAACGTTTCCTTGCCTTTCTCTTCCCAAACTTCACGCTTTTCTCTCCTTAGGCTAAAACTCATCCATGGATGAAGTATGATGAAGGAGGAGATTATTTCAAGCCTTTAAAGTTGGCAAAAGTCACCTCCCCCTTGGTCCAATCAAATATGACATGTGTCTCCATATAAGACAAAATATCCCTTAAAGCTAAATGACTACTTTACCCCCTGTTTGTAATTTCAGCATAACTCCTTCCTCGGACCTTTGTTTAATACACCATTTGTTGTGTTACAAACTTAACTAATATATCTACAATTATCTAGTTTTCACCTCAAGTCAATTATTATATTATAGTGGACAAAACTAATTCCGAACTCGAACATTCCTACCGAAGACTTCACAAATTTGTGTTTGTGACAAATTCAATATTTCATAAGTTATGAAGGTAGGATTAGACTAATCACAATAACTTAACATTTTATATTCTAATAACACATTATCCTCATCCCATATGATAAGCATGATTTAAACATGGTTTATCATAATCATATTCGGGTTGTCACATTAATCATGCTCAAATTGGTACTAAGATCAACTTTACAAGTATTTTAATCCTTAATTCTTATTCAATCACAGTAAAACAGAACCTCTTTGAATCTTATATAGTCCAATTCAAATATATTTTAAAATACATCATATTAAGTCATTTCAGCTTCGACGAGATTTTTCTTTCTCGCTCGCTAAAAAATAAGTACGAGCCTTGTATAAATTTTTTGAGTTCTGCACATTTGTATTTTTCTCATACACCCTTGCACCGAATACATAACCGTTCAATTATTACTGTTTGTACTTGTGTGCCATGAACAAGGGTACAGTGGCTATACAAACAAGCCTTATTGTTGCATCGCCCGTCTTTAAGAGCTAAGATTATAGATAAATTAATTAGGTTAGTTTTAAAGCTTTCTTGTAATGTGACATTTACTAAGAGACATTCTCATTGTAATTAACTTGCATGACACCCGCAACTTAAATTCAATGTCTGATTGTGCCATCATTCTTCTTCTTTTATTATTCCCATACGCATCATATTCCTGTATTGATCGTGACGAACATATTACAAAATTGATCATGTATAAAAATTAAAATAATATAAACTTACTTTTTCCATTATTCGACATCTTCATGTGTATCAAACAGATAATGAGGTACTTGTTTATGTTATAAACTAGTTAATATCACTCGCTTGCCCATCACCTGACCACCGTCATCGACAAACTCATCATTATTATCGAAACCAAGTGTAGATTGATGACTCCACGGTGATGTATTCCTCTATAATTGATCCACTAATGTATCGGGTATTCTTGACGTAATTTTTGAAAACTTTAATCAATCTTTCAAATGGATACATCCACCGATATCTAACTGGGACGCAAATAAGTTTCTTGTCGCATAAGTGTACTAACAAGTGAACACTTATGTTAAAAAATGATAGGGGAAAGTACTCCTCCAACACACAAATTGCTTCGGTTATAGCTACTTTTGCGTCCACTATATGCTCTCGATTGACTACCTTCTCACATAAAAGTGTAAAACAGATGTTAATTTGCATAATGGCCCTTAGAAAATCCTTGTTCTTAGAAAAACGGTGCTTAAAAAAAATAGGAACCAATTGCATGATCACATGTCAATCATGGGACTTACACTTATGTAAATCATAAGTAGCATAATTCACAATCCTTTGCAAGTTGGATAAAAAATTAAATGGAACCTTCAAATTATATGTTGTGTCTAAAAGCACTTTTCTTTCTTCACTCGTCAAAGTAAACGCAACAGGGGAAATTATTATCCTTCTCCTACTATCTTCTTTCAACCATAGTTGTGGCTTAAATTTTAACGATTTAAGATCTTTTCGTGCATTTTCTCCATCATTTGAATGACTCCCCCTAAGGCATGTGCCCACAATATGTTCAGTGATGTTATTCTTCACATGCATTACATCCACTATATGGCGCACCAGGTTATTCTTCCAATAAAGAAAGTTAAATAAAATTGACCTCCTAGACCATGCGTTTCTCGTATCAATTTTATTCCTAGTTAGGGTCTTCTTATTCTTGACATTCTATAATTTAGGATTTTTACCTAGCATATTAGGGCCACAATTAGAAGATTTACTTTTAATTTCTGAACCTGAAAGTTTTCTTGAAGGTAGCCTATGTTCAACCCCATCTGATAAAAAATTGGAACCTTTCTCAAATCTAAAATAATAAGTGGGTGGTAAACAACTCCTATGCCAATGGTATATATTTTTGTTACTAGCAGTGAGACGCAGAGATTCAGTCTTCTCTCCACAAATAGGACACACCAAATAACCATTTACTACATAACCGTATAATATCTCATAAGCTGAAAAATTATGAACTATCTACATCAACATAGCTTTCAATGTAAACTCTTCTTTTTTAAAAGAGCTAAATGCTTGTACACCCACTTACCACAACTCATTTAATTCGTCTACCAAAGGAGCCAAGTATACATCGATGTACTCACTTGGTGCATTTGGCCCAGGTATCAACAAAGACGGTATCAAAAATTCAGGTCTCATACACTGTAAATGAGGGAAGTTGAGTGGTGCTAGGATCACTGGCTATACACTCTGATTGTTTCTTATATTTCCAAATGGATTGAAATCATCTATTGATATTTCCAAATGATTATTGCGCTATTCTCGAGAAAAATTTGGATACTCATAATTCATCCTCTTCCAAGATGTAAAATCAATAGGATGGCGCATGAGATTATCCCATACTTATGTCCTAACATGCTAAGTCATTGCCTTTATATCCATGGTACCGTGAAAAATCGCTTCAATCTAGGCCTAACGAGAAAACATTTCAACACTTTTTAAGGCATTTTTTTAGCTTGGGCCTTCCTTGTCAGTAGATTGCACATATCTAGGTTCATCGCATACCGAACACCGATTGAGATTTTTATACTCCTTTTGGTATAGTATGCAGTTATACACAAAAGCATGAATTGATTTATACTCCATTGCCAAACCTTTCGAATTGTTGTTCATAGTAGGATAGCTATTTAGAAGCGTATTTTGCTTGGGTAGCAAGCCCTTCACCCAATTCAACCATACAAAACAGCCATGGCATGTAAAGTTATTTGATCGTTGTCACATCCATGGTACAACACTTGGGTCGCCATAAATTTTAAACTTTGAAAGTCATTGCCAAGGTTTATCCCGATATCTTCATGAGCACCTGAACTACGTACATAGTCAATGACCTTATTTTGTTCCACTTTATGAACTCTATACGCATTATAAACTAAATCCTCTAGCATATTATAATATACATTGTCCTCCTTCCCTTGTACATATATCCTACTTATTGATTGTTATGAAGGTTGCTTGGGGATAATGAACATTCAATTCCCCGTGAAAAATCCAAAATCGATAACTATCTTGCATACCCCATCTTAACAAATGTAATTCAACTATTTTCCACTCAAACACCTTACCATTCTTACACTTAACACATGGACACGGGAACTCTTCATCATTATGACATATTTTTACATATTCCATAAATTCATTAGCACCTCTGCGAAACACATCCCCTAGTCTATTTGTCTCACCCATCGGCTTTTTATATAGAGGATATCCCATCACAACTACTACAAACAATCACCTATTATGGGTAAGAATCGTATATTCATGGATAAGTATAAACAAAAGTGTGAAAATTTAGTTTCCAATAAATGATTTACTACAAGATTGATATTTCATCTTTCGGTGTTATATTATAAAAATAATATGAATCTTATTTCCTCCATCTCCTCTAAAGGGTGAGTGATCATATCTTATTCAAGATCACACAATTCTGTAACATACTTAGTAGCTCATCCACGCTATTCTATTTTGAGGAAAATTCGATAGCATATCCCCATAGTTCTCCAAGTACAAGCCATAGATTCTCAAGTGTAAGTGTTATTTCAATT
The DNA here is from genome assembly GCA_949130495.1 of Sambucus nigra. Classification (NCBI taxonomy): domain Eukaryota; kingdom Viridiplantae; phylum Streptophyta; class Magnoliopsida; order Dipsacales; family Adoxaceae; genus Sambucus; species Sambucus nigra. Next base: position 451,288,955 of record OX422218.1, on the reverse strand, counting down.
TATCAATTGACATAGCACTTAACACTGTATCATTTAGTATGTACCCAGAGAACATTAAGAGACTAAAGCAGAACTTTCCCCCAAAGTAACAATTTTGAGCCACTAGGAATATCATTATACATAAACTATGTTGTCTAAAACTATCTAAACAGGACAATTTGAGAGATCTCATTACAGGGGTAATGACTCTCGAATGGTTCTAAGTGATATTGAATGCGTATGCATAAGAACTAAAAGGCTAGTATCTACGCGCACTATTTTATTTAAATTTCCATGGTAAGTATGTTTCATTTCTATTCGGTGGTAATGTTTATAGTGATGAATTATACATAGTAATATTCCATTTTGCATTATTAAAACAAGCTTTTAAAATTTATAGTATGTTTCACTTTTGTCTTATTTATGTTTTTATGGTAAATATTTTTAATTTATGTCTTATTTATATTCGATAGAATCACAACCCTAAATGTTAGGAATGCGTAGGTCCAACCAACTCAATGGCCCTCTAAATGTTAAAATACACTAGTCAACAACAATTCAAGAATCCCAAATAACAATTCAAATAATAATGTGAAATATTAGAAATGTCTAGGGCCAACCAACTCAATGGCAATCTAAATGTTCAAATTCACGAGTCAATAATAATTCAAGAATCCCAAATAACAATTCAAATAATAATGTCAAATATTCAATAAATGAGAAATATCTTAGCACAATAAGGAGACATAATTTTTAAATTAGCACAACAAATAATAAGGTGACATCATTTTTAAATTAGCACCATAAATAATAAATTAACACAATAAATGAATAATAAATTAGCACAATAATTTACAAAAATTAAATAAGTGCATTTGTTTGAAATCATTTTTAAGATTTCAAATTAATTTCATTTGCAGAAATCATTATAGTTTTTTTTAGGGATTTTCATTTTATGTTTTTGATTTGTAATCATTTTAGGGTTTTCTAAGTGTGTATGTGTGTGTGTTGTGTATTTATGTGTGTGGTGTGGTGTGCATGTGTTTCTGTGGAGTGGGGTGGTGGTGTGAAGGAACGAGAGAGCGAGATGTACCTGAACGAGAGAGAAGGAGGAGTCACACAAGAGAGAGATAGCAGGCGCACAAGATAGAAAGAGAGAGAGGTGTAATTGGTAAAGGAGAAATGGTATTGGCAGGGAAGGCTTTATTTAAAAGAGTTGTCACGGTCATGTCACAAACTTTGATTGTGACAAATTATAATCTTGTTATGGTTAAAGTCCGTGACACGGACATTATTGTCATGGTTAATGACCGTAACATGATCGTGACAAGCTTCTGTCACAATCGTGTCATGGTCATTGATCGTGACAATAAACATGTGTTTTGTTATCATGGTTTTTTACCGTGACAATGCTGGCCAGTTATAGAGTGATAAAAATTAAAATTTGGTGTAGTGGATGACGAAATGCAAGGTGATTTTAGTGTGTTTATGATTTAAAGAAATCCTTGGAGTACCCTTATGATTGATTGCGTGTGGCGTCATTGAGGAATGGGAATATACTTATTGTGACGCCTTAAGAGGATTAATAGTTAAAGTACACCATATGTGGAGACTTGTGGTCTAATATCCTTCTGATTACCTAATGGTCAAGATGCGGATATTGGGAAATCAATAGGGCATACCTACGATAAGAGGATCATAGGTGATGAAATTCCATTAGGTTTTTGATGACTTTTATGCTGGGGTGAGCTTAGTATCCTTAGGGAACCAGTCAAATTTAGTATCATGGAGGGCTAGTGATCTAAATATTCGACTAGTGTACGTCCTCAGTACTGTCATTTGAATTGGCACAGATGGGTAATGTAACTTTCTTAGAAAATTAGAAGCTTGTGTTATAATTGGGCATAATGTTCGGTTGTCATAGGATGACCCGTGTGGAAAGTGTAGGCACGGTGATGACCTTGTGTCAGTGGGGGTTATAATAAGGTGAACACTTTGCTTAGTTGGGCACTACCTAAGGAGACGTTTGGGATATGACCACGGTATAATCAAGTAAATAGTAACCTAGGTGTGTTAGGTTGGTCATGACATCACGTTGACTAGAGAAATGGACAAACTCGGCATTGACAAAGGTGTTGGCATTCGTCAATCAGAGTGGCTCACGTTCGATGAGGATGAAAGGAGGAAGCCTTATTTTTAAGGAGGGAAGTCCAGCGCTTGACTTCCCAAAGGACAATAGGATCGTATGTTACTTTCGTTCTGAGGAGATGATTAGTCCGTGATCCGATTTATCATGGTTGGTGACTCGAGCCAGGGTATGGTTGTACTAGGATCGAGTGATAAAGCCTAGGAGGAGATGTAACAACCCTCGCTTTTAGGAGGCTAATTTCATATTAATTTTACCATATAAGGTAATTATAAAAAATGTTGAAACTAGAGTAAATATTAATTTAATGAGAAAGAAGTTAATATTTACTGGAATATTGCATATTTACCGTATGTGTAGGTAAATATCCTCATGTTGTATGTTTTATAGCGTCATGTATTTTAAATGACATTATGGTTTAAATGAAATCGGAACTGGAAATAATTTATAAAATTGTCGGATGCCAGTTTAGAGGGTGTAGTTAGTCCCGGAATATGCGGGACAGTCAAAATAAGTGCCATATTGTATTTTTGGGTTTCGGGCACTTTTACCTGGTTTTAACTAAATGCCTATTGGGAGTCATTTTAATGCGGTATTAACCACTTAAGTTGGGAATTGTGGACTAAAGGCACGATTTATATCTTGCCTTTCTTTTATTTCTCTTAAGTGATTTTATTAAACATTGAGAGATAGAGGGAGGAAGAGATTGGGAGAAAAGAGGAGAAATGAGAGAGAATTGGAGATTGAAGCTTGGATTGCATCTACCCCCAAGAAATATGAGATTTTAACTCTAAGGCAAGTTTTCTACTTGCTAATATATGGTTTAAGATGATTAATTTGTAGGATAGTTGTGTATTTTCATTTATGGATCAAAAATGGAATATATGGGATTTAAACCCTAATCTTATTTTGATGAGGAAATTGTGGATTATAGTTGTTATATATCATGTAGGATGATTTGGGGTAGTTTAATGTTTTTGGTTGTGTGTAAAAATGGAAGAGATTTAGGATTTGGGGAAATTTAGGGTTTATAACCCATATCCCCATTCTTGGCCAAATCGCAGGGGCGAATCGATTCGGCCCTAGGGCGAATCGATTCGCTAAGAGGTCATCCTACAGGTCTGCAAACCTGAATCAATTCGAGTTAAGGTTGAATCGATTCGGCTGATGCAGAATGTTGGAATTGTCATCCGAATCTATTCGCTTTTGGGCTAATCGATTCGCTGCCTGGGGCGAATCGATTCGGAAATCAGGTTATTTTTGAGTTATTTTTCTAACTAAACTTTTACCCTTTTTCTTTAAACTTAGGACCTAAGAACCTTCTTGTATGAAGTAAATTTAGAGTCCTAGATGAGTTAGTCATTTAACCGACATTAGAAGTGGGTTATGTGGGGGTTTTTTCGGGGATATGCCAATTGATGTCAGGGCATTCTTTTCTTTTAGTTGATCATTATGGAATTAGAAGTTGTAGTGTCATGTTTGGGAGACTTTAGAAGCTCAATTGAGGTATGTTAGTCTTGATGGATTATAATAACACCACAAACGGATGTTGGGAGAATAAATTGAAAGTTTATTCATTCCTTTGAGGTATGATAGCATTGGGGTTGTAAAGTAATACCCTAAAATGTTTGGAGATAATTCAGAGTTCATTCACTCCTTTGAGGTTGTAATTATAATGCAAATTACATATGGCTCCGGATAAAATATGAGGTATTTACAGAATGTAAATGAATATGGTTTCGGATAAAAGAAACATACAACGTAAATTGGACTTGAAAATGAAATGGAAATGGTAATGATGATGGTAAACGATAATTTACTTAATCATAAATATGGTAAATGATAATTTACTTAAACACACCTCTCTAAATGACATCATAAGGGAAGTTTCGTGCGTGTGGTGATGCCCCCTGGCTAGTGAATGTAGGGTGGATATAGTCCCAGGCCATATGAGCGTTGTTGTATATTTTTTGCGCTGGTGAGGTAATTCCGAGTGTGGTTATGACTCTCCCGCAGGCATATGGTCGCTTCCCGATGTTGCGATAGGTGCCCAGGCTGCCTTGTTTGATAGGCCCCTGGAAGATGATGGTTATTTAGGGGCGCGCCTAGTGGGGAAACTCGGAGGGGCGGTCTTAGAATCGTTATATATATATAAATATAACAATTCATAATCAAGTGGGACTTAATATATGTGTTATGCCATAAAGAGCATGATGCAGTGCCATAAAGAGCACAATGAAATGCCACAAAGAGCATTTGATGACGATTATATTCCTGATAAGGAATGGAATGCCATGAAGGGCATGTAATTGAGATAAAACCCACAAAGTGCTTAATGGTAATTATATATTCCTAATAAGGAATGGAATTATGAGATGAATCAGATTATATGATGTAAGCTTTTAATTTAATGTTAATCATTTTTATTCTCCTGCATAATTAAATTTAGATTCATGAGTAATTAAAATTGTCTTAGCTTATGTTTTATGATTGTTTAGGTAGATTCTTATTTCTGTTCATCATGATTCATCATTCATAACTGTCATACTCTTTATTCATCTGGTAATCATATAAAACCGGGCCCTGACCCGTTCATATTTCTTGTTGTGCATATATCTTGTATCCGCTCAGGTACTCCGCCGTAAGGATGCCTGATCTGACTTCCTACCCCGGTGTCTTTGGCAAGCCGTGATGCTTTGCGGGGTATTACGGGACATTTTGAAATAGACGCCGTCATTGTTGCACTCTAGATAAGATTGGGTCTTTTACTCGGGCGTGTGGTCCAACGGTTGTATTTGCATAATGTAATGTATTATGTAATCTACATTAAAATGTTGTGTTATATGGTATGAGACTGTTGACCGACAGCATATTCAGTCCCTTATTGTATATTTGGGGGTGTATGCAATAGTATATATTCTTGGGTTTACACCTTCTTTTTAAGTTGGGTTGTTTAAATTATTTTCTTTAAATTATGAAACAAAAATTTTGGCAACCCGTTTTTTCTGGAATAAGGAGTGGTTATCCTGTATACTTTTTATTTTGTTGTTATGCTGAGAATGATTCCATCTTTGATTCCTATTTTATTGGAGTATCGGGTTGTCCATCACCTATTTCAGAATAGAGGGATTTCACAAATGGTATCAAAGCATCAGGTTCTAGAGTCCTTAGGAATATGAGTGAACGCTTTACGCTTTCAGCGTTGCTTTTAATTGGACATAGAGCCTTCGGATTAAGATCGTTGATTTATTTAGTGAGATCTCATTCTTCTGCCATGAGGTAGAACTTATAGAATCTTTTGCGCATTCGTGTGAGATTAGCAGGTCGATTGAAGAAGGGCGCCAAGGAAGGTTGTTGTGAAGGCGTCATTAGATGGAATTACTAGGAATTGTAAGTTGTGGTCGGGGATGAAGACTGCTTTGGAGGTCGCTCCATTTTTGTAGCATTTTCTTATATTGATACTGCGACCACTAGTTACAGTAGATACAGTTTTCCAAGTACCGCTAGAGTAGAGGGTGGTACTAAGTTTGAGATTTCAAGCGACGTTAAATGGAGAAATGCCCAGATAAAAATAATGGAGGAAAATCCTTCACCCGTTGGAGTAGTGTTGTATTGGTGGGAACGTAGTCACCTTAATTGTGGGTGCAGGAAGTTCTTCCCATGGAGAACCCGATAGATAGTTTCTATAGTAAGTTTCTCTGGGATAACTGGAAGGAGGAAAAGTAGATCCTCAAATGTTCATGCGAGGCTCGGTCAGAGACCGACATGTGAATAAAGAGTTGTATGGTTAGGGAAGCCGTACACCAAATAAGGAAGAAAGATCCCTTCGATGGAATGATAGGCTCCATAATAAGTGTCGTTAACACTTCTGATGGAGCAGTGATCATGAAACCCCATTGGTGGACATCCGCCTTGGAGAGGTTTCATTTTTTTTCCAAAGAGGGCCGGTACCCCTACCCATTTTATTTATATCATAAAGGAGAAAAAGCCTCTCCGAAGCTTACAAACCCAAACACAAAACTTAATTCTAGAGGATGGGTCCATTACTCTAGAATGAGAGAATAGAAACTTGGGGATTTATAAAGTATCCCCATTACAAGGAAAGAATACTTAAAAACAAGAAATATGGGGAATATATCCCCATTACAATGAGAGAGCTAAAGAATTTTAAATTTGGGGATTTATCACATCCCCATTACAATTTCTTTATTATGGATCTAATATTTGGAAGATTTTGTCTATCCATATTGAGATGTCCTTTGGCCAATGTCGGAAGAGAATTGAAACTCCAGAAATAATCATCCATTGGAGATACTGAAGCTCTTGAAGCTAAAAAATCAGCTACTGCATTGTTTTCCCTCCAAGTGTGGATGATTTTGAAGTTCGTTGGATAAATGATATTATCAAATATTTCTTGTGAAGGCCAATGAGGTTTTGCTATCTTTAAAACAATGTCAACTAACGTTTTACAATCAGATTCAATGCAAACATTAGAAATATTTAAGGAAGAAATCAATTTTATCCCTTCTTGAAGGGCCATTGCCTCAGCATTAAAGGATGTTTGAATACTTATTGATTTAGAAAAGGCGGCGATAAATTTACCTTGAGAATCCCTAATGACACCACCAATACCACTTGAGCCTGGATTATTCTTAGAAGCACCATCAATGTTAATTTTAAAAGTGCCAATTGGATGTTTGCTCCAAAGACACTTTATTAAAATAATCTTCTTCGAGAAAATATTGATATTAAAAGTTTTAGCTATTAAATCATCTTTAGGTGGAATTTTTTCGTATAACTTGCAATATTCTAAAATATTAGAAGACAAGAGGATAACATTTTTAATAATTTTATTTGAAGAAGCATGACAATTTTCAAAAAGGTTTTTGTTTCTAGCTTTCCATATTTCCCAGAATATCACTTTAGGAATTACCTTAAATAGTAAAGTTTTATAGTCCCTTTTAGGACATTGTAACCACCAAGAGAAAAGGATAGACCTGCAAGATGAAAAGTCAAGGGACAAACCAAACATAGATGCAAAGAAATTCCACACCTCAGTAGCAATAGGACATTCAATAAGGACATGGTGAGAGCTATCCTCAGTGTTCTTACATAATCTACATAAAGAAGCTAGTCTCACACCAAGTTTTTGGATCTTTGATTCAAAAGGGACAGAATTGTTTAATATTTTCCAGGTATAGTTGGATAATTTCATGGGGCATTCTTTTATCCAATTTATTTTCCAAGATATAGATAAAGGCCTACTTTGTCTACAAATATTGTATGCAGATTTAATGGTAAAATCACCATTAATAGAGGCCATCCATATAGCTTTTTCTTCATTTATATATGAGTCAGATAAGTCTTTTATGGAAGCTATCCTTTTAATAGAAGAAGAGACTTGATTAATTCTAAGGCCATTTTTGTATTTATTTCTAATAAAGCTAGACCAAATGCCATTTTCAAATTTATATTTCCAATATAATTTCATGCTAAAAGCAGAAACAATATCTTCAATTTTCCTAAAGTTAAGACCACCCTCATCAAATGGATAACATAGGTCATTCCATTTAGTCCATTGAAAAGGATTCTCCATTGAGGGGCCACCCCAATAGAATTTACTAAAAATGCTATGTAATCTTTTAATAATGATTTTAGGAGGGTTTAAAACAGCAATAGTATAAACAAGAATAGATTGAAGCACAAATCTAATAAGGGTAGCACTACCAGCTTGAGAAATTAATTTAAAAGACCAAATGTGAAGTCTATCCCTAATTTTAGAAATCAGATCAAAAAAATGAATAGCTTTAGGTTTCCCTTTAAACAAAGGACATCCTAAATATTTCATAGGAAATTGTTTGTGAGACAATCCAGAAATAGATTCTATAGTGTTTCTTCTATGATGAGATAACTTTTTATCCGTATAAAAGGAACTCTTAGAAAAATTCACTTTCTGACCCGAAGTGGCTTCATACTTTTTTAAAAGATCAATAAGGGACTTTATGCTATGTTTACCTCCATTTATAAAAATTATCAAATCATCTGCATACCCTAAATGAGATATAAGTTGACTTTTAGATGGATGAGCATAAGGTATAGCTTTCCTAAGAGAAAATATTTTGTCAATATTTCTACTTAAAACTTCAGCAGCTATTATGAAGAGAGTAGGAGACAAAGGGTCTCCTTGCCTTAATCCCCTTAAAGAATGAAAAAAGCCAATGCTTTTACCATTCAAAATTACTGAAAACCAATTGTTAGATATAAGCCTCCAAATTAAATCAATAAAAACTTCACAAAATCCAAATTTTCTGAGAACGTCACAAAGATAAGGCCAATATACTCTATCATAAGCCTTTTCCATGTCTAATTTAATGATAACATTACTACCAAAAGATTTCTTACTAATGTATTGAACCATTTCTTGAGCTAGAAGGATATTTTCTTAAATACTTCTATTTTTAACAAATCCACTTTGGTTTTGAGAAATGATAGAAGGAAGTATAAGAGACAATCTATCATTTAAAATTTTAGAGATAATTTTGTTAGAGAAATTGCACAGGCTTATAGGTCTAAATTGGGAACATGTTGAAGGATTAGAAATTTTAGGAATAAGAGCAATAGAAGTAGCAGTCCAACTTTTAGGAAGATCAGCACCAGCAAAAAAAGAATGGATAGATTTAGTCAAGTCATTTTTTATAATATGCCAAAACTTTAAATAAAATATCCCTCCAAAACCATCTGGTCCAGGAGAGCTGGAATGATCCATGTTGGATATAGCTTTAAATATTTCTTCTTCTGATGGGAATTCAGTTAACTTGTTATTCATGGACACATCTATATCATTACTAATAACTTCTATAAAAGAAGAATCAAGAGATATGTATTCAGCAGACCAAGTTTCTTTGAAATGATTAAGAAATATATGTTCAATTTCTTCTTTAGATTCTTCCCAATGATTTTGATTGTCTTTAATTCTAGAGATAGTTAATCTCCTTTGCCTAGCTTTAACTGAAGCATGAAAGAATTTTGTATTTTTGTCACCTGATTTAAGCCATTTTATGTGACTTTTTTGTTTCCAGAAACTTTCCTCTCTCAATAAAGCTACATTTAACTCAGCTCTAGCTTTAGATAAATTGGATCTAGAAGAATCACAAGGATTATTTTCAAACTCATGTTCCTTAATTAAAACTAAGTCTTCAAGGTCTTTTACAGATTGAAAAACATCTTTGAAGGTGCTTTTGTTCCAAGTTTTTAAATTTGCTTTAAGTTTCTTTAACTTTAAAGCAAATTTAACTGAAGGAGGAGCGTGGAATTCAGCAGACCATGATTCTTTAATAATCTCATGAACATTTGACTTGATACACCACATAGCTTGAAACTTAAAAGGTTTAGGATAGTTATCAAAATTGCTTTTAATAGACAAAAGTAATGGACTATGATTAGAGCAAGTTTTATGAAGATGAGTTATACTAGTTTGAGGGAACTTCAAATCCAGTTATGATTAACCAGACCTCTGTCAAGTCTACAAAAAATAGTTCCAGCAATCCTATGATTAGTCCAGGTAAACCTGGAACCAATGTATTATAGGTCTATTAAGGAACAAGCATTTATCATATCCTTCAAAATCTTCAGTAGCATTAAAATCTATAGGATTGCCTCCGGATTTTTCAGCATCTTCTTTAACAATGTTAAAATCACCTATGACCAGCCAAGACTCAATAATAAAATTCCTAGTGACAGAACCTATATCATGCCATAGACTAATTCTTTCTATTGGTGTACATTTGGCATAAACAATAGCAAGATGAATAGTAACATTCAAACAATTTATATAAATTTCAAGGCCCAATAGTTGTTCTGAATCATACTTGACTTGGACTTCCAGATCATTAGTCCAAAGAAACCAAATTTTATTGGATATGTTACTAAAACAGTTTGGGTAATTCCATTTTAGTTTGTATTTGGGAGTATTATCAGAATCTACTTTAGGATCTAGTAAGGCAATAGTAGAGAGGTTATATTGTTTAATCAGTCTTTTGATTCTCCTATTAGTTGTTGTATTACCTACCCCCCTAACATTCCAGCATAAAAAGTTCATCATTTAAATGTAGGATTAGATATAATATTTTTAGATTTTCCTAAAGACCTAGTAAATCTTCTGTAAAGAGGGTCAATAGGAGTTTTTTTAGAAATCATACCTGAGTTTATAGATGTTTCTGCATCAGAAGTAGGGGGAACAGTGTCACTGTCTTTCCTTGTTGCTGCAACTCGATGTTTCTGATATTTGTTCCATTTGACATCTAACCAAGAGGCAAAGTTTTGTAATTCTTCAACCATTGGAACTGAATTTTTTCTTTCCTCTTGATCTGAATGATAATCTTTTGAAGTTTTAAAAGAATTGTCATATTTAGGCAGTGTAGAACCTTTTGGGGAGAGGTGGAATTGATCCACACTCAAAATTTCCTCTGAATTGTATTGACCATGATATATTTTATTTAACTGCATTTGAGGATCTTCTTGAGTCTTGTTGGTCCAACTTTCAATCAGATCTGTAGCTTTCCCTTCAGTGTCTGTCTCAAAATTGTCATCTTGTAAAACCTCTATAATGTCATCTAAATGCCCTTTCTTGATTCCTGAAGAACTTGGGTTTAGTTGAGACTTTAAAGGCCCTGTGTTTGTAGAGATCCCTTGAGCCTTAGGCAGTAGCTGAATATTTTGTCCAGTTTCTTAAATTTGTTTAGCAGCAGTAGCATTCGTGGGAAGAGGTTGATGCTTTTTGCCATTTTCTTGATCTTGTATAATAGCAGGATTCTTTACATTCTCTTTTGCCTTTTATTTTTGGGAAGTATTTGTAGGAGGGCATTTGATCAGGCATTTAGATTCTAGATGCCCCTTCTTCTTACAATATTGACAATAAGATGGAATATTTTCATATGATATCTGTTGCCAAAAACCCTTATCACCACATCCAATCCAGATCCTATAGATTCTTTCTTGTAAAAGATTTAACTCAATACATATTCTTGTAATGCTTGGTCTAGATAAGGATGCAGTTGAAGCGTCCATGGTCAAAGGTTTCCCAATTAATTGAGCAATAGAGAATAGAGAAGACTTGGCATAAAAATGAATTGGAAAATTGGGTAGATTCACCCAAACTGGTACAATGGGGCTTTCTTCTTCTGGGTGGAAATCAGATGTCCATTTGAAAGTACGCATTGGGAACTTCCCGATATACCATTGATCTCTAACCCAAAGTCGAACATAGTCCTCCTCACATTGAAGTCGAATTAGAATGTCCTTTGAGTCAATTAGACCAACTGTAAAATCAAACTTTAATGAAAAAGTTTGGAAGGTTTTCCTGATGATTTCAATTGAAGGTCTTCCATGCGAAAATTTGACTATGATTGTGTGTTGGAAAGGAGCAGCTAGTGTGGTAATATCATCTTCTGAGAATAGAATCGCTGGTTCTCCTTTGTACATGGATGGCTGTTTGAGACATGGTTCCTTCGTAGCGTTGTTGATGAGAATAATTGCAAAGGATTTCTTCCAAATAGTATTTTGATCAGGAGGTTTAGGAGGGATGTGTGTGTTAACAGGAATTTCAGCCATGTTAGCCATGGCGACAAGAGCTGTAAGGGGAGCGAGAGCTCACCCTATTTCCTATATGGTTCATGGAGCATTTCTTGGAGAGGAAAAGAGTTAAAGAGTGATTAGGTTGCCATTTTGGAGAGGTTTCATTAAACTAAGGAAGAGGAGGCCGAGAGCGTGTTCTCTTTTACTGAGAAAGTAAGAGGGACTGCGTGGGTAATTGTTTGGCAGCTAGGGGTGGAACAATGGCTATGATGTGGAATGTAGAACCACTCATCTTGATTCTTTTGATTAGAGAACAAGGGCAAGAGTAAAGTGCCTAGCTGGGGAGTTGACGAAAGAAATGTTAGTTCGGATAAGACTCGAGTACGGAGTCTGAGAACCATTAGTTTTGACCCGAAATGATTGGCATAAATTGATGGCGGGAGTTCCACCTTATTAGTGGGTGGTGTGTTCCTTAGGATAAGATTCAGTAGTATTGTATCTACTATAGATTCGGGTGTATATTGAGGTTGTGGTAGTATTGACACTACTAAAATGAGTAATTATATGACTTTCGTGGTAGGGAAGTTTTATATTTCCCTTCACTCGTTATAAAGCGAGTGATGATATAGTTTCTTTTAAGTACTATGTATGTTATGTACTACTTGTATGCTGTGTACTATACAAGTAAAGATATTTTGGTTTGATTGGGGTGATAGCATGCAAATAGATTGCGAGGCTATCCTACTTTTAGTTTCAGGATGGAACTAGTTGTCCTATAATATCTCTCCTGGATACAGGCTGAGACTTTATAGGGGTGGTTGAGGTATGTAGGGGTTTTTTATTCCTTGTTGTGTTATCTTGTGTGTGTGTTTGGTTGCTCATTTGCATTGTATGTGATTGTTATGCCTTATCTCCACGACCAACAAGGTTGAGTAATAATGCATAGGAGGAGTTCCTTGTTTGGATTCCGCATTTGCGGGACACTCCACGCGTGAACCTCAACAAGGTTGGAAGTGGAGAGGATGTTCCTTCTTCTTTTAGTTCATTCCATTTTATTTTATGTTATTTTGTTGGTTAAGACTTGGGTTAAAAGGTTTAGCCGAGAATCACGTAGAAGAGTGATTAAGGGCTATTAAAGTGCGAGATAGAAGCACTGAATATAGTTCTCTCCTCTAATCGATGTGAGGGAGACTGAGATACGAAGTCGAATTGAGACTTCGGGTTATGCCTTGATAAGAAGGCTGTTTAAAATGATGTAATTATGTATTGGATAAATATTTTTAAGACTTTACAGAAAGTAAATGTCTGATTAGTTGAAATCCTTAATTATGAAATGGTAAGATATAGAAGTAGAATTTTATTAATAGGGTTGCGAGTTAGACTTTTACCGATCCCGATCATGTGTCTTAGACCATCACATCTTGATGACCGACGATGCGAGGTAGTAGTGTAACGGGAGGGTTCCTTTTTTGGATTTCGCTTCGGCGAGACGTCCCACGCATGAAACCGAGCAAATGTCGAAAGTTGAGATAGGTCTTGGACACTAGGGATATACTTAGTATTATATGTATACGACTTAGATAGGATATGTACAGATCGACCTTAGATTTATTAGGATGTAAGGCCATTAGGGCATGTGATGTTGATTTAAAAAGGCTATAGGGAGTTGACCACAAATATGTTGTGGGTTAACCTTTAGGGGGAGTAGGTCCCTAGAAACGAGGAGTATGGAATCTCGAGAGATTATGAATGTTGGGCCAAAGGAGACGAGACCTCTCCTAGTTAAAGTGTTACATTTGTAACCTAGCTTTTGGGGAGTTAAAAGGATGGATTGACTTTCACTCCTGAGCCCATTTTGTTAAGTTCAGGGGTGAGTTTAAGGAACAAGTCTCTGCCAGGAACGGGAAGTAATAATACTGGAGCATGAACGCATTGTCTATGCATCTCACAATCTTAAACTTGGTGGGAGGTATTACTCCACTCTTGATTTAGAATTCATTGCGGTAGAAATCGCCTTAAAGAAATGGAGGCACTACTTCCTAGGCAGGGAAATTTAGTCTTTCTTGTGAGCAACGAGTTGTTGCAATATGTTGTGGGAGGAATCGATTTGGTTCACGAATTTCACAAAGTACTTTCAATTTGACATTTCCTCTCACTAAGGTAATGCGATTGAGATAGTGAAAATTTATGATGGCGTGGAAAGCCAAATAAAACTTGCATAATTAGGAAGATTTTGTATCAAGAGCATTCCGGTCTATGATTGACCATTTCACCTACTCTTGTGAAGAAGAGTAGTGATGGAACGAAGGAGGGTATATTCATAGACATCTGCATTGAACTTCCGGCACTGAACTGGTCATGATACTCTTTGAGAAAATTGTTGATCGTTTGACCAAACCGTTGCTTTTCCCGAACATTACGGGAGGACGATATTTAGAGGAGTACGCCCCGCTTCTTTTATGGAGGGGTGGTAAAACCGTGTGAAGATCCTAACAATAATGGTGGACCGAGACTAGATATTCATGTTTAAGATTGGGTAAGTTTACAGGAAGTAATGGGAACCGTATGGAAATGGAGTATATGTGACACCCCTAAAGTGGATGGATGAATGGAGGAAGTTAACGTAAGGCCGAAAGGCATACCGTAAAGGTGCGCCTTAGGCTAAATGGATGGACGGGAGCAATGACTTGTGTGGATGGAAATTCTCCGTATAAGAATTTGAATCATTTCCTAAGGTATGGCACCGTGAGTGGCCTTGTGTAGCCGGGTGAGTAATTTGCATACTCGTTGGATGAGGCCAGCGATCAATTGGTTCCGTGGGCTTGGAGCGGTCCTGGAACATTTCTTTAGTGATTGGTCTTTTAAGACTTATGCTAGAAGGGCTACGCTTATGTGAGTAGAAGTTGAGTAGTTTTGGGGTTAAGCCATTTAGCATTGGTGTGAGTACCCCTCAGGTGGGATGTAACGCGATTTAAGATGTAAGACTATTTACGCCGAGTCACGTGGTTATCATCTTCCGCCGTAGGAAGTTAGAGTTGATGGTTGTGAGGAATGCTTTGTGCTATCACATAGCACAAAGATTGTAGACTGAGGTCAATAGTGACGACCTTAGTTCGAGTCCATTTTGGGACGCCGTAATAACGAGGGTTTGTTAAGGGCGATAGAATGATAGTTTAAGATAGTATAACCTTTATGCGTATAGGGTATGCCCGAATTTTGAGGGCAAAATTCCCTCATAAGGGGGGGAGTATGTAACAACCCTAACTTTTAGGAGGCTAATTTTATATTAATTTTACCGTATAAGGTAATTATATAAAATGTTGAAACTGGAGTAAATATTAATTGAATGAGATAGGAGTTAATATTTACTGGAATGTTGCATATTTACCGTATGTGTAGGTAAATATCCTCATGTTGTATGTTTTATAGTGTCATGTATTTTAAATGACATTATTGTTTAAATGAAACCAGAACTGAAAATAATTTATAAAATTGTTGTATGCCAGTTTAGAGGGTGTAGTTAGTCCCGGAATGTGCGGGACAGTCAAAATAAGTGCCATATTGTATTTTTGGATTTCGGGTACTTTTACCTGGTTTTAACTTAAATGCGTATTGGGAGTCATTTTAATGCGGTATTAACCATTTAAGTTGGGAATTGTGGCCTAAAGGCACGATTTATGTCTTGCCTTTCTTTTATTTCTCTTAAGTGATTTTATTAAACATTGAGAGATAGAGAGAGGAAGAGAGCTTGGGAGAAAAGAGGAGAAATGAGAGAGAATTGGAGATTGAAGCTTGGATTGCATCTACCCCCAAGAAATCTGAGATTTAAACTCTAAGGAAATTTTTCTACTTGCTAATATATGGTTTATGATGATTAATTTGTATGATAGTTGTGTATTTGCATTTATGGATCAAAAATGGAATTTATGGGATTTAAACCCTAATCTTATTTTGATGAGGAAATTGTGGATTATAGTTGTTATATATCATATAGGATGATTTGGGGTAGTTTAATGTTTTTGGTTGTGTGTAAAAATGGAAGAGATTTAGGATTTGGGGAAATTTAGGGTTTATAACCCGTATCCCCATTCTTGGCCAAATCGCAGGGGCGAATCGATTCGGCCCTAGGGCGAATCGATTCGCTAAGGGGTCATCCTACATGTCTGCAAACCCGAATCGATTCGGCTGAAGAAGAATGTTGGAATTGTCATCTGAATGGATTCGCTTTTGGGGGAATCGATTCCGCGCTTGGGCGAATCGATTCGGAAATCAGGTTGTTTTGGAGTTGTTTTTCTAACTCAACTTTTACCCTTTTTCTTTAAACTTAGGACCTAAGAACCTTCTTGTATGAAGTAAATTTAGAGTCCTAGATGAGTTAGTCATTTAACCTACATTAGAAGTGGGTTACGTGGGGTTTTTTTCGGGGATTTGCCAATTGATGTCAGGGCATTCTTTTCTTTTAGTTGATCATTATGAGACTAGAAGTTGTAGTGTCATATTTGGGAGACTTTAGAAGCACAATTGAGCTGTGTTAGTCTTGATGGATTATAATAACACCACAAACGGATGTTGGGAGAATAAATTGAAAGTTTATTCATTCCTTTGAGGTATGATAGCATTGGCATTGTAAAGTAATACCCTAAAATGTTTGGAGATAATTGAGAGTTCATTCACTCCTTTGAGGTTGTAATTACGATGCGAATTACATATGTCTCCGGATAAAATATGAGGTATTTACAGAATGTAAATGAATATGGTTTCGGATAAAAGAAACATACAACGTAAATTGGACTTGAAAATGAAATGGAAATGGTAATGATGATGGTAAATGATAATTTACTTAATCATAAATATGGTAAATGCTAATTTACTTAAACATACCTCTCTAAATGCCATCATAAGGGAAGTTTCGTGCGTGTGGTGATGCCCCCTGGCTAGTGAATGTAGGGTGGATATAGTCCCAGGCCATATGAGCGTTGTTGTATATTTTCTACGCTGGTGAGGTAATTCCGAGTGTGGTTATGACTCTCCCGCAGGCATATGGTCGCTTCCCGAAGTTGCGATAGGTGCCCAGGATGCCTTGTTTGATAGGCCCCTGGAAGATGATGGTTATTTAGGGGCGCGCCCAGTGAAGAAACTCAGAGAGGCGGTCTTAGAATCGTTATATATATATATAAATATAACAATTCATAATAAAGTGGGACTTGATGTATGTGTTATGCCGTAAAGAGTATGATGTAGTGCCATAAAGAGCACAATGAAATTCCACAAAGAGCATTTGATGATCATTATATTCCTGATAAGGAATGGAATGCCATGATGGGCATGTAATTGAGATAAAACCCACAAAGTGCTTAATGGTACTTATATATTCCTAATAAGGAATGGAATTATGAGATGAATCAGATTATATGATGTAGGCTTTTAATTTAATGTTAATAATTTTTATTCTCCTGCATAATTAAATTAGATTCACGAGTAATTAAAATTGTCTTAGCTTATGTTTTATAATTGTTTAGGTAGATTCTTATTTTTGTTCATCGTGATTCATCATTCATAACTGTCATACTCTTTATTCATCTGGTAATCATAAAAAATCGGGCCCTGACCCGTTCATATTTCTTGTTGTGCATATATCTTGTATCCGCTCAGGTACTCCGCCGCAAGGATGTCTGATCTAACTTCCTATCTCAGTGTCTTTGGCGAGCCGTGATGCTTTGCGGGTATTACGGGACATTTTGAAATAGACGCCGTCATTCTTGCACTCTAGATAAGATTGGGTCTTTTACTCTGGCGCGTGGTCCAACAGTTGTATTTGCATAATATAATGTATTATGTAATCTGCATTAAAATGTTGTGTTATATGGTATGAGACTGTTAACTGACAGCATATTCGGTCCCTTATTGTATATTTGGGGGTGTATGTAATAGTATATATTCTTGGGTTTCCACCTTCTTTTTAAGTTGGGTTGTTTAAATTATTTTCTTTAAATTATGAAACAAAAATTTTGGCAACCCATTTTTCTGAAATAAGGAGTGGTTATCAAGTATACTTTTTATTTTGTTGTGATGCTGAGAATGATTCCATCCTTGATTCCTGCTTTATTGGAGTATCGGGCTGGCCACCTCCTATTTCGGAACAATGGGATGTCACAGGAGACATAGACTTTCAGCGTATGGCGTAGGTTCGCATTTTGTCGACCGTAGTTATTACATACAAATGGGATTCCCTTGGAACCGTTTTTTGTTCATTTTAATTAATTATATTCTTTCACTTTTGATACTAAAGGACTATATTCTTTCGGTTTCGATGGTTGAGGACAATGTCCTTTTAATTTTGACGATCTAGTATTGTTCCATATTGACGATTTAGTCATAGTGTAGATTAGCTCAGTATGAGTGCGGATGGACCTGGTATGGTCATTACAGCTCAACAATTGAGCACGCTCTTATTTAAAATATTCTTTTATTTGCATAAGATATGTGTACGGATGGTTGCATGTTCTACCGCACGATTTGCTCATAGTACCCTTTTCCCTTAAGATTAACGACCTTACGGATCAACCGTTATGGAAAGTGGAAACTTTGATTATAAAGAGAAGGGTGATGATTTAAGGACATCGTATAGCATTATAACTCGAAGAAACATAGCACACAATGTTGTTTTGTCACAATGAGTGGATTGGTGTAATACTTGGGTGAGTGTTTCATAATTAGATGCCTAGAATGATCGGTTCATAGAAGGATCTTATGGAAGGTGTCAATTGGACGTATGATTTGGGACTTAGTTGGTTTGTCGCCCCTCGAAGTGAAAGAGTAGCGATACGAGGTTAATATCGAGTTTAAGTGAATTTTTGTGGTCAAGAAGACTCTAGAATTTGAGGAAACTCGGGATATATAACCCTAAGATTGAAACAATTTATGATGATGGATTGGGTGTTAGTTGTATGTCATTTTTCTCTTGGGTAAGTGTCGATCAATTTAGAGTGTTTCTCCGGTAGATGTGTCAGTGTGCCTTAGGCGTTGATGACGAAACCTTAGGAGTTGATTGAGTTGATTACTGGGTAAAGGGAGACTCGAGGACCATTACGTGACTTTGATGGTTAGCTTGAGGATGAGCATAGTATATATTGCATGTCGAGTTCTTTGATGACAACCCCTTTGGAAAGGGAATATAATGACTTCTTAATGATTGAGAACTTTGATGACATAACCTTGAAATATTCCTATAACTTATAATAAGAGTTAATAACCTCGTGAGTTTGAGGAATTGATGGATCAATAATTTGAAGGGTGAAATTCCCAATAGAGGGAAGAATGTAACACCCGCCCCCGTGACTTTGATCATACTTGTATGATTTGGTGACTTGGTATGACTAATTGGGCTCTGGGATTATTGAGGTGTATCATAAGTCAAATTTGGGTAACGTAATGACCCCAATTCAATTGAATTAAAGTTTTTATGGCCTAAAGTTGATGAAGGAATTTTTGGCAGTCGTTTGAACGGAAGTCATTAACATTCGAATGAGGTTCGAACAACTTTAATGATGGAGAAAAAGGTCGATTTTTCTCACTCTCTGAAATCTCATTGGAAATCCACGTTCGAAAAAAATACTTAGTCATTCGAACGAGAGGGTACTTCCCATTCGAACAAGGTACTTCCCACGCCCCATTTTATCCTACGATTTTACCTCATTTCTACCTCGTTAGAATTCTCGTTCGAACTAGAAGGGAAATCGTTCGAACGAGGTTGAAAGTCATTTGAATGATCGGAAAAAATCTATAAAATTCTAAATACTTTAATGTTCTATCACGATCTGGATCGCCAGATTGGATAACGTGTCGAGATCTCAATAGCTTAGTTCAAAACGTTGGATAAAAGCTTGAGGGACCATTGGATAAAAGGTTGAGTGTAGTTTCATTTGGGGGGTTTGACCCTTAGTGTTTTTGGAGTATATATATGAGCCTTTGGCTCATTTTGGGCATTTTCCATTAGATTTAGCCTCTCTCTCTCTCTCTCTCTCTCTCTCTTAGAGATCTTCCTCCACCAACCACCACACACCACCCTCGCACCACAATCCCTCCACCCAAAACAACCATAATATAACTCTTTTCCACCATACTTAAGCTTATAAAATCTACCTACACAAATGTTGGATAAAGTTACAAATCCATGGAGATATTGTTAGGGGTTTTGAAGAAGAAGTAGAAGAAATCATAGAGTTTGAAGGGGGTTTTCATGGAGCATTTAATGAGACAAGATTAGTGGAGCTACGTAACCTCTTTAAGGCCAACTTTGGATGTGGGAGGTTGCCATCTTCTTTTAAATTTTATCCTTTACTGTTGAAGTTTCTTTTGAGGTGAAAAACCCTACTCTTAGCTTAAGAACTCTTTCTTTGCGTATTATTGATCTTGTAGCTAGAGTTTGTTAGGGTATAATGCTTATATGATTTAAAAAGATAATTTCTTATGGTTTTGTGTAAATGGTATATACATGATTGCAAGGGTTTTGAGAAAAAATGATATACTTCAAGAAATCTTGATATTTAAACATTTTATAGAATAAAGGTCAGAAATGATATTTCTCTTGTTGAAAATATTTAATGAGCAAATATATTAAGGTTTTCTTGTGAAAATTGAGATTTTTGTATAAATAGACATTTACTCATGTTTTGAAGATACAAAAATATCTTTTAGCTTGAAAAGCATGTTTATAGAAATATTTTAAAATTTTTAGAATGAAGAATATGTTAGAACCATTTAATGAGATTTTTTAACTCAAAATCCATCTTCTCATATATATAAACTTGTAGTATGTGATGAGCATATAAACAAGTTCAATGAAGGTTTTATTAGGTTTTAACATAAAATAAAGAAAATAAAATTTTCAACACTTAAAAGTGTGTCAAAAGGTGTAAAAAAGGTAAGTGGGTATTTCTAGACTACATGTGAAAATAAAGGAAAAATGGTATTTTTATTGTAAAGTAGTATCCAAAATACCAAGTGATGTCTTTGATAAAGAAAGTGATGAAATAAAGAGATTTTCAACTTGAGAAGTATGTTACTCCAAATTGTTAAATAAGTGTTAATGAGTTATAAACATTTAAAAAGTTAGTGTGTGTAACTTAATAATCTATTTGAAAAATAACACTTGTGAAAATGGAGGAAAGGACAAGTTTGAAAACAAATGGGTAAAATGGTAATTTTACGTAAAGTTGAACATTATTATGAAATAAAAATATTGAAAAAGGTGTTACACAAAATGGTATTAAATGAAAATGATTTTTGGGATAAAATCAAGATAAGTGTATAAAGGACAAGAAATTATGATTTTCAAAGTATAACATAAGGTGGGGGTGAAACACCGGATGTTTGGCTTCGGCTGGTAAAAGTGGGATAATGTGAATATTTGATAAATGTTAAAACACATAAACATGGACTCGGATGATACCGAAAATAATTAAGAAGGGCCTAGAGCCTTAGCGTGAAAGACCTAAAATCACTGGCCAGAGCATATAGTAGCATAAGCGGCGATGGAGAGCCCATTAAAGTATGCAGATATTTTAAAGATTTAAAGAAAAAGACAATAAAAATTGGAACGTTTCAAGAAATGGGTTGTATGAAAAATATAAGAAAAGACAATCTAACTTGAATGAACTTAATGCACGTTCCAGTTGTAAGAGAACTTAAGCAAGTAGTATGAGAAATTGACTAATGTCCATGAAATAAACGTAATGGTAAAGTGAAGTGATTACATAGGTAATTAAGCAACCTAAAGAGGCTCAGGCCATAAGTAACACAAAAGTGTGTTCATGAAAGGTTTTGAAAGAGAAATAAGTATTTTCTAACACGGTGCTTGCGTGTGTTGAAAGGTGAATTTCAAGAAAATTACTATGGTAAATCTTGTAAGAATAAAAGGGTAATTTCGATAATATAAGTGCTTTTCTCTATATAAATGGTGTTTATTTAAAGTCTTTAACCGGGTGTATTAATTCAGGAAATGAATGTCAAGACGAGGAAAAAGGGGTTCTTCTTTAAGATTGTGGTAAATTAATTAGAGTACGTAATGTTTTGGGATTAAATAATTTAATGAAATACACACACACACACACACACACACACACACACACACACACACACACACTAATTTCATGTGCACATAGGTAAATGTGTTAGAGTCTCTTTTCTATCATTCGATTCTTTATTGTGTTATTATATTTTTTCCACTGGTATATATCTACACAATAATTTCATGTGCACGTAGGTAAACGTGATAGAGTCTCTTTTCTGTTGTTCGATTCTTTATTGCATTATTATATTTTTCCACTAGCCTTCGGCCCATTCTCTCTTCTTTGTTACAGCAGGTTGGGTGCGGTTCCTTATTTTGAGAATGTTGTACCGTTAAGTGTCCTTTTTATTTTACATTAGTAGCTCTATATGCTTAAATTCCGGGAACGCTTCCCACGGATCCCTTATGCAGATTAATGTAAATTAGAATCGCATACTAAACAAGTGAAATGCTAATTAAATAAAATTAATTAGGAACATTATTTAGGCTGTCTCTTCGCACTTCACACCTAATGCTCGAGTCGAACCGGGTTGACCACAGGTAACCCATAAATTTGGACCGGGGCATTACAAGGTGGGAGGATACTATCTTCTTCTACATTCATCTATCCATTTTTGGAGCTTCCATAAGAGGGAAAACTCAACTCTTTAAGTTTAAAAACTCTATTTCATTAGTATTTGGTCTTGTATATTCGAGTTTTAAGAGTAGATTGCATGTATATTGTAGAAGGTTATTTTCTCATGATTTATGTAAAATAGTTTTCAAAATGGTTTCGAAATGTTGAGAAAATGGTAAATTTTCAAGAAATATTTTTAAATGAAGTAAAATATTTTTAAATGAAATTTATCTTGTTGAGATATTTTGTGAATAAAGTCTTCAAGTTTTCTTGAAAAAATGGGATTTTGTGAAATTAGACATTTATTTATGTTTGAAGAACAAAAATATCTTTTAGTCTTAAAAAGCATGTTTTTGCAATTATTGTGAAATTTCTTGAACAAATCATGTGTTAAAATCATTTTCTTAGATTTTTGGACTTAAAATCCCCCTTCCCATGAATATAAACTTGTAGTATATTGGTAATGAGCACATTAACAACTTTTTTTAAAGTTTTTAATGAGTTTTAACATTAAATAAATAAAAAAGAAATTCAACCCTTAAAGTGCGTGAATAAATGTAAAAAGTATGATAAGTGGGCATTTCAAGACTACATATAAAAATAAAGAAAAAATGGTTTTTTCTTGCAAAGTAGTCCTCAAAATTTTACAAATTTCCTTAGTAAAGAAATTAATAAAATAAAGAGATTTTTAACTTGAGAAAGGTGTTCTCCAAGGTTTTAAATATGTGTTAATGAGTTGAAGGCATTTAAGAAGTTAGTGTGATAACTTAACAATGTTTTAGAATGATAACATTTGCGAAAATACAGAAAAATGGAAGTTTGGAAACAAATAGGTAAAATGGTTTATGTCAAGTGGAATATTTTTATGAAATAAAAATATTTGAAAAGGTGTTACACAAATGGTCCTAAATGAAAGTGATTTTTGGGATAAAATTAATGCAAGTGTGTAAAGAACAAGAAATGGTGATTTTCAAAGTGTAACACAAAGTGAGATGAAATCCTCAGATTTTGGCTTCAAGCGCTAAATGTGGAATAATGTGGACATTAAAAAAAGGTCAAAATACATTAATATGGACTCGGATGAGATTAAAAAAGAATTAAGAAGGTCCCGGAGACTAAGGGTGAAAGACCCAAAATATTGACCAGAGCATATGGTAGCGTAGCCAGCGGTGTGGAGCTCGTTAAAGTCCGCGTTTATTTGGAGTATTTTAAGAACATATAATGAGAAAAGTGGAACATGTCAAAAAAGTGGGTTGTGTGGTGCATACAAGAAATTACAACCTAACTTGAAATGAAATTGATAAATATTCTAGTTGAAAGATAATATGGACAAGTAATTTGAGAAATTAGTCAATGTCCATGTAAAGTGACAAGAATGGAAAGTGAAGTGATTAAATTGGTAACTAAGCAACTGAAGGAGGTTTTAATCCAAAATTAATACAAATTTGTGCTTAAGAAGGGTTTTCAACGAAAAACAAGTATTTTTTTAACACGAAGCGTGCGTGTGTTGAAAGGAAATTACTAAGATAAATTCGGTATGATGAAATGGGTGATTTTGAAAAAAGAAGTCTTCTCTCTAAACAAATGGTACTTTGTTTATGTATTGAACCTGGTGCATTAAATCTGAAAAATTGGTAAGTTACGCAAAAATGGTCTCTTCGTAGGATTAATGTGATTTAATTGGGATAAATAAAGTTTTTGAATTAAAAACAGTTTCATGTAATTACACATAGAGACCAAATAATGCTGAATTCTCTTACACATAAAGACCAAATAAAGATCAAATACCAACATAAAGACCACATAATGCTGAATTCTCTTATACGCAAATTGTTGCATTAAATACCAACATAAATACCAATATAAGTTTTACAAACATGAAGACTGCTATATCAAATATCATTCATTAAGTTTTACAAATAGCATCAGCAAAAGTTTTACAAACATAAATACCAACATAAGTTTTACATCTACACTTGATTGTGGCATCAACACTAGACTGCTGCAAAATTCATTAAGTCCAACACTGGACTGCTGTAAAAATTAACTTTTTCATCAACATCCATTAAGTTCAACTATTGCATCATCATCATCATCATCATCCGAACTTGTGTCACTACAAGTGGTACTGAAATAAAAAAAATGATTGATACATTAGAAAAATGATTGATACATAAGCAAATAAAATAATTGGATACATGCGTTCTTACCGATTAGTGAGAACAGGGAAATTCCTTTTATCATGTGCTTTTCCAAATTCACCACACCCATGACAACGACGTCCCTTTGATAATGTTGGTCTTCCTAGCACCTTCTCTTTCCCACCCTTGAGTCGTTTGCCACATCCTTTAGCTCTCACTTTATTCGGCTCATAATAATAATGTTTCACTTGTATGGGTGTACCACTAACATTCATTTCACTAATATTCTTGCCAATTTTATCACAACCACCCAATAAATTAATTTTCTCAAGAGCGTTACACAATGCATCAATTAAAATTTGTTTTGCTTCGTTACTTTTGAGGGCCTTCTTAACTATATCCAAACAACATTGAATTAAACGACTTCCTTTAAGGAAATATGATTTATCATCAACCACCTCAATACCAACACTATCAATCACAACATTTTATTTGGTCGATTTAGTCCATCTTTTCGTAATGTATTGATCCGACAATCTTTCAAAGTCTTGATATTTTTGCAAGTATGCTAAAATGTGCCTGCATGGAATCCCCGAGCTCGCAATTTTTTTCCATGTACATGAAGCGAAATCCGATTGGACATCATAAATTACTTGAAGACCTCTATATGTATCAACAGCTTTTCGTTGAATCTTATAACAACGTTTAGTGTCCGACTCGAATTGGAGCTCAAATTTGTAATTAAATCTCGCACACAACTCATCTAGGAATTTGAAGAACACCTCACGTGTATAAACATCAACCATTTGGACTAAAATTTCATTAAGAATCTTCAATTTGGGTTTCTCAATCATGTCTCGATTGTCCGAAACCAATGAATGGTGACGTTGTCTTTGAAGCTCCCTAGAAAAATGCACCATGAAGTCAACCAAAGAATTCTTTTTGCCAAAAAATTTCTTAAAAAATGAATAACCACTTTCAGCCCGTGGACTTCTAGACATCCCTGTCGAAAAGACATGATCACGTATGCAGGAACCCACATATTTTGAATTTCATAAATATTTCCTAGCCACTTGTTATCATATAAGACACTTTTTTGTACGAGTTCCATCCATATCGAGTCAAACTCTTTTTTTTTTCTGTGAATTCCAAATGCAATTAGAAAACTCCCTATAATATGCTCCATATTTTAATGGATCAAGTTTCTCAGAAAACTTAGTTAATATATGCCAACTACAATACCGGTGGAAGGTATGGGGGAGAGTTTTCGAGATTGCTTTTGTCATTGTGGGATCCTAGTCTGTAATTATCATCTTAGGTGCATCACCCGACATATTCTCTAAATATTAGTGGAAAATCCAAGCAAATGATTCAATAATTTCATCACATAAAAATGCACAAGAGAACATAATTGTTTGACCGTGATTATTAACCCCCATTAATGGTGAAAATATTAAACCATATTGATTGGTGTTATATGTAGTATCGAATATAACAACATCACCAAAAAAAACCATAATCCCTTCGAGCAGTTGCATCTTCCCCAAAACAACGAGAAATGCAATTTTCATCAACACTTTCAATTTAAAAAAAAATGAAAGTTTTTTCCTTGATCTAATTCCATATACTCGTGTAAAATTTCACTGTAATTCCCTTTCATCTCATTACGTCTATCCCGTTCAAAATTATAGAAATCGTTTTCAGTACACCTAATATTTTCGAAGCAACCATCTTGGGCTTCAAATAAATTATATTGTAGGTGCGTTGGTATGTTTACCATGTTAAGCTGTTGCGATAGGCATTTTTGCACACTCGAAACTTTTCGATGAGATCTTAACAAATGAGTTTTTTATGGGGTTGACAAAGGGTGGCTATGGAGCTCCACAAACACAGTGACAACATACACACCGAATTTAGATTTTATAACGACCATTTTTGCATTACAATTTTCTATTAATGAACCCCGTCATCTTGTCGCATCAACATTAGCTATCAATGAAATTTTTTCTTGCTTAAAACATACATATTCTTTCCTCAAAATTTCATCATTACCCGCCCTCTTCCTCTCAGAACATTTTTAATACTAAATCCAGATGCCTTTGCATATGTATTATAAAAATTATGAGCATCATTTAGCCTTGGGAAATCTTGACCAACTCTCGGCTTGAGTTCAGGTGAAACTTGTGAATTATAAACAACATCAGATGAGTTTTCCATATTAGCAAAAACATTTTTTCTACTCTCTACTTCCATTTCATTATTCTAACCACTACCCCCTACAACATAAAAATTAGTTTCCTCACTCAATGTTTCAAAATTAACACTTTCCATTATAAACTCCTGAATGGTAAAAAAAATGTAATATAAATAAATTAATTCTTTTTAACACACTTAGTACACCAAAAACATCAATTTGGCACACTCTGATATTAAGAATCTAGCACAGTTTAAAATTGTGCTATTTTTTGGCACGGTTTAATAGCAATTTAGCACAGTTTAAAACAGTGCTAAAATTTGGCACTATTTTAAAGTGTGCCAAAATTGAGTACACTTACTAAAATATATAATACCCTAAAAAACATTACACTCACTTTTCATTTAATCAATTGGATCTCACGGTGCCAGCTCTATCCTGTTCCCGCTCACTGTCTCACATTTCCTGCTCACTCTCTCCTCGTTCTCGCTCACTGTCACGGTGGTCGGAGCTCACTCTCTCTCTCAAGGTCGGCGATCGGCGGTCAATCTCTCTCTCTAGGTCGGCGGTCAATCTTTCTATCTAGGTCGACGGTAAAAAATATCTCTCTCTATGGCCGACGCTCTCTCTCTTCGGCTCACTCTCTCTTTCTCCGGTCACTGCATTGTTCTCTCACTCATCTCATCCCAATTAGGTAATTGTTTAAAGCATCAGTATTTTTTTCACCTAAGTTAGGTATAAAATTTGATCCTAGAGTTTATGATATACGTGATTTGATTCGTGTTTTCTTTTTAGGGTTTTATATATACATTTTTAAATATTTATTATTTTTTTTAATGTGTGAGTTTTTGGTGCAAATTGAATGTTGATAATGAAAAAAAAAAATCATTGGTTTTTAGATGGACCTTGGATTCTTTTAGTGGTAATCTATGTTTTTATGTTCTTACCCTTCTATTTAAAATGCATATTTGATCTGATTCGTATAGGTTACGGAGTTTTAAGAAAATTTTAGTGCTAAATATTCAATAATAATGTAAAAATAACAAATTGAAAAGTAGACACCACACTAATTAAATGGATACATGAGATTATGTGTTGAATTTTTAAGAAAAAGAAAAAAAACTATTTAAATAGTAAGTAGACATTAAAACTAAACATTCAATAATGATGTTACACATGTAGAAAAACCTTAGACCCGTTCAAGAGGTCTCACTATGACTGTGGTGAGAACTCTTGAATTGTCCCATTTTTGGACAGTTTGGAAATGCAAAAGTTTGTATTGTACATAATGTTTATGCATGTCCTATTTTAAAAAATTTGGAGGTATCTCTTTATGTTCTTTGGGTGCATACTAGATTGATGTAGTGTTTTGTGTTTTCTTGGTTGAAAAACTTAAGTAACACATGAACACTCCCAATTTAAGTTGTGTACTTGAAGAACTGTAGGGAGATGCTGGCGAAAATTTTCAGATTAGGACATGGCATGAGACACAATACAAAATATACATTTTCGAATGGGATAGGACCCTTACCCTATAGAGGAGATGGAGGAAATATATGAGCTGAAATATATACATATTTACACTTGAATAAACTTAAATATATTTACAGTAAGCGTTTATATTATAATGTGTGAAAGGATGTCGTCGGGAATCAATAAAGAGTGGATAAATGAGAAAAATATTGAGACCGATACATATAGAGATGGGGTGTTACAGTTTCTACATTATGTGCGTAGTAATAGTTCAAATGCTAAACCTTCATGTCCCTATAGACGTTGTCGAAATGGGAAAGGACATGTTGTTATAGATGATATATTCGTTCATTTAATAACCTATGGTATGGACATGAACTATACCTTATGGCATTTTCATGGTGAGACATTAGTTGTTGATCAAGTCCAACCACCACCGCAATCTGTGACACCGACAGAACACTCTGATGTGCACAATATTCCAATTTTAAATGATCTTGTGAATGATGCTTGTAAGATGTTTATGGGTGAAGTGGAACCTAGTAAACCTAATTATGTAGGCAGTGATGAAGCCCCCCCAACTTTTGAGGTTCCCAATGATTCACACACACATAAATACAAAGGCAAGAAGTATGATCATTTACATCAACTTGCACAGGAGCCATTGCACCCAGCTACTGGTTCTTCGCTTCATACCCC